>CM046662.1:3128068-3453910 GCA_025594165.1 Tamias sibiricus | reverse complement strand
CAACCCTGCACTGGCCTAAGTGGACCAGAATATGTCACGCTTCTTAGCAAAACTTACACGAAAAGCTGCATGAGAAAGTGCAGGCAGTAAACAACCTAACTATAGAGGAAACCCAAGTTACTTAGAAGGGAGTTAAATATTAACGAATTTTTTTTCAAGCCGGGCGCGTGGCGCACACCCTGTAATCCCAGCACTTTTGGGAGGCTGAGCAGGAGGATCGCGAGTTTCAAAGCCAGCCTCAGCAATGGCGAGCACTTAGCAACTCAGTGAGACCCTGTCTCTAAATAAAATTACAAAAAAAGGGCTGGGGATGGTGGACCCAGTGGTCAAGTGCCCCTGAGTTCAATCCCCGTACCACAAAAAAAAAAAAAAAAAAAAAGAAATTTTTTTTCAAATCCAGGCCAGGTTTTGAGAGATAAGGACAATTTTTTGTTTAAGAAGAATTCAAGTTAGAAACACTGTAACTGTTGGCTGGGCGTCGTAGCACACACCTGTAATCCCAGACACCTTTGGGCAGTCTGAGGCAGGAGGATCCCGAGTTCACAAAGCCAGCCTCAGCAAATGGTGAGGCCACGAAGCAACTCAGAACATGTCTCTAATATAAAAATACTAAAAAGGGCTGAAAGGCCCAACTGTGGTGGGTGCACGCTGTAATTGCAGCACTTTGGGAGGGCTGGATACATGAGGGGATCGTGAGTTCAAAAACCAGCCTCAGCCGAATGGAGAGGCACTTAGCAACTCAGTGAGAACCCTTTGTCCTCTAATAAAATACAAAAAAGGGCTGGGGATTGTGGCGCAGTGTGGTCGTCGATGTTGCCCCTGAGTTCAATCCTCGGTACCCTCCCCCCTCCCAAAAAAATAAATAAAAAAAAAAGTAATCTTGAAAAAACATGTAGCGCTTTATATGTAAATTATGAAAATGAAATGGTCCTCTGCAAACAGGTATAAAAAATAGAATAAGAAAAAAAAACTTTGAAAATTAGAATTCAATTAGAAGAGCTCAGCATGGACCAAGGGGACGTGGAGTTGCACTTCTGAGATTGAGAACTTTAAAGTCTGATGTTACCCTGTATTCAGTCAAAAGTCAAGTGGGTGGACATGAGCAAGGACTCTCTGAAAAATTCCCTGGAACACCAATCAAAAACTGGAGTGCAGGAGAGATACCACTGTTCATCTTTCTCTCTGAGTAGGACACTCTCTCTTCCTTGAGAGTGTCTCCTTTCCCTTTTCCTATACCCTTCAATAAGCTCATGTCTCTTCTGGGTGTCACATTGTTATAAAGCAAAGGCAACTTAAACTGCACTTTGACTGTCTCCACCTGATGGCCCATTTAACCCACCCTTAACTGTCTCCACCTGAGGGTGTAATAACCCTGTGCTTTATAAACCCTGTCCTTGCTATGAGCAGGCACAATTTCTACTATCCTGCTTTGTACTTGATTTAGTTTTGGTGACCCTGGCCAGAATAAAGGCTTCATTGGCTATTAAGTGAGTGGCCTTGTGAGACTTTTGTTTCCTGAAAATTGGGCTACAACAACATCTGAAATCTTTCTGACTTTATTGTAAGAATGAGCATTGGAAGAGAGTCGTCATGATGCCTCAGTTTTTTCAGAAGGGCCCCAGACCTATAACAAAGCCATTTTTTTTTGGTTTGGACAATTGAGAATATTTCTCACACATGATAACTTATCACTAGTCCAATACAATAAAAAATGTAAAATAATCATTGGAGAAATTTTTGATAGCAGACAAAAACAAAACAAAAATAGAGCAGTCTAGGCTGATATGGTCTTACAAAAACCATGCCAGAAGGATCAAAAATTATAGGCCAGCTTCAGGAAATTAGCCTAACCTTCTCTCAAAGTAAAACTTTAGAAAAGGCAAGTGATGTAGTTCAGTGTTAAAGCACCCCTGGCTCATTCCCCAGGTATAGTTTAAAACAGAAACACACACAGTGAAGAGGGAAGAGGAATAAAAATGACATAAGAAAATATAAGAATGTAAAAAGTTCAGATATAAAACAACTAAATCAACAATAACATGAAATGGTGAATTAGACTGAACAATCATATTTACAAAGGTGCTGATCCCTAAATTCTTCAGAGACAATGAAAACATGGTCCAATACTATGCTATCTACAGGAGTCACTGTTTGGAGGCAAATGTATAAAGAGTTAGAAAACAAAAGGGATATAAAATATACACCAGGGAAAAAAAGACAGCATGAGTAAGCTGTACTATGGTATTTCTCCTAATATCAGACAAAATATTTCAAAATCAAAAATTTACTTTTAGATTACAGGTATGTGGCATGGAGACATGAGATATAAAAGTGTGACTGAATGTTTCATTCCCCTTTCCAATGCCAATCCAATAATGAAAGCACATCTTTGAAAGATAAAGAAAAAAAATTGCTAGCAAAAAATCATAATAAGGGCTGGGGTTAGTGGATCAGCGGCAGAGCGCATCGTCCTCGCATGTGCGCGCCCGGGTTCGATCTCCCAGCACCACGTAAACATAAATGCATTGCATTGTGTACAACTAAAGTAAATAAATAAATATTTAAAAAAAAAAAATACAGAATAAGTGATCCTCTACCAGAGGTTGCCATTCTGTGGTATTAAAATTAACGGGGGGCTTTGCTTTTTTTGTAGGGGGGGTACTGAAACCGCTTTTTTACCGTGACGAGTTCTTGCTCCCGATACGCTGAAGAATAACGCCGAAGAAGCACTACGAGGCAAGCGTAGAGTGGAAAGTGGACAGCTTTATTGAAAGGATAGCTAAAGACTTCCCCCAGAGGGAGAAGGGGACCCTGAAACCAGGAATCCAAAGGGAGGGAGAAACTTTCTCCCTTTTATATCTAAATCTTTCTTTGTCCCTTCCACGTTCCTTATCTCTGTCCTTTCTAGGACAGGAATGTCAAAAGATGTGATGCCGGAGGGAGCCAAGGTTGGTTTGTGAGATTTATGGGAAGGGTTTAAGGGGGCTAGTTTAATTAGCATCTAGCATCTCCGTTTACTGAAAGTTGTTTCATTATCATTCCTTAAGATGAGTCCTAAACTTGGAACATTTAACCATCTTATCTCCCTTGGAGTTGCTCTGTGATTTTCCAGGACTCAGGCTGACTCCATTTTCCTTATGGACTCCATGTTCTTTATGAAACTCGATGTTAGACCCGATTTTGCATGACTACACTCACTACCTAGCTTTTAAATCTGGCTTAAGTACTAGGGATTGAACTCAGAGTCACTCAACCACTGAACCACATACCCAGCCCTAATGTGTATTTTATTTAGTGAGAGGGTCCTCCCTGAGTTGCTTTTCACCTCAAACTTTGCTGAGTGCTGGCTTTGAACTCTAACCCTCCTGACTCTGTCTCCCAAGTGGGCTGAGATTACCACAAAACCTGGAACAAAGCAAAAAAAAAAAAAAAAATATTTATATATATACCTATATATATATATATATTATATATATATATATTAAATTAATAAGATGGAAAGTCCTTAGTGTGAGGTCAATTAGATTTTAGAATTAAGTTATTCTGTGTTTGGTTTGGGTTAGCTATTTTCAGGAACCAAAAACAGGGTCCAGTAGACCACAAAAGCTGGTTGTAATCCGCACAATGTTATACAATTCACCTTCAGGGCCTCCCCTGGCTATGGATAGCATCCTTTAGCATCCTTTCGTATCTTACCAAGATGAACATTCGAGGGGTTTACCTAAAACACAAGTTGACTTTGGGACCTAAAAGTGGGCCTGCTGTCTTCACAGAAAAGTGGGGGGTACCGTGAAGATGGTGGGTGGGGAAGCAATAACAGAATGACAGACATTCCACATTTTCTTCCCAAGAGATGGGACTGAATTTTTGGAGGTTACTCCTGTAAGGGGAGTGAGACACGAAGGTCTTTGACTAGAGTTTGGGTCCGAGGCCACCTGGGTTGTAAAGATGATCTGGGACTCTTACACAAACCTCTGCTAGACCCATTTCCAAAAGAGTGACAATCCCAGGTTTGCCTACTTCTTCCCCACATCACATTTCATCACCACCTCGAACCCAGAAAAGAAAATGCAGTAAACACCCTTGGTCCCAAGTTTGCTCCAGATCTCTTTCCTGGATGCTTGGATGCATGCAGCCTTGGGTTCTGGCTTTCTAGAAAAGTCTGCGTAGGAAGGTGATATACAGAAAGGTGTGAGGTAAGCCCTGCTTGATGACTATAGTTACCATGGTCAGGACAGCCAAGGAAGGGTTTGCGGGTTATGGCGGGCTTCTGCTTAGGCTATGTCAAAATGATCTAGATAGTTTCATTCTCAGGACTCCTCTTTTCCCAAGTTAGTAATTTTGTGCCCTCTTCCATTTGTTTGCATTGTGATTCTTTGGGACACTTTCCACATGTGGGCACTGTTTGATGAGGAGAGCTGGGAGTACAATGAGCAATGTGGATGAGGATGCTGGCCTAGGTGTTCTGAGGGAGGCCTTGTGAGACCCAGCCTCCTGTGCAGCCTCCTGGCCTGCAGGTGGGTAGACCTATCAGTGGAATAACCTCTTCACTCAAGGTCAGTTGCACCCTCTTCTTCCAGCCTCTGGATCTCCACTGAGTCCCTCTAGCTTTAAAAGAGACAAGAAAAATGGTGAGCCTCTTCCTGGGATTTGAGGAAGTTTACAGAAAGAGCAGATGTCCTCATCCATCATCCTTGTCAGTCCTTACTCAGCCTCACCCCTCTTATTCTAGTGACGGAGGTAAATATTTAATTTTTGTAATTAGTTGATACTATAGTTGAGCATGATACTAGAATTTGTCCTCTATAGCTTTGGAGTTGTTGTTCTGTTACTTAGGAAAGCATAAATGAGATTCAGACTCCATCACTCCTTGAATTATGAAATCCTGCAGAAAATGTGAAGTGTGTGGAAGTGAAGCCAGATTTTAAAGCTAGGTAGTGAGTGTAGTTAGGCAAATCAGGTCTAATATCCAGTCTGAATAAAGAAAATGGAGTTCATAAGGAAATTGGAGTTGGTCTGAGTCCTGGAAAAACCAGAACAACCCCAGGAGAGCTGGGACTGTCAATGTCTGCAAGGTCAGGGCCCACCCTGAAGAATGTTAAGGAGGCAGCTCTCAGCAAAACCAGAGAGATAGTAATCAACTTGCTCTAAGCTATTCCCTTCCTGCTCCATCCCTTTTGCATTGAAGCTGTTAAGGTTTTCTGGGATTGCTCCACCCTGCCCTTCCCCCTTCTGCCCATAGCTTCTCACCTTTTGGCCATTCCATCTGGCCTGTTCAACAGACACAGAAGGAGAGAGGAGGAGAACAAAGGAAGCCCTGGGGACATATTAAAAAAGGCAGACCTTCCTCGCTTCTTGGGAACAACCAGAATACCAGCAATGGTTCCCTTCTCCATCCTGGGAGAAATATATGTTATCTCTTCTAAATAAAACCCTGCTTTATATGCTTGCCTCCACTTGCTTCTTTAGGTTTTTCAAACTTCAGCATTTTGGGGAGCAGAACTCCTCATGACAAGTAAATGGCAGTATCAGAAGGGCGCCCCCCTGCCTGGTCTTGCAGAATCACATGGGGGGGGCTGCATCCATGTTTAGCCTCAGAATGCATCACCTGAGTGGGGAGTGGAGACTGGCCCTCAGATTCCTCAGGCTTCAGAGTTGTGGAATTATTTTCAAGAGAGAATATCAATAACCTTGGGCAAACAGGTGAGTTAAAATAACACTGCAGGACTCAAGGAGACCCCTGTCTATAAATATAGTATAAAACAGGCCTGAGGATGTGGCTTTGTGATTGATTGCCCCTGAGTTTTCATTCCCCTGGAGCTCATCCCACCACCCATAAAAATAAAAAATAAAAACTGCAGGAATCTTGTCCTGATACAGGACTGTGGCAAACTTTCTTTAGGATCATCTCCGTGATCAGGACCAAAAGTTAATAATTGGCATGTTGAACATCAATCTTAAAAAAACATGATAAAAGGCAGCAAACATATTGAGGCTTTCACAATTCTATTTGTGTGTGTGTGTTTGTGTGTGTGTGTGTGTGTGTGTTGTAGTACCGGGGATTGAACTCATGGGCACTCGACCACTCTGGGTCACATCCCCAGACCTTTTTTGTATTTTATTTAGAGACAGGGTCTCACTGAGTTGCTAAGTGCCTCAAACATTGCTGAGGCTGGCTTTTGAACTCATGATCCCTCTTGCCTCAGCCTCCCAAAGTGCTGGGATTACAGGCATTTCGCGCCACCACGGCTCGGGGACTGATATTTATTTATTTTATTTTTATTTATTTTTTTTCTTCTTTTTTTTTTGTGGTACCGGGGGACTGAACTCAGGGGCACTTTCGACCACTGGGCCACATCCCCAGACCTTTTTTGTATTTTATTTAGAGACAGGGTCTCACTGAGTTGCTAAGTGCCCTTGCCATTGCTGAGGCTGGCTTTGAACTCGCGATCCTCTGCCTCAGCCTCCCAAAGTGCTGGGATTACAGGCGTGCGCCACCCGCGCCCGCTTGAATTTATATTTTTTAATTGGTCAACTGTCATTTTCTTATTGACTCACTAGCGTTCCTTATATAGTCTAGATACTAGAAACTAATAAATTATGTAATGTGAAATATTTTCTTCTGTTCAGCCAATTGTTTTTAAAAATATTTTCACATAAGATTGCATTGTATAATTATAACTTATAACATTTATTTTATATATTTGTTATGTTTTGATATATGTGTACATTTTGGAATGCTTAAATCTAAAGACGTTTCTTATGTTCTTTATGGTGTTTAAAGAGAACATATTTAAAAAATTTTTGTTGAGGTCTTCTTTATCATATTTTCTGTTCTTTGTTGGTGTGTTTGGTGCATGCCTATAATTCTAGTGGCTCAGGAGGCTGGGGGTAGGAAGATTGTGAGTTCAAAACCAGCCTCAGAAACTTTGTGAGACCCTGAGCAGCTCTGTGAGATCATGTATCTAAATAAAATATAAAGAAGGGGGATGGGAGTGTGGATTAGCTGTTAAATGCCCATGGATTTAATCCTAGTACCAAAGAATTAATAAATAAGAAAATTTTAAGAATTACTCTTGATTTTGTCTTTGGTGTATTTTTTGAAAACATTTTTTTCTCTCTAAAGATCACCAAAATTCCCTCTCATTTCTGCTCTGAGAATTCTTAGTAAAATCAGTATTTTTCATTTGTGAATACTCCATGAGTGTATCTCTCTTTTTTTCCACTCTTTTTAATTTTGTTCTTTTTTGATACACATCACAGTAGAATGTATTTTCACCCATTATGCATAAATGGCTAATAACTTACTGTAAGTAGGATGCCAGTCCTGTCATCATACATGGACAGGGATTTACCCTGGTCATGTATTCATAAGAACATAGGAAAGTTATGTCTGTTTAATAAAGTCTAATGTCTTTTCTATTACCCTCCCCCTGCAATCCCTTCATTTCCCTTTGTCTAATCCAATAGACTTCTATTTTTTTCAGTCCACACTCTCCCATTCAGGATTGGGGATGTGACTCTGAAGGAGCCTAATTAGGAAGGGCTGTTGTAGCTAGCTGGAAGCCATAAGTTCCACCTGATATGTATGTGACGCACCTGTAGGCACCCGCAAACCTGAAGGTATATAACCGGAGTGAAAGCGGTCCGAGTTAGGAGAACGAATTCATTCGGTCCGTCGGGCAGTCACTCGGTCGGTCAGAATCAGAGCGGCCAGAACGTAGGCAGAGCGGTTACAGAAGAGAAACCAGATAGAAGACAGAAGAGAAATGACTGGTCAGAGTTAGGCCGAGGCTCCTGAGGAAGACAGAAGACAGAAGAAAGAAGGAAGAAAGAAGAGAGAAGAAAGAAGCTCTAACTCTAAGCTCTATCTTTCTTTCTCTCTAAGCTAAGAAGAAAAATCTTTCTTTCCCTCTCTAAGCTCTCTCTAAGAAAGTAGAAGTAAAAGTAGTAAAAGCTTAACTCTGCCTCCGAGATTTCTTCCCGGGTTTCGGTACCAGGCAGCTTACATGACTCAATGGTAGAGTGCTTGCCTAGCATGTATGGGGGGGCACTGGGTTTAATCCTCATCACCACATTAAAACAAACAAACAAACAAAAAAACCTAAATAAACCATATAAAGATATTGTGTCCATCTACAACTTTTTAAAAAGAAAAGAAAAAGAACAAACATTCAGCCTTGTTGTTTGGGATTGGCTTATTTCACTTTAGCATGATAGTCTCCACTTTCATCCATTTGCCAGCAAATCCCATGATTTCATTCTTCTTTATGGCTAATATCCACTGGTTGTGTGTGTGTGTGCATGCACACGCATGTGTGCGCGCATGCATATATTTGTTCTCCATTAGTCTGGTTGAAAGACACCTAGGCTGATTCCATACTTTAGCTATTGTGAATTGAGCTGTTATGAACATTGATGTGGCTGCATCACTGTAAAATGCTGACTTTAATTCATTTGGGTATAAACTGAGGAGTGGGATTACTGGGTCAAGTGGTGTTTCCTGAAGGGCAAAAACCACACCAGGAACGCCTTGTAGAAAAGGGGGGTTTATTAAGGGAAGGGGAGAAGGGGTAAAGGGAGAAAGGGAAAGGGGAATGGGGAAGGGGAGAGCTGGTGAGAAGATGATGGTGAAAAGAGAGAGACTTCAGGACAAGCCAGGGCTTAAGTACAGAGTGGTGGGAGTGTGACTTGGATGGTCCCGGATTGGCCCAGAACGGGAGAGCCCATTTTGGGTTGAATTCCTGTGAGAGGCAAGTATTCCCAGGATCAGGAAGGGTGGGGACTCGGAGCCCACCAAAGGTGAATTCTCGCGAGAGTTGGGCACTTCCGGGAAGGGCGCCCTGGGGGTATGGCCTGCCAGCCCTGAATTGTGTCAAAATTCCCCCTTTTTGTTTTCTTAAGAAGTGGGGCATCGTGTCTCGATTTGGCTGCTTCGGAGCTGAAAGGGGGCGATGTGGGGTGTTAAGGGGGGATGTAGGCATACAAAACAGGCAAATCAGGCTTTGAGGGTGAAAAAATTCCCAGGAGGTAGGCACGGAAAAGATGAATCTCTGCAGGTATGAGATGGATGAAGTTTCCTTGAGGCCATAGATTGGTGAGGGGTGTGAAACCAAGCTTCTGCAGAGGTCACAGGGGAAAATCAGTCAGCTATCTTCTCGAAGAGCACGTAGGAATTATAGGCCTTGCGAGTTCACAGGTTTAGCAGGTGAAGAGGCCAATGGAGAGTGTGAGGTGCATCATAATGAGCATAGGGTGGCAGGTTAGGGGCCTTTCAGAGCAAGCTGGCCAAGAGTCATCAAGGCATAGTTGATCCCTTTAGAATCTGGCAAATTTCATTTTGAATTGATGAGAAGTCATCTGTGGTTTTACAGTTGATAATCCTGAGGAGAAGCTGGTTAAAGGTTTGGTTAGAGATTTTACTTAATTGTCCCTGTAGAAATTTTATGACACAGGGAAGGAAGGCATAGAATAAGAGAACTTCAACTAGAGGTCCCCATATTGGGAGAGCCTAGCTGATGAAGTTTTGTGAACATGTCCCAATGGGATTGTCATGCCAGTTGTAATTTTTCCTTTCTAACTGTTTCTCCTTCCTGCATTACTGTGACCAGGCCTCTACTGGGACCAGGCCCAGTGAGATGGCCAAAAGGTGGAAAGCAGATGGGCTGAGGCAGGAAGGGCAGGATGGTGCATCCCAGGACACATGAATTAAAAACTATATAGCTCCCTGTAGGGACGGGGGCAATTCCTGGGACAGGTTACCTTGGCAACAGGTTGGGGCAGGTTGTTGATAAGGGTGGAAGAAGGCCTCTGAGGGAATTAACATTTCAATCCCTCAGGAGACAGTCTCCCAAGTTCCCAAAATTGGCTCATTCAAATTGGCTTTCGACCTGACTTGATTTACCTATACATGCTGACTGCCTATGAGATTCTGGCTTCATTTTCCTTCTAATTTTTAGGAACTCCTTACTACTGTAAGGGAATGGGACGATGACCGGATCTGGCTTCTTCGAGCTGAACAGGAGTGACGAGATGGAGACAAGTAGTTTGGAGTTCCCTTTTTAGAAGTCAGGCCAGATTGAAGCTGGGGGAAGATTGTAAAGTCATCAGGGACAGGAGCCTCTATGAGAGAAGCAAAAAACATGAGTACGGAGAAAATGTTGCAGCATCTGAAACATGTCAATGGATACCATGAAGATGATAATTTCTCACCAGGAGGTGTGAGGACTGAGAAGTTGTTCCTATAATAAGGCCAGAGTGGATATGGCCCTTTTTGGGGAATATAAATCTTTAACATTCCCAGAATCATCAGGAATGTAAACACAACATTTAATAATGGTAGTCAAGCTACTTAATGTCATCTGATCCTATAAAATCTTTCTACTGGAGGGCTAGGTAAATCATGCTAGTAAATATTAATCCTACCTGTGTAGGTTAGGAAGATTTGTTAAACTGTTTCATTTTAGAGTTATCAGGCATTCCTGCCTAAGAATCTCTTTTGTAGCCTTCAGTCTTACCAATTCTTGGGGCTAATACAAGTGTATATCTGAAGTTACATTTAACTCTTTTTTCTTAAATGCCCAGGAATGGTTGTCTTTTTGTTTCAACTGTTTTTGCTATTTGTTTAAGATGAAGTAGGTCAAACTGACTTTTGCTTTTATCTATTTGCTAAGAGTCAGCTGATTTCTGATGGGAATAACTCTTGGGGGAACTTAAGAGCAGCTTTTCCATTCTGCTAGTGCCTTCTGCAAGGATAGGTCCAGGTCTTGCTTGACCTTGTGGCTTCCCTTGGAATCACCAGAGATGTCTCCCTTTTCCAAGGACCCTCCTTTTAGCAAGTGCACTGGTTGGCTTTCTCTTCTCCAGAAGTCTCCTAGCCTCCCTGCTCGAGAGACCATGTGGCCCAAAGTTGCAAAGCTCTTTAGAGAAGTTCCCTGGATCAGACCGACTCTAAGGGCAAAGCCAAATATTGGTTTTCTTGGCCCTTTTAATTTAACTTTAAAGTCTTGATCTTAAACTTATAGCAAGATAGTCCTCACCAGTCTTAAATTAAGCACACTGGGCTTTACTTTAATGCCTATAAACTTACTGTTATTTACCCTTTCCATTAATTGGGGTTTGTACTATCCTAGGTGATATCTTATTAGCTTAAATTAACCTAGGTTGTGTTCTTGAAGCAATACCTCTGCAAAAATATTGACAGGCAACTTTTAGACAGTTTACAAGGAAAATACAAAATAAAATTAATGAGAATAAAAACACATTTAACACAATATTACATTTAGAACAAATTAAGGAAAGGCTGAGAGCTTTTAACCTTTCGTGGAAAAGTTGAAACAATCTTTACAGTAACAGTAAAAACCTTTAAGCCTCTACATACATAGCAATCTTTTGTAAACCTCTATACAGAATCACACACATCTGTTAACCACTTCATGAGAACACAAAGTTCAAGCATATAGAATTATACCTGTTGAAACTTCAACCTTTTTCAGTGATGACAAAGTAACCTTAAACCTCTTTTTAATTTACCAATTTATGAAAACAATCAATAATGTTAAGGAGTTACTTGGCATATTTTAAAAGTTAGCATTTTAACCTTGTAAATTAATCAGACGTTTAACAAAGTTACTCACAAATGAGTAATCCCATGTCAAATCTACTTTACTTTTATTAAAATATATCAAACTGAACAGTACTAGTCATATCTTCCATGCTGAAGATATCCCTTGGTTTTAGGACCAAGGGATATTAGATAATATTTTAAGTTTTATTTGAAAGGCACCTTCATTTTCATTTACCCTATTTACATTAAATATTTGGATCCGTTTAAAAAATTTTTATGAGCACTCATTTTCTATTTGCCAATCTTTATAACACAAGTGTGCACACAACATAATAGCAAAGGCCTTGTAGCTTTTTAGGCAATCTCCATTGCAATTGTACAAATGTTTAAAAAACTCCATAGCTGAATAGGACTGATCAGAAAAACATTAGCCTACATGTATAGGATCAAAATCATGAGCTCAAAAAATCCATATTTAATCTAAGAAAAAGCAAGAGTCCTAGAAAAATGTCAGTAATTACCATACAATTTGCTTTTTGGTTTAGTCCAACGTAAGTTTAGGTAAAAAAAAAAAAAAAAAAAAAAAAAAATTCCAATCTTTTGGAGACTGAGCCATCTCCTACTGAGCTTGCTGGCTTCCCCATTTGCGTTTCAATGTAAGTCTCAGCTGAGGTCCGGAAGGTGGGTGGAGGGAAACTTATTCTGAGCAGAAACTTCATGTAGAAGTAGGTAAGCAGCAGCTAGAGCCCTAAGACAAGGGGCCCATCTATGAACGGTGGTGTCAAGCTGTTTAAAGAGATAGGCAACTGGAGCAAAGATGGGGCCCTTGTATTGGCCTAGAACATTGAGAGCCAACCCCTTCGTTTCATGGACATAAAGGGTAAATGGCTGAAGAAGGTCTGGGAGATGAAAAGCTGGGGCCTGTGACAGTGCCTGCTGCAGATGCTTAAACTCAGCCTGAATACTTTTGGGAAAAACTTTCCCTCAATTCCCTTAGCTGCCTCATATAGGGGCTTTGCATAAAGAGAGAAATTGGGAATCCAGGCACAGAAATATCCTGCTAGCCCTAGGAATGAGAGAATCTCTTCCTTTGTCTTGGGACATGGGAACTCCTCGATGAGGGCCTTTCTGTCCAAAGTAATGGCCTTCAATTGATGTGAAATCTGAACTCCTAAATACACTACCTGGGTCTGGGCAAGCTGCACCTTAGATGGGGACGAATGATACCCGTGAAAAGCAAGAAAATTTAAAAGGGTGTAAGAGTCTTCACAAGCTGTGAAAAAGGAAGGGCTGCAGAGGAGAAGGTCATCTACATATTGCAAGAGAGTGGAGTTAGGGAATTCAAGATTTTTGAGGTTCGCAGCCAATGTCTGTCCAAAGTTATAAGGGCTATCTCGAAAACCCTGAGGGAGGACTGTCCAGGTCAACTGTTGGGATCGCTGAGTATTTGGTTCTGTCCAGGTATTATAAAGGAATGGGTGGGTCTGTGAAAACGTTTCTGCAAAAAATCTGAGATAATGGGTTGGGGGCCCTTAAGGCTAGTGACTGGAAGTGGATACTGGGATATATTGGGGAAAAGTTGAGGATCCTTAAGGTAAATTCGTACGGGGTCACAATGAGCAAGAAAGGGAGTCTGAGTATCCCAGACTATGGGGTCCACTAGATTGGTGGGGACAGGGTAATGAAAGGTTTCTGCATAGGTAGAGGGTTGAGGAGTTTCTGCATTGGCAGAAGGTTTGAGGGGTTCCTGCCTAAATAGGGGGTTGAGGAGTATCAGTGGGGGATGGTGGGTCAGTGGCCTTTGAAACAGTGAGAAGAAAGATGGGGGAGGAGATGGATCAAAACGAGCCAGGGAGCACAATTGAGCTAGGCGGATCAGAGAACACAATAATTTTCTGCAGCTTATCAAAATTAACATGTTTAAGACCACCTACTATGGAAACTAAAAACTGATCTCTCAAGACCACGTCCCCTGGGGCATTGTAATCCCAGTTCAGGTCTCTATCTGGAACGTACTCAGGACCAAAGGGTAAGTTTGGGTTTACTCTCTGAGTCTCGTCCGCATATGCTCTTGCCTGCTTTCTCAAACGGTTCAGGGGAGGACTGAATGCAGACGGCAGCAGAATATCCCGCGAGTCTGGTAGAGACATCGCAAGAGCCGCTGGGGGAGGGAGAAACTCTGCTGGAGATGCTGGGGAAGAAGCGCGGACTGTGCAGCTCTCTCCCTGTGCCGCTGCCAGAGTCATTGGGGAAGAAATCGGGGAGGGGGCCAAAGTCTGAAGTGGCACATCTGGTAAAGAACGTGTCACAGAATCCACGGGAGTGGGGGCTAAAGTCTGAATTGGCACTTCTGGTAAAGAACGTGACACAGAATCCGCAGGGGTTGGGGCTAAAGTCTGAATCAGCGCGTCTGGTAAAGAACGCGTCGCAGAAGATGGTGGAGAAGGCGTGGCAGGAGATGACGCAGAACAAAGCGACAGAAGCTGAGTGGGTGGGGGAAAATGGCAAAGAAGGCTGAGTGGGTGGGAAAAACGGAGTAGGAGGTGTGGAACCAAGCACGGGAAGTTGAGTGGGTGGGGGGGAAAATGGCGGAAGCACAGGAAATGACGTCAAAGAAAAAGGGGTGTCTACGGATGAAGGTTTGGCAATTGCGGAAGTCAGAGCTGAAACAGAGAGAAGGGGAGGGGCAGAAGATGATGTAAAAGGAAGAGGAGGGTCTAAGCACAAAGGCGCAGCAATTTCGAAAGTCAGAGCCTGAGCCAGGAGAGGGGGACGGGCGGAAGGCCTGGACTGCTGGTACGCGGGCTGTGGGGCTTCTAATCCTGGGTCAAAGTCAAGGTCAATCAAGGATGGAAGCGGGTCACTGGGTCTGCATGCTAGTAAAACGGTTTCAGGACTACACTGAATACACAGGGAAGGATTTGAACAGAGAAGGGAAAAGGCATCTATGTAAGGCAACTCTGTCCATTTTTTTGACCATTGGCAAAAGCTGGAAAGTTCCTGCAAAACCCGAGCATCTAGGGACCCTGACTCTGGCCACTGATTGGATAATGGGTAGGAAGGCCAAATTTTTGTACATAACTTTATTAATTTCTTTTCCTTTATGTGTGGATTTAAGCCTAGGTTTGCCTGATTTTTTAGGAGGCAGTTAAGAGGAGAATCAGCTGGAATTGATAAGGAAGTTCCCATATTTTCCCGTTAACAGGGAGAGGCTAATACGGTATTTCGAAAAGCGTCCCTTCCAAAATATGTATTAGAGTGAGATCCAAGTCTGCTCGCCCAGTCGTCACTGGGTCAGGCCGACATGGAGCACTGTGAGAAGTGTCTTTCTCAAGATGCTGGAGGACTATGAGCCCCTGCACAGGGAATTTTCGTGTCCTGTCCCAGACAGGAAAGAAAAGCTCAAGCCCGGAGTGTGTAGAGGAACTTCTCTAACCACTCCCAGCTGAAAACTTTAATCACTACAGCTGAAAACTTTCGAGTGGGAAGAAAGATATGGGGGTGGGGGGAATTCCTGGGGTCCACCATCGCCTTTAAAGACTCGGGTGGGGTGCTTTCCCCCCTGCACAGATCACGGGCAAGATTGCTGGAAAATCAACGGTCAATTCTTACCAAGTAGTGACCAGACAGGTTTAAGGAACTCGGGGCAAGGACGAGGGTGTGGGGCTGCCACGTGGCGCAGACTCACGAACCCTGACAGACAAGTGCAGACTCAGGTGGGGGCTGTCGGATGCGGAGTGCGGAGGCGGCGGAAGCCTCGGGCAGGCTGGAAGCGTGTTCCCAGAAAAGGAAGAGAGAGAGAGAGATTGAAAAAGAAAGAGAGCAAGCTCCTTGGGGCCCACTGTAACCTTGAAAGTCTTAGGTGGGGTGCGATCCCCCCCATATGGGCCACAAGTGGGGCTGCCGGATGATCAATGGTCAGTTCCCACTGTGAAAGGCCCAACAGGTTTAGGAGCCCTGGGGATGGAGGGGCTTACCAATCTGATGACCGGCAGTGGATGCATTGGAGTGGCAATAAAAAATGAGTGAAAGGCTGAGGCAGGAGGTTCTGAGAGGGTTATGCCCTCCGGAGGGATGAGTTTCCCAGCCAACGCACCAAATGAAGGGCAAGAACCACACCAGGACCGCCTTGTAGAAAAGGGGAAGTTTATTAAGGGAAGGGGAGAAGGGGGTAAGGGAGAAAAGGAAAGGGGAACGGGGAAGGAGAGAGCTGGTGAGAAGATGATGGCAAAAAGAGAGAGAGTTCTGGACAAGCCGGGGCTTAAGTACAGAGGGGTGGGAGAATGACTTGTATGGTCCGGATTGGCTCAGAATGGGAGAGCCTGCCCTGGGTTGAATTCCCATGAGAGGCGAGTATTCCCAGGATCAGGAAGGGTGGGGATTCTAAGCCCGCCAAAGGTGAATTCTCGCGAGAGTTGGGCACTTCCAGGAAGGCGCCTGGGGGTAGGGCCTGCCAGCCTGAATCTTGTCCAACATTTCCATTTCACGTTGCTGAGGAATCTCCATACCGCTTTCCAGAGTGGTTGCACCAATTTTCAGTCCCACCAGTAATATATGGGTCTATCTTTTCCTCTACATTTTTGCCTATATTTATCTTTACTTGTATTCCTGATAATTGCCATCCTGACTGGAATGAGATGGAATTTGAGTGTAGTTTTTACTTGCATGTCTCTAATTGCTAGAGGTGTTCATGGATGAGTGTATGTTTAATGTGTGACTGGTGCTGGGGCTCCACCTTCATGCTTTTGCAGGTGAATGTTCGACTTTCCTAGAATCATTTTAAAAAACACTTTTTTTCTGCATTTCAGTTTTTAATCGATTTGTTATAATGTATTGTTTATAAGTGTTTGTCATTCAGTCTTCAAATCTTTCCATTTCTTTATAGGAATCCTTTCTTATGCTAGAGCTTCATGGCTTAATTAGTGTAGCAGTGTAGTGTTTTTCGTTTGTTTGTTTGTTTTTTTTAGTGAGCATTGATGTCAGTATGTTAATCCAGAGGTTTTGTAATGCCTTTTGAAGAGTGGTTTATGGTTTTGGTTTTCTTCACAAATCTATGTGGAATTTTGGGAGCTTGTCAATTTCTCTCCAAGTGTGGAGACTACAAAGCATCTTTAGATCAACTTGTGAAGTAGAGTGTTTTTTTTTTTTATTATTTATTTAAAACCATATTTATGAAACTTTATTTTGCTTTGACAAAACAATTATTCAATTCATGAAGATTTAACATAACTCAAACTCTATTGCAGTTTATTACAATAATCTTAATTAAAATAATATCATTAAAAAAAAAGAAGAGGAAGAAGAACCAATCTAGGTGCCCTTTAACATATGAATGGATAAAGAAATTTTGGTGTATATACACAATGGAATGCTACTCAGCCTTAAAGTAGAATGGAATGATGTCATTTGCAGGAACCTGGATGAAAATGGAGAATATCGTGTAAGGGAAATAAGCCAGTCCCAAAGAATCAAAGGCCATATGTTTTCTCTTATATGCAGATGCTAATTCACAATAAGGCATGGGGTTGGGGGCTGGGGAAGAATAATGCTACTTTGAATTAGACAGAGGGGAGTGAAAGGAGGGAAGGCCATAGGGGGTAGGATTGATAGTAAAATAAATCAGACATTGTAGCCCTCTGTATATATATGATTACAGGACTGGTGTAACTCTATCATGTGCAACCAGAAGAATAAGAACTCATATTCCATCTATGTGTGATGTGCCAAAATAAATTTTACTGTCAAGTGTAACTAACTAGAACCAACAAAAATATATTTTCCCAAAATAAAACAAATAAAGACTTTTCATGAATACTTTAAAGTAAAACCACAATGTAAAAATAAGAACTTTAGTTCTAGTGATTAAAATTACAGCAGACAATCTTTTTTTTTTTTTTTTTTTTTTTTTTTTTTTTTTTTTTGTGGTACCGGGGATTGAACTCAGGGGCACTCATCCACTGGGTCACATCCCCAGCCCTTTTTTGTATTTTATTAGAGACAGGGTCTCACTGAGTTGCTAAGTGCCTCGCCATTGCTGAGGCTGGCTTTGAACTCGCGATCCTCCTGCCTCAGCCTCCCAAAGTGCTGGGATTACAGGCATGCGCCACCGTGCCCGGCGACAATCTTTTTTATAGAGAGAAAATTAGGGAGAAAAATCAGCATAATGTGTGTAGAGCATGAAATTTAAATATCAGTTTAGTTCCCCATTGCCAGCATGGCATTAATATCCTGATGAGATTTCATAACTGATCCGTAATTAGCTTTTGCTGTTGATTCTTGTTGGAGTTTGTCATTTACTGCAACAATTTCCCGCCTCTCCTCAGTAGCAAAAAGCAGCAGGCCTGTGACCATCCTTCTTTGAGCCTCCTCTTCCACATGTGGGAGGAGCTGCTGCACTGGGTTGGGATCCATTGCCCAGTGTGCTCAATGCACTGGTCATGAACTTATCTGGGCTCCTGAGGAGAACAGAGCCTCTGTGAAGAGGACCCTGAAGTTTAGTTATGTGGTCTTTGTATGTTGCAGAGCAGTGAGGACACCAGGGCAGCTCCTCGAGGATCTGCAAGAGCTCACCCTGGGCCCATGGGGTTCTTTGCAATCTCCTGCCCACTCCAGCAGGGACCCATCTGGTGCAACACTGGGAAGTCCACTACACCCCGTGCCAAACCGAAGTCCCTGTTGCCACCCCAAATGCAACCAACCAAGGGTGGACATTAAGGGGCTGCTGCCCTGGGCCTACAGATGCAGAAAGGCAGACATCAGGGGATGCTGGAATTGGGCTGCTATGTGCCTATGCATGGACAGGTACTGTTTTCTTAACAAAATTAAATACCAGTCACCTTGTACATTGAATGTCTCTTAATTTATTTACTTTTCTTTGAAAAATTCCCAGCTCTTAAAAATGTTTCTCAGCACGAAACTCTTGCCCTTCTTTTGTTAGATTTCTTCATGAATATTTCTTTTTTAGCCAGGCACTGTGGCACATGCCTCTAGTCCTCAGGGATTGGGAGGCTGAAGTAGGAGGATGAAAATTCAAAGCCAGCCTCAGCAAAAGCTAGGCACTAAGCAACTCAGTGAGACCCTGGCTCTAAATAAAATACAAAAAAGGGCCGGGGATGTGGCTGAATGATTAAGTACCCATGGGTTTAATCCTCTACACACACTGGTTATTGCAATAAATAAATACCTGCCTCTCACATCCTCAGCACTCTCTACCATGCTCTGTGTTGATCCAAGATGCAAAGAAAAGACCACCAACTCCAATTTTAGATTAAAGCAAGCTTATATTGTATACATATAAAGAGAGCTGGCCAGGGCTGCCCCTCCCAAACACTGGGCTTGGGGTCAGCCCCGCTCTCCGGGAAGACAAGGTTTTTATAGTTCAAAGAGTTACAGAAAATCTTGGGAACTTACAGCTAACAAGGTCAGACATGTGTAATTCAAAGCAAGTAGCAAACTAATATCTACATGGCATTGCATTCCAAGAAAAAAGGGGAGTAATAGTTAAACCCCACATCAAAAGTTTATGAGGCACCGTTAGTTTGAGAGAGAGAGAGAGTTGTTATCTGGTCAAGGACAGCCAGACCTGAGCGAGCTCAAGGCCTGGGAATGAATGAATGAGCTCAATAAGCTCAAGCCAAATAAGAATCCTAGCATTTCATAGAAAACTGAAGTGGGCTTTTCATAACTTTTTGACAGGATGGCTCCCAGTCTTAAGATGGAATTAGGCTGGTTTATCATTCCCCTCCCCTTTTTTTTTTTTTACTTTTCAAATCTTTGAAAGGGAGTAATCGTATAGGCTAATTTTATCGATGGTACATAATAGAATTAAATTGCAGCCCAATAAACTGGAGCATATAGTTAATAACACATGGGACAATAACTAGTAAGAGAAGTATACAAATTATAAGACATAAGAGAGAAGTTAACCATGGAAACTAATCTCTCAAGCCTAACTAATAATTACTCATTTTAATTTTGTTAATCTCCTGTCTTATCTCATCTACCTGTTGTTGGATAACGTTAGAATAATCTGTAACATTAAAACAGCACATGTCTGGGAATTGTTGGTGGCAACCCAAGTGATGTTTCAATAAAAGAAAATCAATAGCCGCTCTATTTTGTAACATTGAGGTTTGAAGTTTTTTCATCTCTTGATTAATTTCTGTCAAAACTTGTGCAGTAAGGTTAGCTGTTTTGTTAAAACTACAGGCTAATTTTGTGATTTCTCTTTGTATTTCTACAACTAGACCCGGAAGTGGCAAAAGAAAGGCTGCTGTAATTGCAGTGTCTAGTGGGTCTAGGAGGATTAAATTGTCATCGCAGTTGGAGGGCAGACTTCGGGCCATTTGGTGGGGAGCTGTCAGAGATGGAAATAAAGGAAAGATCCATCTAATAGAACAGATCCCAGAAAAGTTTGTAGGCAAAGTCTGGAAAGTTGCTTTATTACAGAGAAAAAACCCATCTTGTTGGCAGTCGTTTGCCATTGGGTAGGGAGATATTTTGTTCAATAGAACAATTGGGGGGGGGATCGGGGAAGGATGTAATCTATGTATAAACAATGCTTTTGAATAACCAGTGAAGCTGGCAAAGCTGGCTCTGCATGGTATACTGGCCAGTCTTGCTGTGTTGCTCTATCACCAGTGACTTTAACATAGTCAGTATATTTTACAGATAGACCCATAAGATTGTTAGCTGGCAATTGATGGATGGAGTTTCCTTCTTGTACACAGAAGGAACTTTCGTCCATAGTGTCAACAGCCAATTGTAACCAAAAATTTTGAGTAGTTACAGAATTTAGGGGACTCACAGAAACATCTACCTTTAAAGTAGCTTTTGAATAAACAGTATCAATTGGGGCCCCTTTTTTTAGCTTAGTACAGGAATACTGTCTTGAATCTTGAGGGTGAGCAGAGTATTTATAGATTTTAAAATTTATATTATCTCTTCGAGATTGGTCTGTAAGATTTCTCCATGGTCCCTCTCTGAATATCTGACTAAAGATTTCTTGGTTATCTTTATACCATTTGATAGGGCCAATTACTGGATCTTGACAAGAGTAAGTACAATTTAGTATTAGTGGAGATCCTGCAATAGCAGGTCCTTCTTGGGCTACAGATGGGGTACAAGGTTTGTTGAGGCCAGCATAGCTAAAACCTAAGGATACATGTATACTCTAACAGGCAAAAATTATTAGCATAATGTTTATAATAACAGGGAAAGCAATAAGAATCTAGTGACAAAATATTAAACCTTAGTAATTTTAACTTTAAAAGGCCCACGCTCAGTCACTTTTCACCTCTGGCTGCTGGATTTTCTTCCAGAGGGTTCTCTCTCCGTGGTTTCTGTAGGTGCCTTTTTTAGCTGTGAGTGATGGATCTAGGCAGGAATACCAGCAACTTTGACGGCAGTAGGAGTGCGGAGAATCACGATGTAAGGGCCCTTCCACCTGGGCTCAAGGCTGTTAGTTCTCAAATGTCGTATCAGCACAGCATCGCCTGGTTGGAATGAATGATCGGGCAGTCTGTGTCCAACGGGCTGAGCAGCCTGGACCTGGGGAAAGATCTTATCTATGATTAGTTGTAGCCCTTTGAGTGTTTCTGAGATTGGAATGTCTCTCACCAGATCTTGGTGTACTTTGGGAACCAAAGGCGGTGGCCGCCCATAAATTATTTCATAAGGAGTAAATTTTTCCCGGTAAGGAGTGTAACGGGCCCTTAAGAGAGTAAAAGGCAGGAGATCAACCCAGTTACCACCAGTCTCAAGTATTAATTTAGTTAAAGTTTTCTTTAATGTTTTATTTATCTTTTTTATCTTTTCTGAACTTTGAGGATGGTACATATAATGTAATTTCCAGTTTATATTTAGGGCTCTTGAAATTAATTGAGATAATTTGGCCGTGAAGGCCGGGCCATTGTCAGACCCCAAAGTTAGAGGAAGGCCAAATCTAGGAACAATCTCAGTTATTAGATTTTAACTACTATTTGTGCTGTTTCTGTTCGAGTAGGAAAGGCTTCTACCCAGCCTGAGACAGTTTTAACAAAGACTAACAAGTATTTATGTCTATATAGTCCTGGTTTAATTTTAGTAAAGTCTAATTTCCAAAATTTACCAGGTACAGTACCTTGACTTCTGTTTCTCTGTGGAAGATGGTTCTTTTTAGCATTTACCTGTGTACATGTCATGCAGCGATTTGAAATGTTTTGGAGTATCTCTCGGTGTCCCGGGAACCAAACGTGGGGTGAAATTAGTTCTGAAGTCTTTTTGGGGGATAAATGCATCGCCTGATGAAGATCAGTTAACCACTTTCTTCCTAAAAGCTTAGGCATGCAAATTTTTCTCATCTGGGAGAGTCTACCAGCCATGACAGTTTTGTTGGGCTCCCATAGAGGAGTATAAGTTTATCTCTTTAGTAGTGTATGAAGGAGTTTCTTCCTTAATTTTAACTGGGAGTTTGGGGCAATTTGAGAGTTTAAGAATAGTTTGACATTTTGACTTCTCAAGGGCTATTTTCCTGGCTGTTTGATCGGCCAAGTTATTACCTTGGGTCTGGGGGCTATTGTCTTTACGTTGTCTAGGCCAGTGGATAATAGCCAGTTTATCTGGCAACCAGATAGCCTCTACTAATTGAAGGATTTTTTGTTTATTTTTGATAGTTTTTCCACTTGAAGTTAAAAATTTCTTTTGTTTGTATATCTGTCCATGTACATGTACTGTAGCAAAAGCATAATGGCTGTCCGTGTAAATGTTTGCCCGTTTTCCTTCTGCCCATCTCAATGTCTGTGTTACTGCAACGATTTCTGCTTTTTGGGCTGATGAGCCTCTGGGCAAAGCCTGTGCCCAGATAATTTCTTTTTGGCCCGTAACTACTGCTGCTCCCGCATACCTTATTCCATCCCGGACATAACTGCTACCATTGGTGTAAAGGTCTGCGTCTCTGTTGGTGAGAGGAATGTCAGTCAGGTCTGGTCAGGTACCTTTGATGACATCTAGCATCTCTGAGCAGTCATGAATCGGCTCTTCTGGGTTATCATCAGGCAGCAGGGTTGCAGGATTGATTGCCAGGGATTTACTGAAGGTCAATCTGTCCTTGTCTAGGAGGAGAGCCTGGTATTGAGTGAGACGGGCATTTGACATCTATTGACTGGTGGCATCTCTCAATAGGGTTTCTACTGTGTGAGGGGCAGTCACAGTGAGAGTCTGACCCAGAGAAAGTTTGTCTGCTTCTTTTACCAGTATTGCAGTAGCTGCTATGGCTCGTAAACAAGGGGGCCATCCTGATGTTACAGGATCCAGCCTTTTTGAAATGTAGGCAATCGGTCTTTTCCATGGCCCTAAATTTTGGGTAAGAACTCCTTTAGCAATACCCTTTTTCTCATGAACATAAAGATGAAAGGGCTTAGATATATCAGGGAGGGTTAAGGCAGGGGCCTGAACCAGAGCCTCCTTTAAATTTTTGAAGGCCAATTTATTTTCTTCAGTCTAAATTAAAGGTGACTTGCCTCCTGCAGTTGCAGTATATAACGGCTTGGCAATTTCAGCAAATCTAGGTATCTAAAGGCGGCAGTATCCAACTGCCCCTAGAAATTTCCTAACTTGTTTTTTAGTGGTTGGGGTTGGGATCTTCATTATGGCTTCTATGCGGGATTGGGATAACAGTCTTTTCCCTTCCCTCAGCTCATATCTCAAATAAGTAACCTGAGAGGAACAGATTTTTGTCTTTTTCTTGGAGACTCGGTACCCTAATTGAGCCAAGATTCCTAGCAAACCCCGAGTGGCCTTTAAACAGTCCTCTTTGTCTTTTGCTGCTAACAGGAGATCATCTACATATTGGAGCAAGGTTACCTCAGGGTACTTACTGCGAAACAGTCTCAGATCTTGATTGAGAGTTTCATCAAAGATAGTGGGGGAATTTTTTAAATCTCTGAGGTAGTTGAGTCCAGGTCAGTTGTCCCGATATCTCCATCTCTAAATCCGTCCATTCGAAAGCGAAGATAGGCTGACTCAGTTTTGACAAAGGGATGGAGAAAAATGTGTCTTTCAAATCTAATACAGTATAAACTGTATGTTCTGGTGGCAACAAACTGAGCAAAGTGTAGGGGTTAGGGACAGTTGGGTGTATAGTTTCTACCCATTTGTTCACTTCCCTTAAGTCCTGTACTGGTCTGTAATCTTGAGTCTCAGGCTTTTGGACAGGCAACAAGGGGGTGTTTCAAGCCGATTGACATCTAATTAGTATCTCCACTTCTAGGAGACGCCTGATGTGGGTTTTAATTTCTTTTTTTTGGCTTTAAAACTGATGGGGTATTGTTTAACCTGGATGGGCTTAGCCCCAGATGTTAGTTGTATTACAACTGGTGGCACATGTTCAGCTAGCCCTGGAGGGTTATCCTCAGCCCAAACTGTAGGAATTTCTTGAATTAATAATTTCTCTCATTTTTCTTCTGAAGTTTGGATAGGATTTTGAAAAAGCAGATATTTCTCACTTAATGGGCAGGTTATAGTTAGGGTCTTTGCAGGATTTTCCAATTCTAATGTAGGCATATCTCTAGAAAATGAGATAGTTGTCTGAAGTTTGATTAAAAGGTCCCGTCCCAGCAACGGGAAAGGGCATTTAGGGATAACAATGAAGGAGTGAGTTACAGTTTTTCGTCCTATGTTAACAGTCCGGTCTGTAGTCCATTTATACTTTTTAATTTTTTTTGTTTCCCCTTGCACTTTCATGGTTTCATTAGTGAGGGGTCCTATGGGCTTCTGTAACACTGAATGTGAAGCTCTTGTATCTACTAGGAAATTTACAGGTTGGCCCCCAATTGAGAAAGTTACCATGGGCTCTCGGGAGCCTAGTTTGAAAGAGCCATGGCACCCCTATTTTTCTAAAGTTAAAACTGGTTTTGGCTGAGGAGCTCTGGCCTGTGATCGGGGCAAGCTTTTCGGATTACGTTGGGGGCATTTATTTTTCTAATGTCTAATTTTTTTGCAATAAGCACACTGGTTTTGTAGCAGGGAAGACCATTTTTTGTCTCTGTTGTATGTGGTCTGTCTTTGTCTAGGATTCGAGGTTTCAGAAGCCTGTAATGTGGCCACTGTGGCCCTGTTTACTTTCTTTATCAGTAGATCATCTCGGCTATCTCTATTTTCAAACACCTTTTGGGCTATTTCCAATAATTTTGACCTGGTTTTTCCTGCAAAACCATCTATCTTTTGAATCTTTTTACGGATGTCTGGGGCTGACTGAGTCACAAAAGCCAGATTAATCGCCTTGAGGCTTGTCGGGTCCTCAGGGTCTATAGGAGTATATAGACGGTATGCCTCCAGGAGGCGCTCGAGAAACGCTGAAGGCGACTCATCTGGCCCCTGTTTTACATCTGCTAACTTAGAAAGATTTGTGGGTTTTCGAGCTGCCCTCTTAAGGCCCTCTAACAGAGTCTGGTGGTACTCACCGAGTGCTCTCTTACCTTCAGTTGTCCCATAGTCCCAGCTTGGTCTTTTCCTAGGTAAAGCTTGTTCAATCACTTCTGTTTTTTCATCACTTGTAAGAGCACTTATCCCAGGCAGCGGTTTAACCGCTTCTGCCAGGATTCGCTCCTTTTCTTCCATGGTGAAGAGAGTATGGAGAATCTGTTGACAGTCATCTCGCTGGGGCCTCCAAAAATGTTGATCCAAGACGCAAAGAAAAGACCACCAACTCCAATTTTAGATTAAAGCAAGCTTATATTGTATACATATAAAGAGAGCTGGCCAGGGCTGCCCCTCCCAAACACTGGGCTTGGGGTCAACCCCGCTCTCCGGGAAGACAAGGTTTTTATAGTTCAAAGAGTTACAGAAAATCTTGAGAACTTACAGCTAACAAGGTCAGACATGTGTAATTCAAATCAAGTAGCAAACTAATATCTTCATGGCATTGCATTCCAAGGAAAAAGGGGAGTAAAAGTCAAACCCCACATCAAAAGTTTATGAGGCACCGTTAGTTTGAGAGAGAGAGAGTTGTTATCTGGTCAAAAAAAGCCAGGCCTGAGCGAGCTCAAGGCCTGGGAATGAATGCCAGACAATAAGCTTAAGCCAAATAAGAATCCTAGCATTTCATAAAAAACTGAAGTGGGCTTTTCTTAACTTTTTGACAGGATGGCTCCCAGTCTTAAGATGGAATTAGGCTGGTTTATCACTCTGCAGAATCTGGAATCTCTTTACCTTTCCTTCACCTGAGCCATCATGAGTGTCCTGACCTTATGGAGTAAACCAGGAGCAAGGTCAATTTTACTGGGAGGCTTTAGGATATGGGTTGCAATGAGTTAGTGCCAGTCCTTAAAGAAGCTGGTCACAGCTGTGTGCACATGTGAAAGAAGAACTATTGTGCATGATTCTCAGCTGTTAGAGCACCTAGCACTGTGAAATGAGTCTTTGCAATGTCAAACTAATGACATTAAAGTGTCCGTGGCTTCAGGACACAGAGAGTCCTCCCTTCAAGTGTCTCCAAAGCATAGTCTACTGAGGAAGAGAGAAAGAGTGCACTGTCTTAGGAAAAACTTATCTCATTGAGAATTAAGTAATGTGCTCTCTTAGCTGTCCAGGAGGATATAAGCTTAGGAAACCATATTTTCTAGAGCATAACAAAGTCCAGAATACCCAGTGTACAATTGTTTATCTGCTTCTAAATTACATACCTCCATAAAATTTAATAGTGTTCCATCTGTGTTAATAGACAGGTCTTTTCATGAACACAGCTTTAATTATGAGAACAAAGCTTTTGAATTTTGCTTTGGAATGAGGTTGGGCATATTCTCCTTCTTCCTATAAGTTCACTGAAGAAAGTTTGTGTTCACAAGTCAATCTACTTCCAGACCTTCACTCATAAGAAATATCAGTTTTTATGTGAGTAAAATACAGTAGCACAGTGAACACAGAGAAGCAGTGTGGCTTATTGTGAGCTGCCTATGAGAAACACACAATGAACATGAAGTGCAGAATTGGGTGTAGGAAAGCCTAGACAAGTAATGCTTAGAGTCTTCTTCACTACCACTGCCATTGCCACAAACATAATTACCTTCACATCCACGACTACACTTGATATCTACCCAGATGAATATTGACATACAGTTCAGATAGCTTCTAAAATTAATGCCTATTTGATTTACCCTGCCAAAACAAAACAAAACAAATCTCTGCCTGATTGCTAATGTACATACTACTGTTACCTTGAAGAAAATTTGCATTTTTAAAAGGACATTTAAAAAAAAGCAATTTTCAAATATTAAATGCATAAAATACTACAATTGAAGCAAATTGATTTTTTAAAAATTTTTAATTTGTTTTAATTAGTTATGCATGACAGTAGAATGCATTTATGCACTGTGATATAAATAGATGGAATATAATTTCTCATTTTTCTAAGTGTACAGGTTGCAGAATCATATTGGTCATGTAGTCACATGTATATGTACAAAAATAAGGTCTGTTTCATTCCACTATATTTCTCATTCCGACATCCCCTCCCTCCCCTCCCATCACTTCCCTTTACCTAATCTAAAGTAATGCTACTTTTCCCTAGTGCCCCTCATTTTATTGTGAATTAGCATCTGCATATTAGAGAAAACATTTGGCCTTTGGTTTTGTGAGAGGTTATATAAAAAACTTAAAAAAAACTTAACATCAAAACAACAAATATGAGTGCAAAAGGAAACAAATATGTTCATTGAGATTGTCTCAGTATTATGCTATTCCTATGTTTTATATGTTCTTCTTCAGTATATACAAAGTAATGGCACATATTAATATTTCTCAACATGTTATATTCTTTCCAAGTTTGGTTTATATTTGCAAAAGGTACTATAAAATGAACATAAATTAATAAAAATACATGATGAAATTCCTACAAAAATAAATACAGGAATTTAGTAATATATTTTAGATATTATGTGTGTTTAAATTGTTTCCTTTCTGTCAAGTGCCCACTAAACTATTAAGCAGTTATCTCCTGATAAATAGATAATAAATAGTACTTTATTACTGGTTTTATTAAAATTATTTTTAAAAATTAGCAATTAGGGCTGATGATGTAGCTCAAAGGTAGAGTACTTGCCCTAGGCTTAATCTCTAGCACAAAAAAACCCCCAGCAATTAACTTTATATTTCATGTAGTGTCTAACACATTTACAAATTTCTTGTGGTTTTTATTAGATGAAGAATTATATAATCTATCAGGAAGGGGTAAGCTTGGTCCATTTAAACATTCCAAGGTCTGAAAAAGTTTGAATTTTTTGCATTCTTAGCAAAGACATTCCTGGAAGGGAAATTGCATAGATTTTTCAGTGTTGTTGCATGGAAGAATTTGGTGAACTTGCTAATTTAAACAAACTGCTTTTGAATGATAGAGCAGGGGCAAATCTTTCCCACTCTGGGCCAGGACTATGACTCCCTAAGTGGACTTGACACACTTGCACTGAAGGGAGAGTTGCTGATTATCCTTATTTGCATGGTAACAATGGCTTGGAGAGAATTTCTATAAGAAAGAAGTACTTCTTGGTTGGCACAGTCAGTTCTTAAAGAAGCTGGTTGCAGCTGTGTGCACATCTTTAAGAAAAACTTATGTGCATTATCCTCAGCTATTTGTAGTTCACAGCACTGTGCAATGACTCTTTTGCAACCTCAAACAGATGGCACAAAAAGTGTCCACTGGCTTCTGGACACATACTGTTCTCAGAGTGTTCCTGCATGGAATCTGTTAGATTCCCTTTCCTTCAAGTATCTCCAGAGCAGTGTCTAGTAAAGAAGAGAAAAAAAGTTCACTGACTTTGCAACAACTCATCTCATATAGATTTAAATAATGTGCATTTCCAGCTTTTCAGAAGAATATAAAGTTGGAAAATCATATTTTTGGGGGGGATAAAGAAAAGTCTAGAATAGTCAGTGTACATTTATTTCTCTGCTTTTAAATTATATGCATCCATAAAATTCCAGAGTGTTCCAGCAGCATTAGCAGATAAAATATTCAACAGATAGGTCCTTCCATGGACAGTTAAAAACTACTTATAAGAATGCGGCCCTTGAATTTTGCTTTGGAATTAGGTTGGGCTTATTCTGCTTTATCTTATAAGTTCACTGGAGAAAGTTTATTTTCACAAGTCAATTTTCTTCTAGCCCTACACTTAAAGGAAATATAAGTTTTTCTTATGAATGAAGTGTGGTGGCCTTTACCTAGTAAATGGAAAACAGAGAACAGAGAGAAGCTGTGTGGCTTATTGTGATCTGTCACTGAGAAACACACGTAAGCATGAAGTGCACAATTAGGTACAACAGAGCCTGACCAGTAATGTTTAGAGTCTCCTTCACTGACAATGTCATCACCACCAACCTAATTACCTTCACATCCACTCTTGCACTTGATATATATAAGATGCAGAATAACAATAATCAGATCACTTTTTTTTATTTTTATTTTTTATAATTTTTAATATGTACAACTCATAGTCCATATATTTAGTATCTTTTTACATACAACTGTTTGTATACAAAGTATATTCATACAATTCAGGTCTTCAATCATGCATTAAGGAAAATGATATCCGTCTCATTCAAACAACTTTTTTTTTCCCCCTCCCTCCCCTCTTGCTCCCTCCCTTACCCTCCCTTCCCTTGACCATTCTAGTGTTTCTCTAATCCTCCTATGTACCCCCATCCAACAATACTTTGAAATAGCCTCCTTATATAAGAGAGAACATTAGGTACTTGGATTTTTGAGACTGACTAACTTCACTTAGCATTATCTCTTCCAACTTCATCCATTTACCTGCAAATGCTATTAATTTGTTTTCTTTTATTGCTGAGTAAAATTCCATTGTGCGTATATACCACATTTTCTTAATCCACTCATTTACTGAGGGACATCTAGGTTGGTTCCACAACCTAGCTATTGTGAATTGTGCAGCTACAAACATTGAGATAGCTGTGTCACTGTAATATGCTGTTTTTAAGTCCTTTGGGAATAGACCCAAGAGTGGGATGGCTGGGTCATAGGATGGTTCCATTCCCAGTTTTCCAAGAAATCTCCATACTGCTTTCCATAACGGTTGCACCATTTTGCAGTCCCACCAGCAATGTATGAGTGTGCCTTTTTCTCCACATCCTCTCCAACATTTATTGTTGCTTGTGTTCTTGATGGCTGCCATTCTGACTGGAGTGAAGTGAAATCTTAGAGTAGTTTTTGATTTGCATTTCTCTAATTGCCAGTGATGTTGAACATTTTTTCATGTATTTGTTGATTAATCGTGTATCTTCTTCTGAGAAGTGTCTTCTCAATTCCTTAGCCCATTTATTGATTGGGTTATTTGCTTTTTTACTGTAAAGTTTTTTGAGTTCTTTATATATTCTAGAGATTAGTGCTCTATCTGATGTGCATGTATTAAATATTTGTTCCCAATTAGTTGGCTCTCTATTCACCTCACTGGTTGTTTCTTTTGCTGAAAAGAAGCTTTTTAGTTTAAATCTATTCCATTCATTAATTCTTGGTAGTAATTCTTGCGCTACAGGATTCTTATTAAGGAACTTGGGGCCTAATCCAACATGATGGAAATTGGAGCTTACTTTTTTTTCTATTAGGTGTATTGTCTCTGGTCTAATTCCTAGGTCCTTGATCCACTTTGAATTGAGTTTTGTGCATGGTGAGAGATAAAGGTTTAATTTCATTTTGTTGCATATGGATTTCCAGTTTTCCCAGCACCATTTGTTGAAGAGGCTATCCTTTCTCCACTGTACATTTTTGGCACCTTTGTCTAATATAAGATAGCTGTAATTATATGTATTAGTCTCTGTATCCTCAATTCTGTACCATTGGTCCACCAGTCTGTTTTGGTGCCAATACCATGCTGTTTTTGTTACTATTACTCTATAGTATAATTTAAAGTCTGGTATGGTGATGCCCCCTGCTTCACTTTTCTTGCTCAGGATTGCTTTGGCTATTCTGGGTCTCTTATTTTTCCAGATGAATTTCATGACTGCTATTTCTATTTCTTTGAAGAATGACATTGGGATTTTGATTGGAATTGCATTAAATCTGTATAATGCTTTTGGTAGTATGGACATTTTGACAATATTAATTCTACCTATCCAAGAGCAAGGTAGGTCTTTCCATCTTCTGAGTTCATTTATAATTTCTTTCTTTAGTGTTCTATAATTTTCGTTATAGAGGTCTTTCACCTCTTTCGTTAGGTTGATTCCCAGGTATTTTATTTTTTTTGATGCTATTGCAAATGGGGTATTTTTCATCATTTCCCTTTCAGAGTCTTTGTCGCTGATGTACACAAATGCCTTTGACTTATGTGTATTGATTTTGTATCCTGCAACTTTGCCAAATTCGTTTACTAGTTGTAAAAGTTTTCTGGTAGAGTTTTTTGGGTCTTCTAGGTAGATTATCATGTCATCAGCAAATAGTGCTAATTTGAGCTCTTCTTTTCCTATCTTGATCCCTTTAATTTCTTTCGTCTGTCTAATTGCTCTGGCCAGAGTTTCCAGTACTATGTTAAATAGCAGTGGTGAAAGGGGACATCCCTGTCTTGTTCCAGTTTTTAGAGGGAATGCTTTCAAATTTTCTCCATTTAAAATAATGTTAGTTCGGGGCCTTGCACAAATAGCTTTTATTATGTTAAGATATGTTCCTGATATTCCTAGTTTTTCCAGTGTTTTGAACATAAAGCGGTGTTATATTTTGTCAAATGCTTTTTCTGCGTCAATTGAGATGATCATATGATTTTTGTCTTTAAGTCTATTGATGTGATGTATTATGTTTATTGATTTCCGAATATTGAACCAGCCTTGCATCCCTGGGATAAACCCCACTTGATCGTGGTGCACTATCTTTTTGATATGTTTTTGTATCCGATTTGCCAGGATTTTGTTGAAGATTTTTGCATCTATGTTCATTAAAGATATGGGCCTGAAGTTTTCTTTTTTGGATGTGTCTTTGCCTGGCTTTGGAATTAATGTAATATTGGCCTCAAAGAAAGAGTCTGGAAGAGCTCCCTCTTTTTCTATTTCTTGAAATAGTTTGAAGAGCATTGGTATTAGTTCTTCTTTGAAAGTCTTATAGAACTCGGCTGTAAACCCATCAGGTCCTGGACTTTTCCTTGTTGGTAGCTTTTTGATGACATCTTCTATTTCTTCACTTGTAATTGATTTATTTAAATTATGTATAGCCTCCACATCCAGTTTAGGCAAATCATATGACTCTAGAAATCTGTCAATGCATTCAGTATTTTCTATTTTATTAGAGTACAAGTTTTCAAAGTAATTTCTAATTATATTCTGTATATCTGAGGTGTTTGTTGTGATATTCCCTTTTTCATCACGAATGTTAGTAATTTGAGTTTTTTCTCTTCTTCTTTTCATTAGCATCGCTAAGGGTCTGTCAATTTTGTTTATTTTTTCAAAGAACCAACTTTTAGTTTTGTCAATTCTTTGAATGGTTTCCTTAGTCTCAATTTCATTAATTTCTGCTCTGATTTTAATTATTTCCTGTCTTCTACTGCTCTTGGTGTTTGTCTGTTCTTCTTTTTCTAACGCTTTGAGGTGTGATGTTAAGTCATTTATTTGTTGTTTTTTTTTTCCTCTTAAGGAATGAACTCAGTGCAATAAATTTTCCTCTTACTACTGCCTTCATAGTGTCCCAGAGATTTCTATATGATGTATCTGTGTTCTCATTTACCTCTAGGAATTTTTTGATCTCCTCTTTGATGTCTTCTTCAACCCCTTGTTCATTCAGTAGCATGTTGTTTAGCTTCCAGTTGATGGAGTAGTTTTTCTTATTTCTTGTTTTGTCGTTGATTTCCAATTTCATCCCTTTATGGTCCAATAGCATGCAGGGTAGTATCTCTATTTTTTTATATTTGCTGAGAGTTGCCTTGTGACATAATATATGGTCTATTTTGGAGAAGGAGCCATGTGCTGCTGAGAAAAATGTGTATTCGTTTACTGAGGGATGAAATATTCTATATATGTCCGTTAGGTCTAAATTGTTAATTGTTTTGAGGAGGCTTAAAGTTTCTTTGTTTAGCTTTTGTTTGGATGATCTATCCATTGGTGAGAGAGGTGTGCTGAAGTTCCCTAGAATAACTGTGTTGTGGTCTATTTTACTCTTGAACTTAAGAAGCATTTGTTTGATGAATGTAGGTGCTCCATTATTTGGGGCATACAGATTTATGATTGTTATATCCTGTTGATGGATGGTTCCCTTAAGTAATAAGAAATATCCATCTTTGTCCCTCTTGAGTAATTTTGGTTTGAAGTCTACCTTATTTGATATGAGAATGGAAACCCCTGCTTGCTTCCGCCGGCCATGTGAGTGATAAGACTTTTCCCATCCTTTCACTTTCAGTCTGTTGATGTCTTTTTCTATGAGGTGTGTTTCGGAGACAGCAAATTGTTGGGTCATTTCTTTTAATCCATTCTGATAATCTGTGTCTTTTGATTGGCGAGTTTAGGCCATTAACATTCAGGGTTATTATTGAGATGTGATTTTTTATTCCCATCCATTTTTATTTGAATTATGGTCTTTAGCTTGATTTGGTTTCTCTTCTGGTTGGTATTTCCTTTAGTTTAATATCTCCCTTTGGTGATTTTCATTATCATCTTTCTCTTCTTCTTCATGAAAAATGTTGCCCAGGATGCTCTGAAGTGCTGGCTTTCGAGTTGTGAAATCTTTTAACTTTTGCTTGTCGTGGAAGGTTTTTATTTCATCTTTGAATCTAAAGCTTAATTTTGCTGGATATAAGATTCTTGGTTGACATCCCTTTTCTTTCAGAGCTTGAAATATGCTCTTCCAGGATCTTCTTGCTTTTAAGGTCTGGGTTGAAAAATCTGAACATAGTCTGATTGGTTTCCCCCTATATGTAATTTGCTTCCTTTCTCTTGTGGCTTTTAGTATTCTCTCCTTGCTCAGTGTATTAGGCATTTTCATTATAATGTGTCTAGGTGTGGATCTGTTGAGATTTTGTTTGTTTGGTGTTCGGTATGCCTCTTGAACTTGGTTTTCCATTTCATTCCTCAAGCTTGGAAAATTTTCTGTAATTATTTCATTAAATAGATTACTCATTCCTTTGGCTTGAAACTCTGCCCCTTCCTCTATGCCGATCACTCTTAAGTTTGGTCTTTTTATGCTGTCCCATAATTCTTGGATGTTATGTTCTTGATTACTAACAAGTTTTGCTGTATGGTTTAAATTCTTCTCTAGGACATATATTTTGTCTTCATTGTCTGAGGTTCTTTCTTCCAAGTGGTCTATTCTGTTGGAGATGTTTTCAATTGAGCTTTTATTTTGGTTTATTGCTTCTTTCATTTCTGGAATTTCTGTTTGGATTCTCTTTAGAGCCTCTGTTTTCCTATTGAAGTAATCTTTTACTTCCTGTATTTGTTTTTGGAGTTCTTTGTCAAAATGATCTTTTGCCTCCTGTACCTGCTCCCTCGTCTCATTTTTGAGTTCATTCTTAAGTTCCATAAACATTTGGCATATGTAATTTCTAAATTCCATCTCTGGCATTTGACCAACTGTGCTTGCCATGACATCTACCGATGAGGTATCTTGATTTGTTTGTGTCATTTTCTTTCCTTGTTTTTTCATGTTGCTTGTGTGTCTATTCTTCCTGCACTGTGGGACCTTGACTGTTTCGATTTTACCTTAAAGCCTTATGTTGTTCCTGTAGTACAATGCTATCAGATCACCTTATAATTCCTTTACACTTTTAAAACCTAACACTTTCTATTCAGAAAATCCAAGTTTGATCACAATGTACAGATTTTGTTAACCCAGATATTATTTCCAATTTACTCTGTACGCTTCTGATAGGGTTTTATAGCTTCAAGTATTGGATACAGAGGTGTTATGTTTAGGAAGAAGGAAGTGTCTTGAATTGTTCTTTCTTGGAAAGTATGAAAAGAGATATCTATTGAAATGGTTTAGTGGAAGTGGTTTAGTATCACTTAGTAGACAATGGAAGAAAGAGAATGGGGTTGACAATTAGGTAAAAAGATCAATTTATATATATATAGTAAGTTGGAAAAGAAAAAAAATGATAAAAGAGTAGGAATTGGTGTAAGAGAAAGGAGAGAGAGAATCAAGGAAATAGAGAGTAAACTATATACAACACCACTATGCTACCCAGTTCAATTGCGCCGGTTCTAGAAATCCCAAGTTTTGCGTAAAACTTGTTTTTGCCTCTGTTTAGTATGCACTGGCAGGATGTAAACATGAAAGATGAAGGAGGAAGAAAAGATACAAGAGTGAGAAGGAGGAAAAGAATGAAAGAAAAAAGGAGCGGAAGCAAACAAACACACTAATAATCAATGCGGAAGGAAAAAAAAAAAAGCAGAACAAAACAAAACCAAAAAAAGAAAAAGAAAAAAAATAAACAAACAAAAAAAAAAAAAACCCTCCCTGCAATCCAAAAAATCAAGCAGACCAATAAAAAGAAAAGGAAAAAAAAAAAAAAGTCAAACCCCAAGTCTCAGACAAAACGGGCCCTGGGAAGCCCCCCTCTTTTTTTCCTTTCCAGTTCAAACCAATTGCTATTGGATCACAGTCTGTGATCCTGTTAGTGAAATCAAGGCTGCATCTTAGGCCAGTGGCTGCACGGTTCAGTGAAGGAGTGGCCCAGGGGGATTGTGTGTGTCAGCAGATGAATGGTGCCGGGAAGGGGACCTTCCAGAATGCACCCCCTCCCCAAGCCCACCCACAGTTGCAGCCTCTTGTGGCTGCTGCGCTAGCCTCAGAAACGCCTTCTTCTGCTGACCACCCAAGTCTCACCCAATTGTGCGTTGTCTTCAGAGAGCTGGAGAGTCCCTGGATGGATGCAGCCGTCGCTCTCCATCTCCTCCCCTTTGTCAGGACCAGCCCCTGCAGCTTTCAAAGATGGTGGTGCTCTCCTTCCAGTCAACAGCCGTTCCGCGGACTCCCGTATCCTCGCCGATCGCACAGGGAAGCCACACCTGTGACTGTGGTGCAGACAGTGCTACTTCGGACTGTGGCCCGCTTGACTCTGCCCCTGTTTGCTGATCGCAGATCTCTGCGCTGCTCTGTCCGGGGCCCCACTACTGAGGGTCGCCTCAGGCGGAGTGTGGATTTGAACTGGTGTGTGGACCCGCGGTCTCCCGTGGATCCCCAGCACCAATCCCGCCGGCTGTTATCGCTGGTTTTTATCGCCGGTTTCACGCTGGTGTGCCGTGAGTTTGGTTGGGGTTGCAGTAGTAGCGCGGTCTCCCCACACTGACTTTGTTTCGCACGGCCTGTGCACCACCCAGGCGGTTTTGCAGGAGCCTCGTGGCTCCAGCCGCTGCAGACAGCTTGTCTCTTTCTCTCTCTGGTAGTAGTAATCAAACCATCCAGGAGATCGGTATTTTCAGCCTATATATATATGATGAAAGGCAATTTATCTGCTTTGTTGGATTCTTTACATGGAGCTGTCCTGAAGTGCGGCTTCCTCTAATCCGCCATCTTGGATCCCCTCCAGATCACTTTTGAAATATATGCCAATTTGATTTATTCCACCCCAATAAAATCAATTTCTGCATAGTTGCTAATGTAGATACTATTTTTATTGTCTTGCTAAAACTTTGCCTATTTAAAAGGAAGTTAAAAAATTTGCAGATATCAAATGCATAAAAAAACACATTGACACAAATAAACTTGTAAAGGCAAGTCTGGAGAACTATAGCAGAATTGCCAATCCTATGGCTATCTGTAGGAATTTTGACTGTGGAAATGTATAGGGAAGCCTTCCTTTGGTTAGCAAACTCCTGGGGGATAACTGGCACTCTGTTTTCTTGCTTAGAAAGCTCTGAATTTTCTTCTAGAAGCTAGTAAGATAACTAATGCAGGTCCAGTATCTAGTTGCTATGTTGATATTCTTTATGAAGAGGCTTTGTGGTAGAGTTTTATCAACCTGGACCTTGATTTCAGACACTCAGCTCCTGGGAATACAGGAAAAGTAAACAATGATGTAGTTATTGCACTAATTACCTAATGTAACCTTTGATATAAATAAATGGGGCCACTGGGATTAGCAGTCAATTTTCCTGCCTCTGCATCTTGTCTCTGTGTCTTTTTGAATTTTATTTTCAACTGGTGCTCAATGTTGGAGCACAAGAATTGTTCTCTCCCCATATGTTCCCTCAGCCCACAGAGAATTCAGGACAAAAAAACATCCATACTAATAGAGATGCTTTCAGATGTTTGGACAGGTAGTAGGGGAAGAAAGTAGCTTATTTATGCTTGGATCAGGCTTTGAAGCACATCTTTCATTGGCTGGTACTGATCCCTAATTAGTACTCTATGGGTACTTCTCTATCTGATACCCAAGGACATTTTGGGGCTGAGCTTTCTCTCCTACTTAGCAAGACTGGACATAAGGTAAGTAGTGCTGATCTTGCTGCTTTGTTGACAGACATAGGCTCTTGCTGTCCTTTTTACCCACAAAGTGGGGTGCTACATTTGCACATTTGGGAGAGTATAGGTAAAATGTTTTATGAGGAACCACAAGTTCCTGTACCTGAGATACACTCTTGGTTTCTTTGCTGTGATACTGTTGATAAGACCTCAGTGTCTCAACCTACCTGCTCTTTTCCTCCTTTGCCTGAGTATGAAGCTGTTTAAATCATCTGCTGCTCCTGCCACAAACAGCTCAGCTTTGCCACTGACACACTGCCCACTGCTGCAGTCCCAGAGCCTTCCTAGAAGCTAGTATGATAACTAATATAGGTGCAGTATTATTTATCTAACTAGGTTCCTTTAAATTGTTTACTACTATTGCCTCATTGGCAGCTATGGAAGCTACTCCTAACCAAAGCTAGATCCAAGTTGAGTGTTTGGGACAAGCTTCAGAGGAATTGGTGTTTCATGACTTAGCTGTCTGTCCTATTAAGCTACAATCTACTAACCAACCAAAATATGAGCAATTACCTATTGCTGTATTTAAAGAATTGAGACCTACTGACCCAAGGCAAAAAAAAAAAGGGGAATTCATTTTTTTAGCCTCCACCAAAAAAATCCTTCTTTTCTCAATTGATTTTAATTCCCCATGTTTCAGCTCAAAAAATTTAATGAAAGGGAAAATACAAGGTTTGACTCTGCTCTTATTGGAACATGTTTATCAATTACTAAAAGTAGGCCTAAATTAACTGTTTGTTTAAATGAGCAATTACAGGATTATCAGACACAAACACTAATGTCATAGTAATAAATACTTTTATTGTATTGTCATATGCACAGCCTCAAGAGGCCATTCTGTTTTGGGACAGAGAAAACAAAAATAAACAAGTGTCCAAAAGCTTTCTGTGGCTACCATCCTCTGACCCTTCCAATGCCCAGGAAATCATTACTCATGTTCAACTACATGTGGAAAGTATTATAAGATTTACAAGATTTAAAAGCAAGAAAAAAAAGAAAACACAAAAATAATTCTACAGAAAAAAATATAAATTACAACACCACGCTTTTAGGAAATAATCTTATTAAAGAAAATATGGTTACAACATTTGTCCTTACTTCTTAGCATCAGATGGATCTCTAACTTTCTTAGTCTTTTATTTAAAATGTGAATTATAGGACCTACATGATTTACTAAGTTTATAAAACAAAACAAAACAAAACAAAACAAAAAGTAATGTCCCTTCTAAATTCAAGCTGATTGAGTGGCTATCTTATCTGTTTTCAGCCAGCTTTCTTAACCAGTTCCTTCCTAATGTTAGAGTGCAGAAAAAGATATGTAGAATGATTCCAAATGTACAACTTCTCTTTTTAAAAAAATGATAATAATAATAATTTTTATTTCTGAGACTTTCACAGATTTCCAACTGACTCTTATCTGAACTAAAGATACACTCTGACCTGATAAAGAAGTCAGTATTATGGCCATGTAAGTTTTTAAATATTCTATGTAGGTTAATATTTTTTTCTGATCTGTCTTGTTTTATCTAAATATAAAGGTTTTTTACATTCTGTCTTTTCCAAAGGTCAATTTCTTCAGAGTTAACTCTCAAATACATTCAAAAACTTTAATAAATCCTTAAAAAGATATAAACTAAATGTATTGGTAATAAATACAATAACTATGAGGGACAGAAAGCTGGCTATTTTAATCTTTTTTTTTTTTTTTTTTTTTTTTTTTTTTTTTTTTGTGCCAGGGATTGAACTCAGGGGCACTCGACCACTGGGCCACTTCCCAGCCCTTTTTTGTATTTTATTAGAGACAGGGTCTCACTGACTTGCTGAGTGCCTCGCCATTGCTGAGGCTGGTTTTGAACTCGTGATCCTCCTGCCTCAGCCTCCCAAGTGCTGGGATTACAGGCGTGCGCCACTGCGCCCAGCTTTTTTTTTTTTTTTTTTTTTTTTTTTGGTACCGGGGATTGAACTCAGCGGCACTAGACCACTGGGCCACATCCCCAGCTCTTTTTTGTATTTTATTAGAGACAGGGTCTCACTGAGTTGCTAAGTGCCTCGCCATTGCTGAGGCTGGCTTTGAACTCACGATCCTCCTGACTCAGCCTCCCAAAGTGCTGGGATTACAGGCGTGCGCCACCGCGCCCGGCGGCTATTTAATCTTTTGATTTTAATGTCCATCATGGCTGTTGGATTTTTTACCTGACACTTCCAATTATAGAGGCCTGCCTTATGTCTACATATTACATACTTGGTATCAAATTGACATTTAAACAAATGAGCACTCATCAATTAAAATTTAAAAAACTAAATGGATCCAAATAATTTAATTTAAATCAAATAATTAAATGAGTATATATCTGGATCATGGGTTTATCTAGATGACAAACATATAAATCTTAATTAAAAATAATCTAAGAGCCGGGCGCGGTGGCGCACGCCTGTAATCCCAGCACTTTGGGAGGCTGAGGCAGGAGGATCGTGAGTTCAAAGCCAGCCTCAGCAATGGCGAGGCACTTAGTAACTCAGTGAGACCCTGTCTCTAATAAAAATACGAAAAGGGCCGGGGATGTGGCCCAGTGGTCGAGTGCCCCTGAGTTCAATCCCCGGTACCAAAAAAAAAAAAAAAATAATCTAAGATATAATATCCATTATTTCTAATTTTTTTCTTCAAAAGAAAAGAGATGATTAATACTATTAATAATGTTTTCTTCTGATATTTTTATTTTACAATTAAAACAATTAAATTAAATTTAACATAAATAAAATTAATCTTCTTAAGTATGGTTTCTTAAATAAATTAATTAAAAATTACAGCTTACACCCAAGAGATCTCTTCTTTTTTCTCGTTGCTAAAGAAATTACAAGACCCTGCCTCCTTTATTTATTTAACTCCTTCTTTTAAATAGGCCTTAAAAACAATTAATAAGCAGTTATCAACTGTAATGCTGGATCAACTTCCTATATCTAATGTGCCATTATCATTGATAGCTTTTGTTAAAACACCTTATACTTTTACAGAAGTATTTGCTAATTAAAACCAAAAATTGTATGTATTAAAATAATTACATTGTCCTCACTTTTCAGGCTGTAATAGTTTGCCTTTTGCTGATAGGTATGCTCAATTAATTGCTGATAGTCATACTAAACTTTTTTTTTTTTTTTTTGACAGACATGGACATTCATGTTGTATACTTTGCTTATGGAAAAACTTTACATCTCCAATACTTACAGTTTTCCTCCTACTATCAAGCTTTATTAACAGATTTTTTTAAAGCAACAATTGTTCTTCACATGACTCCTGATGGCCAATTCTCTTTGCTTTACATATTTCCCCTCTTCCTTAATTTCTACCTTTCCTCTTTAGATGGGTTAACAAATTATAAAGATGAAAGTAAACAAAGAAGATTTATATCTGTTTATGTTAATGGTAAATAAAATAACTATTATACACTCTCTCAAACTTCTCCACAGACAGTAGAATTAGCCAAGTTTATACTGATGATGTGTAGCTGCCTGCTGCTGCCGCTTGCAACTACGACGCCGCAGGAGAAAATTCAGAGGCAGGATGGGAATTAAATATTTATTTTATTCTTCTCTCTTCTAACTTCTCTCTCTGGCTCCAGCAACCTCTCCAACTCCAACCACTCTTACTTCAACCACCAACCAACTCTAACTAACCTCACCCGGTTAAATACATTTTACCTTAACAAGGATAAGTGCTTACAGCTCGAGCTTACAGGTGCGTCACACAGTGTTCACAGGCATAAAAAGATTCTTAGACATATGTATGAATATCAGGTGAAACTTCAACATCTTTTATGGCTCTCAGATAACCACAATCTTAGCTATATCCTTAATTAGGGCTCCTACATTTCCCCCCTTTTGTTTTTAAAAAAGGGGATGCTCTAGGACATCCATGTACAACCAACATTCTTACCCGTCATCAGATAATCAAGGCTGTGCCCTTGACTCCTGTCTTAGGTTGATATGTCGGCCACATGAGACTGTCCCGTGGATGGGTGATGACCTCATCCAAATCGACTGTGCCTGTCTTAGGTTGTCCCCCTCTGGGGATCTTACCTGTCATTGGCTAACCAGCTGTCCAATCGAGCCCTTCAAGGATCAACTGTGTGTTATGACTAACAGCCGTCCAATCGTGAGGAGATGCTCTAGCTTTAAGGCGACAAGCCTTCTGCTGATGACCCAACTTCCATCGTGTATCAAGGCCTTTAAACAAATCAGCTGCCCTAAATTCCATCAAGTAATGCACTGATTTTTCTAGACAAATACCCACAAGACATTGTCCGGTAATGTCCCAATCAATGAAAGATCAAAATGTCCACTTGTTACAACACATTGATCTAGGAGGCCCCATGCATTCAGAGCAGAGGCCACACTGCTGGTGAGGTTGTTTGATGCTTGAGCAGCAGGGATGCTTGTAGGGACTGAGATCCCTGCAGCTGTAGCAGCAGCTGTCTTTTTTATGTCTAGACTATGCCACAGGCAAATCTTCAGGGCCCGCTACCTAGAATCTCAAGCATCAATTATTAAAGGAAAGGCAGTGCTATTCCAGCACTGAGTTAAGAGGCGAGTTGTCAAACTAAAACATAGAATTATTAGAGTAGAAAATTAAAGTTGATCTCTGCTCACACACATTGCTGCTTGAGCTCCCATAAACATAAGCTGGCAAAACATCACATTCAGAACAAATCAAAGAAAGACTGAGGATATTTACTGCATTAAAGATAGATTAAAGAAAAGCTAAAAGCACTTTGGAAAAATAATTTGTTAGCTGGAACCCCCGAGTTTCTGCATGCACAGCAACCTTCTATGAAATTACCTGTTGAAATAATTCAAAATAATCAGCTATTAAACAAATGAAGTTAATAACAAATAAACAATCCCATGTCAAAATACCAAAATATCAGGTTGTACAGTATTAGTCATATTTTTTGCTAAAGAGAAGTCCCAGGGACACCTATAAATCAAAATTGAAGGTACCTTCACTTTTTAAATTGTTTACCCAAATTGAATACTCTAAACTTAAATGAATTAAAGTTATTTGGATCTATATATATATATATATACATATATATATATATATATATGTATGTATGTATATATATATAAGTATAATTACTTTTCATAAGTGCTTTGTTATTTGTGACGTCACACTGGACAGACGCACAAACATACAAACATATATTTGTGACATCACATTAACATGAAATTTAGACAAATGCACAGACATAAAGACATATATAGAAAGAAAAAAATATAAGTGTGTGCACACTAAAGTATAGTGCTAGTAACCCAGCTCCCACTCTCATGTGGCTATATCAGTTGTTTGTGGTCGCAATGAAGTATAAAAGAGGATATAAGTTGCTGAAGATTTCACAAAGGAAATGAAGATATCAGAAACTTCATGATTGAAGGAGCCCTAATTAGGAAGGGCTGTTGCAGCTAGCTGGAAGCCATAAGTTCCACCTGATATGTATGTGACGCACCTGTAGGCACCCGCAAACCTGAAGGTATATAACCGGGTGAAAGCGGTCCGAGTTAGGAGAACGGAGAATTCAGTCAGCCGGGCAGTCACTCGGTCGGTCAGAAGAATCAGAGCGGCCAGAACGTAGGCAGAGCGGTTACAGAAGAGAAACCAGATAGAAGACAGAAGAGAAACCAGATAGAAGAAGTAATGACTGGTCAGAGTTAGGCCGAGACTCCTGAGGAAGACAGAAGACAGAAGAAAGAAGAAGGAAGAAAGAAGAGAGAAGAAAGAAGCTCTAATCTTTCTCTAAGCTAAGCTCTATCTTTCTTTCTCTCTAAGACTCTAAGCTAAGAAGACAAGAAGAAAAGCTCGCTTTAATCTTTCTCTCTAAAAATCTTTCTTTCCCTCTCTAAGCTCTAAGAAAGTAGAAGTAAAAGTAGTAAAAGCTTAACTCTGCCTCCGAGAGTTTTTTCCTCCCGGTTTTCGGTACCAGGCAGCTTACACATGATCATCAAATTTAAACCACTGCTGTCTTACTGCATTTTTACAATAGGCAGTGTAGTGTTCTCCATCCAGCCCACCATAGTGATTTGAAACAGAAAACAAATTATATTTCTTTAAATTGTTCTTTGAACCAATAACATACTGTGACAAGTCAAGATTTTCTAAAGGAAAGTCCACAGATGTCTGTAATTTTTGCTTCCACCTGCCATCATAGGAACAACGTTTCAAATGTACTTTAAGAACAGGTGGTAACTTCCAGATTTCTATCTTTTTTAGAGAATCCCATCGAGCTCAGCAATAACTGCAATAAAATCTGTTGTTATCTGTGAGTTTTTCTTCTTTGGAAAATAATCTAAGGCAATCCTGTAATGTACATTTACTTGTGGATGCTAGTGGTAGAGATAAATACATGAAGGCCTCAAATGTCCTAGATTTTTTGTGACAGGTGAGGCACTGAACTGTGGATTTGAACTGACCCTGAAAAAGTGCAACAATAATAGACTCATTAAGCTGCTTATGTTTCTGCCAAGCATGTTCTGCAGCTTTAAAGTCATCGAGATGATCATTATTTTTTTCTTTATGTCTCTTTTGATTATCAGCTTTATTTAGGTCCTCATGGATTCCATCCATGAGGAACAGAAGCAATTCTTGTGAATCTTGTTGGCTATATCCTGCAAACTGGTTATTGATCTTCCCAATAGGGATTTTAAAGTCTTTTGGACTGATATATCTATACTGTCATGTCCACAGGGCTTTTATGATTATACCAAACTCTTCTGCCACTTCACCTTTATGCCCCAACAAATTTGACCTGTTAATATCATCTTGATAACAATTTCGGTTGAAATAATCAGCCAAATGTGGGGCATTACATAGGCACTGCAATATTGAGTTCATATAGCAAGTATTTCCCAAACTACGAAGTCCAGTAAGAGCTGGCTCAGATCCTCCAATAACAGGATTGAGGTTCTGGATCTGAGAAGCAGAAATCTTTGGGATCTTAGCTTTAGGATAGCATACTGGCTTATTAGAAAGCTATGGTATTTTCAAATTTTTTTCTCAGTGGCCCCTAAAAAAATATCCTTTGCCTTTTTTATGATGATTTAGATTTTTATTTTAATGCCTGCAGGCTTGGTTGCTAGGTGTATCCCCATTTGATGTAGAATATCTCTTCCCCATAGGGTAACTGGCAAGCTGGTCAAAACATAAGGTTCTAATGTTCCTTTATGCCCTTCATTATCTTCCCAATTTAAGACTACAGCACTTTGTGCTGGGGTGTTAGTATATCCCAAGCCTCTTAAACTGGTTGAGGCCTTCTGCAGAGGCCAGTGCTTGGGCCATTGTTGTAGATTAATGATGGAAGAGTCAGCCCCAGTATCAATCAGGCCCTCCATCTCTATACCTTGAATTTTTTTTTTTTTTTTTTTTTTTTTTTTTTTTTTGGTACCAGAGATTGAACTCAGAGGCACTCGACCACTGGGCCACATCCCCAGCCCTTTTTTTGGTTTTTATTAGAGACAGGGTCTCACTGAGTTGCTAAGTGCCTCGCCATTGCTGAGGCTGGCTTTGAACTCGCGATCCTCCTGCCTCAGCCTCCCAAAGTGCTGGGATTACAGGCGTGCGCCACCGCGCCCGGCTTATACCTTGAATTTTTATTTTGCACATAGGCCTCCGTGAACAGTCCTGAACCCAGCAAGCCATAGGTCCCGAGCCAGTGGAACCAAATCCTCTATTGTTCCTATTCTGTGCCATACTCTTGAACGAGTTGTGGAAACTGGGAAGGAGAAGCAACTGAGCAATTCTATCTCCTTGGTTAACAGAGATAATGCCTCCAGGTGAACTAATCATTATTTTTATCTCTCCTTTGTAATTGGAGTCAATAACACCTGGTGTTACTGGAAAGCCTAATAAGCTTTTAGAACTTCGCCCGGGGATAAGTCCTACAGTCTCTGAGGGAAGAGGGCCCCTGACTCCCGTAGGAATCAGTTGAACCCCCATTTCAGGTGTTAGCACTATTCAGGTGGTGGAACAGAGGTCCAGTCCTGCACTTCCTCTTGTCCCTCTGACAAAGGAGTTAATGGGTAGGAGGGATTCTGATGAGGAATCATCTGGATTTGAGGATATTCCTCCTCTAATGCCTCGTACATTTGTGGTTCCTGGGACATTGGGCCCCCTGCCCTGTTTTTTGAATTCCTGGACAAATCATTTCCATAGATTTCATATTTAGAATGGCATTTATTCTCCCAATGATTTCCTTTTTTACACCTGGGGCAGCGGCCTGGGGCATGGTATGAGCTTGATCTTATTTCTCTTTGGGGATATTGCCTAGAATATCCTGGTTGATTATAATAATTTTGTCTGAAATATCCTAATTGTTTATAATTTCTAGGTTGAGCCCTTGTGAAATTTTGAGGGAAGCACCTCTCATTTCTGCTGCAATCACATTGCCTGTGACAAAGGCATTAATAATGTCTTTGCATAATCTAATGTATATTGATAAGTCTTTTTTTTTATTTTTCCATGGTCTTATTGCATCTTGGCAATATTTATTGGCATTTTCATATGCCAACTGGATGACTAAGGGCATTGCTTGCTTTACATCCCCAAAAATTCTGCCTGCTCTTCTTAAGAGTCTGTCAGCAAAATCAGCATACGGTTCATTAGGCCCCTGTATTACTTTTGATAGGCTGCCCTGCAAATCACCTGTTTCTGATAAGGTCTTCCAGGCTTTAACAGCAGCAGTGTATATCTGTGCATACACACCGGGGTTGTATTGTAATTGAATTTGTAATTCAGCAAACTGTCCTTCACCTGTTAATATATCTACATTACATTCTGGGAAACCCGCTGTGGCTTTTCTCCTTGCTACTTCTAGACAAAGTTCCTGGAATTGTGACCTCCAGATCAGGTATTGTCCCCCGCTTAATACCTCTTTGCATAACCCCTTCCAGTCTGAGGGGGTTAAGGTTAGAGCATTAAGGTACTCTAGCATACTCAACGTGAACGGAGCTTGAGGCCCGTAGGTCATTATCGCCTCTTTAAAATTTTTTATTGTTTTAAAATCTAGGGGTTGGTGGTACCTTTGCCCATTTTCATTTTCAAATACTGGCAGGTCCCAATGTTCCTGCGGTTTTTGGTGTTCGAAGGTGCATAAGCACTCAGAAAGGCCGTTAATCTCTGCCTCAAGGGCACACATACAACCAGAAATACTCCTCATAGTTTCTGTAAGGGATTCCACCCATGAGGGCACAAAATAATCCTCCACTTGATAGTCCTTTCTCCTTTTTAATTTCTTTTTGTGCTTTTTATTGGAGACTGTGCTCCCAGAATCACTTTTTGATTCCTCTTCACTACTACTCTCATTGTTCCTAACTGGCTCAGCGGAGGAGGCTGTGCTTTCATGGTTATTTGGCTCCTTCTTAACTACTATCACTTTTACTGGTATCCTGAGTTTCAGATTCTACGGAGAGTACGTACTCTTCGGCTAATTTCAACAAGTTTCTAATAGCATTTGCAGCTCTTATTTTTGAGTTTACACCACTACTCTCCTTACTGGTCTTAACTGACTCAGTAGAGGCTATGCTTTCTTTTTTTTTTTTTTTTGTGGTACCGGGGATTGAACTCAGGGGCACTTGACCACTGGGTCACATCCCCAGACCTTTTTTGTGTTTTTTATTTAGAGACAGGGTCTCACTGAGTTGCTAAGTGCCTCACCATTGCTGAGGCTGGCTTTGAACTCGCGATCCTCCTGCCTCAGCCTCCCAAAGTGCTGGGATTACAGGCGTGCGCCACCGCGCCTGGCAGGCTATGCTTTCTTGATTCTCCTCACTATCCACTGAGTCAGAGATGTCGAAAAACTCATCCATGGCTTTTTTTTTTAAATTATTTTTTATTCTAAGATGTTATAAATGAGAGCAGAATGCATTACATTTCATATTACACATATAGAGCACTTTTTTACAAATCTCTGGTTGTATGCAAAGCATATTCACACCATTCATGACTTCATACATGCACTTAGTGTAATGATATCCATCTCATTCTACCATCATTTTTTTTCCCTTCACCCTTTTGCCCCCTTCCTTCCGCTCCCTCCCCATTGGCCATTCTAGTATTCCTCTAATCCTCCTATGCTCCCCATCCTAACCCGACTGTGAATTGGCCTCCTTACATCAGAGAAAACATTTGGCATTTGGCTATTTGGGATTGGCTAACTTCACTTAGCATTATATTCTCTAACCCCATCCATTTTCCTGCAAATGCCATGATTTTATTCTGTCTTATTGCTGAGTAATATTCCATGTGTGTATATACCACATTTTCTTTATCCATTCATCTACTGAAGGGCATCTAGGTTGGTTCCACAGTTTATCTATTGTGAATTTTACTGCTATAAACATTGATGTGGCTGTATCCCTGAAGTATGCTGTTTTCAGGTATTTTGGGCAAAGTCCAAGGAGTGGGATAGCTGGGTCATAAGGTGGTTCCATTGCAAGTTTTCCAAGGTATCTGCATACGGCTTTCAATATTGGCTGTACCATTTTGCAGTCCCACCAACAATGTATGAGTATGCCTTTTTCTCCACATCCTCTCCAACATTTACTGTTGTTTGTGTTCTTAATAGCTGCCATTCTGACTGGTGTGAGATGAAATCTTAGAGTGGTTTTTATTTGCATTTCTCTAATTGCCAGAGAGGTTGAGCATTTTTTCATGCATTTATTGATTGATTGTATATCTTCTTCTGAGAATTGTCTGTTCAGTTCCTTGGCCCATTTATTGATTGGGTTTTTTTGTGTGTGTGTTATGATTTTTGAGTTCTTTATATATTCTAGAGATTAGTGCTCTATCTGAAGTGCATGTGATAAAAATTTGTTTTCAATTAGTAGGCTCTCTGTTCACCTCATTGATTGTTTCTTTTGCTGAGAAGAAGCTTTGTAATTTGAGTCTATCCCATTTGTTGATTCTTGGTATTAATTCGTGTGCTACAGGATTCTTCTTAAGGAACTTGGGACCTAATCCAACATGTTGGAGATTAGAGCTTACTTTTTCTTCTATTAGGTGTAGTGCCTCTGGTCTAATTCCTAGATCCTTGATCTACTTTGAGTTGAATTTTGTGCATGGTGAGAGATATAGGTTTAATTTCATTTTATTGCATATGGATTTCCAGTTTTCCCAGCACCATTTGTTGAAGAGGCTATCTTTTCTCCAATGTACATTTTTGGCGCCTTTGTCTAATATAAGATAACTGAAATTGTATGTGTTAGTCTCTGTGTCCTCTATTCTGTACCATTGATCTACTCATCCATGGCTTTTATTATCCAGTTTTTTGTTATTTTCACACCCATCTTTAAAGATTTCTCAGTTCTTACCTGCCGATTCTGAATTCCTTGTACGGGCCACAACTTGTACCTGCCTGCTGCTGCCTCTTGCAGCTACTATGCCGCGGGAGAAAATTCGGAGGCAGGATGGCAATGAAAAAGTTCTTTTGTTATTCTCTCTTCTAACTTATCTCTCTGGCTCCAGCAACTTCTCCAACTCCAACCACTCTAACTCCAACCACCAACCAACTCTAACTAACCTCACCCAGTTAAATACATTTTACCTTAACAAGGACAGTGCTTGCAGCTTGAGCTTACAGGTGTGTCACACAGTGTTCACAGGCATAAGAAGATTCTTAGATAAATGTATGAATATCAGGTGAAACTTCAACATCTTTTATGGCTCTCAGCTAACTGCAATCTTAGCTATCTCCTTAATTAGAGTTCCTACAATGCTGAGATCATTTTCTACTTTTTAAACATTATTTCAGATAATCAACATATAACTAACCTTGTTCCTCATATTTTTATAGCTCTGTTATGCCCTCATTTGGATTCCAATTTACTATTTTTTTTATAAATCCTTCAAATTATTATTATTATTATTATTTGGTACCGGGGATTGAACTCAGCAGCACTAGACCACTGGGCCACATTCCCAGCCCTTTTTTGTATTTTATTAGAGACAGGGTCTCACTGAGTTGCTAAGTGCCTCGCCATTGCTGAGGCTGGCTTTGAACTGGCGATCCTCCTGCCTCAGCCTCCCAAAGTGCTGGGATTACAGGCGTGTGCCACCGCGCCCGGCTCCTTCAAGTTATTTTGCAGTGTAATACATCTCCTATCTTTTTCACTCATATACACAGCCACAACAAAATTTTTGGACCCTGACAGAGGGTAATGCTCACACAGATGAAGCTGTAAAATCTCTTAGTCCTTTTTTTTTTTTTTTTTCAGATGCTGCAGAATCCCACAGAAGTTTTATCAAAATGCTCAATCACTAATAAAAATGTTTTCCATTTCTTCCCAAAAGGTTCATGCCATTGTTAACAAGTGTTCTCACTGCACACCTTTCCATGCTCCTATAATAGAAATCTATAAATCCATGAGGTCTACATTCTAGTTCACTTTGAAAAATGGATGTTACCCATTTCACTTCCTTTCATCTTACTCTTTTCTTCCATTTTTTTTTTTTTTATTAATACTAACTCTGGGTTTATTTGGGCTACTGCCCACAGGTCTAATAAAGGTATCTACTTACATTTCTTTTTATTACACTGCTTTGCCACTATGGGCAAGCCTGCTCATTTAAAAATAGATAGTGCTCCTACATGTACATCCTGGCTTTTGAACAATTTTGTACTCATTAAAATATAATGTTAACTCATGAAATTCCTGACAAGATCTAACTAAACAAACATTTTACCCTAAAGATGTACCTCTTAAGCAAACACAAAAAAAGGGGACCTAGCCTCTCTCATGTTAATAAAACCTTAAATATTGCTTTATTTGCAGTTAATGTGCTCAACAGGCAATAAAAAGTTAATACTCATAATTGGTCATCTGCTTTGGATAGAAATTTTATTTACAAACAACCATTACCAAAAATTTATGTAAAATACAGGGTTCCAGCAGACCCAGGATGGCAAGACCCTATGCCTCTGACCACATGGAAAAAAATGATAGGCTACTATGCTTACATCAACTGGTCCTGTTTGGATTCCAGCTTGATGTACGAAATTTATCAATTATGATTGGGTGTCAGGGACTTCACAACCCAATCCCCAAGTTTCATTTGACCTGGGATGAGAAAGACTCCACCAAGCAAAAAGATGATCACTCTTCTTAAAAAAGAAAAAACATACAAGAGGGCCCTGAGATGCTTGACCTCCAGTGACTTGGAGAGATATAAAATTATTAACAGCATCAGCTCAAAGGCTATTGGCTCAAAAGGGGTTAAAATACACTCTGGAAAAAATTCGGTTATGGCTTTGTTTACTAAAGTTACACAAAACTGTGTACATGTTTTGATCCTTATAATAATGTTGTTCTGTTTTTGTACCCCAGCCATGGGAAATCCAATACAATTAGACTCCCTAATTTCTAGAACCCATTATAATATCTGCTTTGCTTGGCTGAAAGTTTCAACACATCTGAGAATTTGCATTCACCAGAATATTGATAAGGGGAGTATATTCCGCTCCTGTCTTCTTTCTGTGTGTCATCTTGCATGCAAAATTACAAATATGATTATGTTCTATGAAGAAGCATGCAAAAACCAATATTCTATAAAATTCTTATAATTGGTGTGTTAAACCTTTTAATGCTATGATGTTACTTACTCCCCCTGTTGCTGTAAATGCAACTGAGGCTTGTGCTAAAAAACAAGACTGTATAAATAGTATGTTTTCTTAGGATGACCATTCTTTAATTGTATTAATGTGGAGCCCATTGTGTATAAAAATGGTTATTTTCCCTTACCACAACAATGGTTCTTTTCTTGTGGAACATATACTTTTAATTATATACCTGCTAATATGTCTTCAGGTACCCATTGTTGTCTTAGGAAACTAAATGTATTTCTACACCCCCATAGAATTTAATAGGCCACCATACTGAACAATATATCCATAAAAGGTCTATTTCCTTTGATGAAAAATGAAGTTATTCAGTAAACCTTGTCTCTAAGACAGAATTTGTATTTTTGTCATTTTCCTTAGTGGGTATCCCTGGACTAGATATTGGGGCTTACAAAACAACTATGAAACTAACCTATGCTATGATAAAAAATATTAATCATATCTGTATGGCAGTAAATATGCTTAATGAAGAACATAAACAACATTGTCATGACATTCTTGAAAATAAGGTTGCAAATTGATTATTTGTAACTATTATATCATAAAGGATGTCAGGAACTTAATAATATGTGTAGCCTTAATTTAAGTTATAATAGTAATTCTATTTCAAAGGAGTTAGATTACCTTAAAGATATCATTTAAAAGGTCCAACAAGAAGGGGGAGGTTTAGGTTTAATGGATTGGTTTACTTAGTGATAACCCAATTTTACTTGGATTCAACAATTATTCATAGGTGTATCTTTACTAATATTTGGATTATTATGTTGTTTTTTCTGTTGCCAATTCTTACTCTATTTTTGTTCCCATCAACACTGAGGAGATTGGGAGCCTGCGGCAGGAGGATCGCAAGTTCAAAGCCAACCTCAGCAATGGCGAGGAACTTAGCAACTCAGTGAGACCCTGTCTCTAATAAAAATACAAAAAGGGCTGGGGATATGACCAAGTGGTTGGGTGCCTGTGAGTTCAATCCCCAGTACCAAAAAAAAAAAAAAAAAAAAAAAAAAAAATTGAGGAGAAAACATGTATTATTCATCCAAAATGTCATGAGAAACAAAAAAAGGAATCTGTAGGTTTTCTGACCTTGGAAATGTATAGGGAAGTTTTCCTCTGGTGAGCAAACTCCCAGGTTGAGGGGGTAACCAGCACTCCATTTTTTTTTTTTTTTTTTTTTTTTTTTTTTTTGTACCGGGGATTGAACTCAGGGGCATTCGACCACTGGGCCACATCTCCAGCCCTTTTTGTATTTTATTTGGAGACAGGGTCTCACTGAGTTGTAAGTGCCTCACCATTGCTGAGGCTGGCTTTGAACTTGCAATCCTCCTACCTCAGCCTCCCAAAGTGCTGGGATTACAGGCGTGCGCCACCGCACCCGGCTTACTCCATTTTTTAAAAAATGTTTATTTATAGTAGTATGTATTACAGTCCATACTATACATGTATAGCATCTTTTTACAGAAAACAGTTTGTATACAAAGTATATTTGCAGCATTCAAGTCTTCAATCATGCATTTAGAATAATGATATCTGTCTTATCAACCACTTTTTTCCCCTTCCCCCCTTGCTTCCTCCCTTCCCCTCCCTTCCCTTTGACCATTATAGTGTTCCTCTAATCCTCCTATGAACCCTGACCCAACAATACTGTGAACTGGCTTCCTTATATCAGAGGAAACATTCGTCATTTGGATTTTTGAGATTGACTGATTTCACTTAGCATTATATTCTCCAACTTCATCCATTTACCTGTGAATGTCATTATTTCATTTTCTTTTATTGCTGAGAAAAATTCCACTGAGTATATATACCACATTTTCTTTATCCATTCATCTACCAAGGGACATCTAGGTTGGTTCCACAACCTAGCTATTGTGAATTGTGCTGCTATAAACATTGAGGTAGCTGTGTCACTGCAATATGCTGTTTTTTTTTTTGTTTTTTTGTTTTTTTTTTTTTGGTACTGGGGATTGAACTCAGGGGAACTTGACCACTGGGCTACATCCCCAGCCCTTTTTTGTATTTTATTAGAGACAGAGTCTCACTGAGTTGCTAAGTGCCTTGCCATTGATGAGGCTGGCTTTGAACTCGCAATCCTCCTGCCTCAGCCTCCCAAAGTGCTGGGATTACAGGCGTGCGCCACCGCGCCCGGCTAATATGCTGTTTTTAAGTCCTTTGGAAATAGACCCAGGAGTGGGATGGCTGGGTCATAGGGTGGTTCCATTCCCATTTTCCCAAGAAATCTCCATACTGCTTTCCATATGGTTGTACCATATTGCAGACCCACCAGCAATGTATGAGTGTGCCTTTTTCCCTACATCCTCTCCAACAGTTACTGTTGTTTGTGTTCTTGATAGCTGCCATTCTGACTGGAGTGAAATGAAATCTTAGAGTAGTTTTGATTTGCATTTCTCTAATTGCCAGCGATGTTGAGCATTTTTTCATGTATTTGTTGATTAACCATGTATCTTCTTCTAAGAAGTGTCTTTTCAATTCCTTAGCCCATTTATTGATTGGATTTTTTTTTTTTTTTTTTGGTGTCAAGTTTTTTGCGTTTTTTATAGATTCTAGAAATTAGTGCTCTATCCAATGTGCATGTATTAAATATTTGTTTCCAGTTAGTTGGTTCTCTATTCACCTCACTGATTGTTTCTTTTGCTGGACAAAAAGCTTTTTAGCTTAAATATATCCCATTCATTAATTCTTGGTATTAATTCTTGTGCTACTGGATTCTTGTTCAGGGAGCCTAATCCGACATGTTGGAAATGGTAGCTTACTTTTTCTTCTATTAGGTGTATTGCCTCTGGTCTAATTCCTAAGTCCTTGATCCACTTTGAATTGAATTTTGTGCATGGTGAGAGATACAGGTTTAATTTCATCTTGTTGCATATGGCTTTCCAGTTTTCCCAGTACCATTTGTTGAAGAGGCTATCCTTTCTCCACTGTACATTTTTGGCCTGGCACTCCATTTCTCATGCTTAGAATGCTCGGCAGTTTCTCCTAAAGGCAAGTAAGATAGCTAATATAGTTTCAGTATCTAGTTGCTATGGAGATGTCCTTTATGAAAAGGCTCTGTGCTAGAGTCTTAGCAGCCTGTACCTTGATTTCAGACACTCAGTTTCTGTGAATAAATGTACAGTAAGCAGTAATTAGTTATGGTACTAATGAGCTGATGTAACGTTTTGATATGAATTAACATTACTGCTGGGATGAGCACCCATCTTTTCTGCCTCTGCATCTTGTCTCTGTGTCCCTTTATATTTTCCGTACAACAATTCCAATCATTTCCTTTAATTAAAAAATTAGGACAGTGTTCTATACATTAGTAATTTTAAGCACTCTTGGTGTAATCTTACTAGAAGCCCAATGTAAATTTTCATATTAAAACAGCAGCAGTAATTTGCTAGTATTTGATTGAAATAATGAAAATTTATAGAAGGTAACTTAGCAATAAGGAAGCAGTAATATGATTATAAGGGGTTGCATATAATCAATCATCACTCTAATAAATCAAAAATAGAAAACAAAAATAGCAAAAACAAAATAATTCAAAATCCAAGCAAGAAATGGCATTCACATACTTACTGTGAACTTGGACTCTATGTATTCACTTCAGTCTCCAGGTTCACCTGTCCATCAGAGAATATTTCCAGGCACTGTACCCTGCCTATTCCATTACCTCATCTCCATTCACAGCCAGACAGCACATTTGTGAATTGGCTGGAGTCACTTCCTATGCTCTGTACTTTATGCCCCAGGATTTCTGCTGAATGCTATGATTAAACGTTTAACCACTTGTCATCAAATTCAACTTTAGTTCTGTTCATGAAGCAAAACGTTTTTCTTCCACATGATGTACAAAAGTAAACATTTAAATGGGATAGGAACATTCCATTACCCCCACCTTGAAATCTCACTGCCTTGCTAACCTGTGTCCAGTGAACAAGTCAATGAACAAGTCAATTACTGGGTAAATTTCTTGTCTCTTCTTCAAGCAAATGTATCTCTTTTTAACTCCTTTTCATCTTCAAATTTGAGAGATCTCCCTGGGGAAATGGAGAAGCCATGGGTCTAATCTCCCTTCTCCTGTGGTCTGAGGCCAATGATTTGCCTTAATTCATAATGGATTTCCTAAAATCTAGAAAACTGAGGCCACTTTAGTAATGACCCAAGATGGCTTGAGTCCAGGTTGAGGTGTAAGGTTCAGCAAGGTATTGAAATATTTTTTAATCATGTCAAGGGTTGACATGGTAAAGAAAGAAATAAATATATTCACTGAGATTGTCTCAATATTACTCTGTCCCTGTTTTATATGTTCTTGTTCAGCATATGCATATTAATGGCATCTTATTTTTCTCAACATCTTATTTTTTTCCCCAGTTTGATTTATATTGGTAAAAGGTACATTAATGTAAAATGAACCTAAATTAATAAAAACACATGATAAAATTTCTACAATATTGAATGTAGAAATTTATTAATATATTTTAGGTGTTATGAATGTTCAAATTGTTTCCTTTCTTCAAATGCTCATTAAATTATGAAACATCTCCTCCTAATTAGTTAATTAATAGTACTTTATTACTGATTTTGTTAAAATTGTTATTTAAAAAAATTAGCAATTAGGGCTGGTGATGTAGCTCAGAGGTAGAGTGCTTGCCCTGGACTTAATCTCTAGAACACACACACACACACACACACACACACACACAAAAAAAAAAAAAATCAGCAATTTAGTTTGTGTTGCAAAGAGTGTCTAACACATTAACAAATTTCTTGTGGGTTTTTATTAGATGAAGTAATTATCTCATCTATCAGGAAGGGATAAATTTAGTCCATTTTAAATTTCTAACGTTTTAAAAATATTTGAATTTTTAGCATTCTTAGCAAAAACTACCCTCTAAGGCAAATTGCATAGATTTTTCTATGTTCTTGCATGTAAAAAGTTGAGGCGCTTGCTAATTTTAGCAACCTGCCTTTGTAAAGGAGCCTATAATCAAGGAGATAGCTAAAGATTGCGGTTAGCTGAGAGCCATAAAAGATGTTCTAGTTTCCACCTGATATTAATACATTATTCAAAGAATCTTTGTATGCCCGTGAACATTGCGTGACGCACCTGTAAGCTTGAGCTGTAAGCACGTGTCCTTGTTAAAGCTATATGTATATAACTGGGTGTGTGTGGGGAAGAAGAAGGTGGTGGTTGGAGTTAGAGCATTTGGAGTGATTGCTGGAGCTGGAGAGAGAAGAAGAATAAAAGACTTTTTTCATTTTCATCCTGCCTCCGAATTTTCCTGTGGCGTTCACTGCTCCAAGCGACTTCCGCTTCAGGCAGTGACACCTTTGAATGGAAGAGCAGGTGCCCCTCTTTCCAACTCTGTTATGGGACTATGGATCCCTTAGAGGACACAACACCCTTGCACTGAAGAAGGAGGTGCTGATAATTATTATTTTGTGGAATTGGGGCTTGGAAAGAATTTCTAAAAGAAAGAAATACTTTTTGGATGGTGAACCTAAGTGCACACTGGAGTTAGGTACTGGGACATAATACACTGGAGACAGGAACACAATACATTGAGTATGAGAAACTAGGCAGGCCATGGTTTGAGTTTCATGAGAAAACCATCTTCAGATTCCATTATGACAATGGGTGTGGTGAAAAGGTAGGTTAGCAGGTCAGTCTGACTGTGTGTGCAGAGAAAGAAAGAAGAACTTAGGAAGAAACCCTCTCAACTTCTACCTAACCCAGGAGACCTGCCAAAGGAATCCGGCTTTTAAACACCACTGTTTTCCTCATGTGTGCCATGGAGGGAGGCATTGAGCACCTTACAGTTCCCCAGAACCCTAGTACTGAGATTGTAGTAATCCAAGACATTTGGGTTATTCTAGAGGACAACATGAGAGTAAAATCTTAAACAAAACAGAGCTGTTAATCTACTATTATAAAATATCTTTGTTCAATTCATATGAATAATTCTTAAGTGACACTGGTCTTTAAGCTAGTAGTCATTTTTACTCATTTTGATAAGGAAACTCCATGGTGTGCACCCAAGATCCCAAATTCTGCTGATAGGCCTTCATGTGCATCAATATGTTGTCATGGCATCTAATCCTAATCATGCAGGAGACTGAGACAAAATGCTTTCTTGACCCCAGGAGCTGGAGGCCAGCCTGGAAACATAGTGAAACCCTGTCTCAGAAATATTGTAAGTGATCTGTGCAATTAAAATGAAACAAATTTTATAACTACAAATAGTATATGGATGGGTTTTTTGGATTCAAAAATTATTATATATGTGGTAGGATACATTTAATTGATGAATCAAGTACCTTGATATAGAAGATACTTTGTTTTAATAAATTATTCAATGGATTACCAGAAGTCAGTCTCAAATGATATTAATCTCATGGTAAAATTTACAAGCTGATGCTAACTATTGAAAATACAAGGACTGAGAATATGTAATCTATATTTAAAGTTAAATAAAGAAAAAAATAATCTGTAAACAATAGCCTGGAATGTATAAAAAAAGAAATTAATCACTGATAATTAACAGCTAACGGTTCTATGGAGTGACATTAAAATTGTAGAATACAAAATAAAACGTCTTATTTCAAATAACAAACATTAACAAGACAATTTTGTACAGACATAAGCAATTCTCTTATATTCTAGATCTTTTGTAGTCTTTTTACTCTCGGCATAAATAAAATTTACATGTACTACACATTCCTGAATGGACTTGCAGATAAGTCTTGGGGAATGAGGCAGAAAGTTTATCTGCATTACATGGAACAAATTCTCTGAGTCAGTCTCCTCAGGGACACAATCACCTCCTTATTCTTCAGACTGTAGGTGATGAAATTAAGCAATGTAGTTAGGATGGTGTAGAAGACAGCTAGAACCTTGTCCTCCTCTGGAGATTGGAGGGATCTTGGTTATGGGTAAGAATAATTATAGGGTGCTTAGTAGAAAGTCACCACAGTGAGGTGTGTGCTGTAGGTGTAGACTTCTTCTTTCCCTTCTTGTTTTGGGAGACAACAAGAAAAATATGATCACAGATTATATTCTTCAAACAATTCCAATGAATGGAAATACAAGAAAAAGTGTAGTGCTCACAAACATTGCATACTTATTGATTCAAATGTCTATACAGGCCAATGTAAAACATAGGGGAAACATCACAGAAGAAATGATCAGTGGCCCTGGATCTGCAGCAAGGGATATAAAGAACATTGATGATGTGATCACAGGAGTCAACAGAGATTCTCATCCAACACCCTAATATCATGAGCACACACACTCTTTGGTTCATGCAGATGAGATAGTGGAGAGGAAAACAAATTGCCACATGATGGTCATAGGCTGTAGATGTCAACAATAGTATTTTTTCACCTTCTAAATTCAAGAAAAAGAATCTGTGAATCTCCCATTCATTGAATGAGACAGACTTGTTCCATAGGAAACTGAAGTAACCCCCACCCCCCCCCCCACCCTCCATCTTAGGGACACTGTGGAGATGTAATTTAGATCAATGAGAGAGAGCTAATTATGTAGAAAAAATCAAGGGTGTATGGAGATAGATATGCAGGAGGATGAGAAGGATCATGGACAGGTTGCCAATTAGAGTCATTAGAAAGATAAGAACAATGAAACAAAGAAAAAATCTCCACTTTTTGATCATGGGAACAATTTCAATAGTATGAAATCAGTTGACATTTGATTATAATATGCCATACAGCATTTGTATGGTTTATTCCAAAGGACTGTTGGGGCCTTCCAAACATGTCAGCCGAGGGGATGGAAAGCTCTGGCTTTCTAGCTGCTTGCCATACTCTGTTACAGACCTAGGCTAAGCAGGTGGCATGGCTGTGACATAGCGTGAGAACCAGAACCACCCTATAGGGGATTTTGCCAATGAAATGTGCCCGTGCTCTTTACGTATTTCTATAATCTGCTTACTGATTGGCTCATGTCCACTATAAAAGGTTGTTCACCTTCTTCAATAAACGAGTTCCAGCATGGTCCACCTGACCGGGCTCCCTGGTATGTTCCTGTGAATTATGAAGGCCGGGGAAGGAATACCAGCAGCCTCTACTTTCCCAGTCTAGTCTCATAGTTGAGGTAGGCTCCTCTAGCCTCTTTTGCTGGACAAAAGAGGTCCATCCCAGGTGCAGGGGGCTAAAAACTTCAGCCCATTAATTTCCCAACAAAGGATAACAGAATTAGTTAAATTAAATACATACTATGTAGTCAATTTGGGAAAATTTTTCAGTGTAAAAGGACTCTGCCTTTTTCATAAAATTTACACCTTAAACAAAGAACCAGTATTACTTACTCATCAAAAAGAAACCTAATGGTCTTCCCCAGTGATTGGAACTACCTAAGACAACCATTTATGATAAGAAAAAAATTGTGTAAAATCTAAAAATTTATTGGACATTATTTGTGTTTCAACTTTATTAGTACTCATTCTTTATGGTTGCATGCAAGCTTATAAATAATCAAATTTATAAGGTATACTCAAAATACAGGCATAGAAATTCATGTAAATAAAGAAATGTCATTTCATAAACAAAAAAGTTTAAGCCGGGCGCGGTGGCGCACGCCTGTAATCCCAGCACTTTGGGAGGCTGAGGCAGGAGAATCGCGAGTTCAAAGCCAGCCTCAGCAATGGCGAGGCACTTAGCAACTCAGTGAGACCCTGTCTCTAATAAAATACAAAAAAAAAAAAAGGGCTGGGGATGTGGCCCAGTGGTCGAGTGCCCCTGAGTTCAATCCCCGGTACCACAAAAAAAAAAAAAAAAAAAAAAAAAGTTTAAAATTCTCAAAGCATGACATGTTTCTTCCATATTTATTTCTTAAGACTTAAGTCTATAATTTCCGTTTTCTATTTCTCATTATAAAGATTTTGTTTTTCTTCTTGAGTGGGCTTTGTACAATAATATCATCTTAAACTTTCCTTATATCAGTAACTATTGTTAGGTTTTCTCTTCAGCTATTCCACTCCTTGGTTGATACCCAAAGGACTTAATATCAGCATACTCTATTGATACAGCCACATCAATGTTTATAGCATCTCAATTCACAATAGCTAGACTATGGAACCAACATAGGTGTCCCTGAATAGATAAATTGATAAAGCAAATGTGGTATATATACTCAATGGATATTACTCAGATTAAAGAAGGGTGAAATTATGGCATTTTCCAGTAAATGGTTGAAGTTGGAGAATATCATGCTTAGCCAAATAAGCCAATCCCACAAAACCAAAGGCCAAATGTTGTCTCTAATATGTGGATGCTAATTCACAATAAGGTGGGGGACAGTAGAGAAAAATAGTGTTACCTTAGATTAGGTAGAGGGAAGTGAAGGGAGGGGAGGGAGGAATTAGGATGGGAAAGATAGCGGAATGAAACAGACATTAATACTGTATGTATGTATGTGACTACATGACCAATTATAGTGAAGAAAAATTCTAAGTTTGTAAGTTACTTACTCTAGTACTTTTTAATGGCAGATTTTAATTAATCTAATAAATAATCTCAACTTCAATGATATCCATAAATTACCTTTAGGATGGGTTCCTTTCTTCTCACCCCTCGTTCACGAAATTCTTGGATTGGGTAGTTGACAGTGCTCCTAGCACTTACCTATTGTCAAATTCATTTTCTGGATAGATTTTTTTGAATATTTTCCAAAGAAATTCCAATAGTCTTCACTTATCCTTTTATTTGCCATTTGAGATGCTTCCTGGAAGACTAAAGAGCAACCATGAGTTACCCAACTTTACATGAAGCCTAGTTGGCCATATGCATGTGTGTGTGTGTGTGTGTGTGTGTGTGTGGTGTCCAGTTAGTGATTTCCACTGAGATATGTCCCACAGAGGTTAGCCAAAACCACCACTGACTGGTCTTTTGCCAAGATGGGAACAAGTTTTTTTTTTTTTTAAATATGTATTCCAGGTGTGTGAATGTTCAGTTAAAATGGAATAGAAACAAATGCATTTATTCAATATCTTATGTAGTATTATAAATTTAGTGCATCATTTTATGCAATGTCTTTCACATAGTGCATCACCATAATGTGTCTACATGAGTATTTCAGTTCAAAATCATCTAGTAGAAAATTTGCTTTATCAAAAAGGAAAGCAAAAAATTTAACATAAAAACAGGGGAACAGTCTTTAATCTGCTTTTTGTAATATTTCATTTCAAGTTGTTCTTGTTTCATAAATTACTATTAAATCACAAAAATATCTTCATGTTTTAAAGTGGATAAAAGGAGTGCATTTTTCACTTTTGTAAGGTATTATTTAGACAATATTCAACATTGCATACATAATACAGAAATATCTTAGACTTCCTTCCCATAGATTTCTCTCATTCAACTAATGGCATGTTTCTATTAGAAAGGTGGTTCTGTGGGTGTAGATTAGCATTACTTTTTTTTAACTTTTGTTTGTAGTAAAAGATACAGTAAATACAATTTATAATCATAATCAATTTTTGCTGCACTATTCAGTTACATTTAGCAGACACATATTTGGTACTGCCTTCGATACCATATGCCTCCAGAAATTTTTCATCACCTAGACTGTACCCTTCCCAAATATCAACAAAAGAACCAACAATTATGAAAAAAAATTCCAGAGAAGGACTATAAAAAACTGATAATAAAAATATTAAGTGAGCAAAACAGAGATAACGAAAGAAACAAATTAACAGAAAAAATACAGGAAGTGAAAAACAATTTCAAAAATGAAAGAGAGACTCTGAAAATAAAATTCAGAACTCCTGGAAATGAAGGTCACAAAAAATCAAATTAATATTCAGTTGAAAGTATCTCCAACAGATTAGATCAGATAGACAATCAGGCTTTGAGAGAACAACTTCCGTTCTTGAAGGCAGGGTATCTGAATTTTAACACTCAGTATGCAATAAAGAAATAAAAAGAAATAAAAGGCTATGATCAGAAATTTGTATATACATTTTGAGCCCTTAAAGATGAGGCATGTAAGAACTCTGGGACAAGGTCAAAGGAACAAATGTAAGAGTCACTGGGATAGGAGAGAAGATGAAGATGTTGATTGATGTCATTAAAAATCTTTTCAATAAAATAATATCAGAAAACATTCTAAACCTTAGAAGTGAAATGGACATACATATACAAGATGCATAAAGAATACCAAATAGAAAATATTAAAAAAGAAGTCTTGACTACAAGACACATCACAATCAAAATGTCTAACATAGAAACTTAGAAAAAATATGAAAATCTGCAAAAAAACAATGTTAGATAATTTTAGAGGTAAACCAATAACAATCACTTCTGACTTCTCAACTTAGACCATAAAATGAAGGAGGGACAATATCTCAAACCCTAAAAGAAAACAATTGCCAGCCAAAATTGCTATATCCAGAAAAGTTATCTATCAGAATCTAAGAAAAACTAAAATCTTACCTTAGTAAGGAAAAAGTAACAGAATTAATGATCACTAAGACATTACTAGATTTTACATCCAGCTACTTTGCTGAATTCATTTATTAGATCTAGAAAATTTCTGGTGAAATTTTACTACAGTCAGAATGGCATCTATCAAAAATAAATAAATAAATAAATAAATAAATAAATAAATAAATAAATAAATGCTGGCAAGGATTTGGGGGAAAAGACACACTCTTACACTGCTAGTGGAACTGCAAATTGGGGAAGCCAATCTGGAAAGTGGTATGGAGATTCCTAGGAAAACTTGGAATGGAACCACCATTTGACCCAGCTATCCCACTCCTTGGTCTATTCTCAAAGGACTTAAAAAAAGCTTACTACAGGGACACAGCCACATAAATGTTTATAGCAGCACAATTCACAATAGCTAGATAGTGGAACAAACCCCAATGCCCATCACCAGATGAATGGATAGGGTAACTTTGGTATACATACACAATGGAACAATACTCAGCACTAAAAGAGAATAAAATCATGGAATTTGCAGGTAAATGGATGGAATTAGAGAAAATAATACTAAGTGAAGTTAGCCAATCCCAAAAAAACAAAGGTCGAATGATATCTTTGATACAAAGACAGAATTGTTGTAAAAATATTTTATATAAAACTAGCAACTTGAAAAATTGTGCTCTTTATATGTAATATTAAATAAAATGCACTCTGCAAACATGTATAACAAATTAGAATATTCATAAACTAAAAAAGTGAAAAAAATTTAAAAAGAATATACATATATATTATACATATATATAAATAAAATCATACATATATAATTTTATTTACTAGCTTCACAGCATCTTGAAATTTGGTATATTTTCCCCTTAGTTTTATAATTTATTTTTCAAATAAAAATAACATTTTTCTTACAGTAGTATATAAACTAAATTAGAATATAAAATTAGTGCTTAGTAAGTTCTACTTATTATTGAATTGTGGCAAGAGAATGTGTTCTATAAATGTTCTATCTTTTGGAAATAAAAAAAAAGACATTACTAGAAAGGATAAAGATATGATGCATTGACACAGAGAAAACCTCACACAGTTACAGCCATTTGACACATGACAAAGGTGGCAAAAGCATGTGTTGGAGAAAAAAATAGTCTTTTTAAAACATGATTATGGGAAAACTGGATATTCATATCTAGAAGAGTAAAATTAGATCCCATTCTCTCACTCTGCACAAAATTTTAATCAAAATGAATTGAAGACTTAAAAATAAGACAATATTTCTAACTGCTAGGAAAAAAAAACATAAGGTGAACATTCCATCATTTAGGTGCAGGTACCAAATTCCTCAACAAGACTCTTAAAACTCAATAAATAATACTAGGAATCAGAAAGTGGGGTGCCATCAAACTAAAAATCTTCTGCACAACAAAGAAAATATTAAGAGCACAAAGAGAGAGTCTATAGAATAGGAGATCTTTGCCAGCTATTCCTCTGCCAGGGGATTAATATGCAGAATATGTAAAGAATACAAAAAGCTCAACAAACAAATATGAAAATCACCTTATCAATAAATTGGTAAAATAAGTAAACAGACATTTCTCAAAAAAAAAAAAAAAAAAAAGGAATATTAATAGCCAACAAATGTATGGAAAAAAAAGTTTTACTTCTCTAGCAATTAGAGGACTGTAAACCAAAACTACATTGTGATTCCATCTCACTCCAATCAGATTCACATTTATCAAAAACAAATAATAATAATTGTTGGCAAGGGCCGCACTGTTCATAATCTGTCAGCCTGGCTGTGGCTGGTGGGTTCCATTCTGGTGCCACAGCATCTCCAGCAACACGTGACTGACTGACCAGTGGCTCTCAGTTTCAGGTCTTGGAGACAGTGTTTCACGAGGGGCTGTGAATTAGGGATCTCGGGAGCCTGGGACCTGGGACTGGCTGTGTCCTGCCCTGTGTGGCCTACCTGGCCTCTGTGACTTATTTTAAAGGCAAGATCCTGTAAGTATGGTGGTATATGCCTGTAATCCCAGTGGCTCTGGAGGCTGAGGCACGAGGATCACAAGTTCAAGGCCACCTTGGCAACTTAAGGAGACCCTAAGCAGCTTAGCAAGACCCTATCTCAAAATTAGAAAACAAAAAGGGTTGGGGATGTGGCCCAGTGGTAGAGCATCCCTGGGTTCAACTGGAGTATTGCATAATAAATAAATAAATGTAAGTTTCTTTGAAAAAAAAATTGTTGGCAAGGAAATGGGAAAGAAGCTATGTTTATTCATGATTGGTGTGACTACAAATTAGTATAAACACTCTGGATAGCAGTATGAAGGTTCCTCAAAAATCTGAGAATGGAACCCCTTATTACCCAACTATCTCACTACTTGGTATTCATCCAAAAGAACAAAAATTAGCATACTAAAATTAGTGATAGTCACTTCAATGTTTATTATAGCAGCACAATTCACAACAGCCAAGTTATGTAACAGGCCCAGATGCCTATTAATTGATGAATGGATTAATAAAAGGTGGTATATATAGGCAATGGAGTTTTACTAAGCCATAAAGAAGAATGTAATTATGGCATGCACCAGTAAATGGGTGGAACTGGAGAACATCATACTAAGTGAAATAAGCCAGACTCAAAAATCCAAGGATAGAATGTTTTCTCTAATGAGTGGAAGAAAAGCAAGGTAGGTGGAAAAAAAGAGGACAGGCTATCATAAAGATAGAGGGAGTAAAATAAGGGGTTTTGGAGGGAGTGGAGGAAAGAACAAATTTGACAACATAACACTGTGTGCATGTATACATACATAAATTCCACCTTTATGTATATGTATAAAGCACCAAATAAAAACAAATAAATAAGTTAAAGATAGACTAGTAGAACAGAGGAAGAAGAGGAAATGGACAGGGGAGAAAAACATGAAGGAGAGAAACTTGAATAGAAATTGAGTTACAAAATATTGTGCAAGTCCAGAGAAACCCAGCTCTTGTGTACAACTACACTGCACTAATACAGGGGAAAAGGGGGAGGAGATAGAGGAGAAGGAGGAGAGAAGCAGGTATTAGGAGGAGAAGAAGGAGGAGGAGAGAGAGCAAGAAAAGAACTGGGAGACAAAAGGGGTGATTGTAAGGGGGAAGAAAGAGAAGGAGAGAGAAGGGGAGGGGGAGAGCAAGAAGGGGGAGAAGGCATGAGGAGGAGGAAAGGGAGGAGGTATAGAAGCAGCAGCAGCAATGTTGATTAGGGTTGTTTCTATAGATATGTAGAAAAAAATGATAGAGGTAACATTTTCATGGTATTTCCCAGAAGTATAGAGGAACAGCTACCACTGGAATGAAGTTGAGTCTCTGGGTCCCTGGCTGGGCTGCACACCCAGTGAGCATGCTCATGATGGTCAGAGAGGACTCTGGTGTTGTCCTTAACCTCTGGACCTGAGCCCCTAGCTTCTTCTTCTTACCTGGGCACCCCCATCCAGGTGGAGCCAGCACCATGACACACCCTATGTATGGCCTAGTTCAGACAATGCACCTGTACATTAGCTCAGAAGACAAGCTCCTCAAAGAGAGCTGCCTTGGTGCTCCTCCTGCCCTCAGGGGCTCTGACACACATGGCTGTGTAGACAGCCCTGAGGGTCCTTACCCACTTCTGGTCTGACCTGACCCCTGCTCCTGTGCTGAAGGAGCGTCCCCAAGCAGCCACTTGTAGACCCACAGAGAAAGGGGGGTTGACATGGGTGTAATTGCAGGTCACAAACCTCCATGTTCAGAGAGGGAGGTCAGGACTGAGGCCTATGCACAGCACACATTCCCAGTTTGCTGCCACCTTCAGCTCTGGTCTGGGAGTCCACATCTGGCTGTAGCATATTGCACCTCACAGCAGCCTCCTTTCCCTCTATCCCAGGAGCTCCTCTCCCTGTGTCCTCCACTGTATTAGATCCCATTTGTCTTTCAATTCTCCTCTCCAGCACACCCTGGAATATGCACATGCTGGACCAGCATAGATGGACTCCTTGGCCACTCATGGCTATTTGACTTCACCTATCACTGGGTTCGAGCATCCATCATCCACCTGATTTTTGAATAAGGTAGCTTTGAGGGCAGGGCTCTGCCATATTCCTCACTATTCAGGTAAGAAATTCAGGCTTAACATAACTCACTGCACACACAGACAATCTGTGATTACAAAAGCTCTCGCTAGAATTGGAGACAGGTATGGTTAAGAAACAAAGGAAACTTTATGTCAAAGCATGCACACGTGGCTATCTAGTCCTAATCAATTGTTTTTAAAGGACTGCATATGACAATTGTATGCATTAGATTAAAATAAAATATTCCTTTTGAGGTTGACTCATTAATGAGACCTGGAAATTGCCAGTCTTGTATCCCAGTATCTTACAGAAAGTGAATTTTCATAAGCGGTAACCAAAGTCCTACTAATGCATTCACATATTTCTCTGAGAAAACATAGTTGGAACCAGCACCTGCCTGTCTTCTTGACTGCTGAGTAGTGCCACCACCAGGTACCCAGGAGCAGGCGAGTTAAAGCATATGATAGAGATATTCAAAGGATTTTAGATGAGATACAAAACATTGCCCCATGGATTTCTGTGAGCCACTTCTGGGATCTCGATATTTGGGCGAGAGTGCTATTCCTCGCCCATAAAGCCGAAGTCCCAGAGGGGTGGGCTTTTAGTGGCCCTTTATTTCCAATTGCAGGGAATTTTATTTCATTGAAGGGAGTCTCATCGGATTCCCCACAATTTCAGGAGGAGATCCTAGCCTGCTGCCCTCTCTTCCCTGCGAGCAGGGCCTTGGCCTCTGCCGCTGCTGCCCCGCACACAGGCTGCGGCTAGAGGCCCTGCCTGCTAGCTGGCCAGAGGCCCCAACCACAGCACGTCGCCCGCCAAGCTTCTAGATAGCCCGCGACCCCGCCCTGCACACGCACACTCTGCCAACATGGTCTGCTGAGCACCAGAGCATCCCCATTGGGAACTCAATTATTTGGGGGGTAGGGGAATGGATGGGGGGATGGGCCTACTTTACAAAATCATCAATATTAACACAATTATCTTCTTTTCTTCCTATTGATCCTTTCATTTAACCTCTCAGGCCTACTCTTTCCAGGGCTGGACTTGGTTCCATGATGAAATGAGGAAGAACCCGAGAGATCCTTTGTCTCTTGTGGTGCAAAAGAAAAAAATCAGCACAACTAGATCCCCTGTTCCAATTACTAAAAGGGGACACTGATCTTTCAAGCAGTAGGGTTCTAACTCCAGAAGCTAAAAGTACTATAAAGCTTTGCAATGATAAATTACAAGAAGCCAAATTGCAAAGGTATGATTCCCATCATCCTTTGCTGGTTATAGTATTACCTACTCAAACAACTCCTAGAGGAATCGTTTATTAAGAACATGGACCCCTGTCATGGGTGCATCTCTCTTGGCATAGTTTACATAAGATTTTCAGAGGCTGTTGTTCAATTGAGCATCAAACTGGTTCTATTATGTGTTCATTTATATGGAAAACAACCAAACAAATTAATCTGGCCGTTAACACAAGAGGCATTTGATAGTCACCTGCAGGAGGATCCTTTATATCAGGCACTACTTTCTATGTTCATGGGGACCTGTGACAACCATTATCCGCGAGACAAATTCCTAAATACATTTTCCCTTATCCCGATAGTTAGCAAACCTTAAGCATTTCCCCAGAGACAGGCTATTCCTCACGCTATAGTTGTATTTACAGATTCTAACAAACATACATGTGGAACCTTATCTATGGAGTGTAGAAAGGAACCACACGTCTCTTCTGCACAATATGAGGGTTCTGTGCAGGTAGGTGAACTCTTGGTGGTTATTACTGCATTCCAAAAATTACAAAGTCAACCTTTTAATTTGTTCACAGATAGTGCCTATGTGGCACAAACCTTGAAAGGCCTAGTCTTTGCTGCTTTTAGACCACGTCTCAAATTTTTAGATGAAGCTCTTAGTCACTTACAGATTCTATTAGAAGCTATAATTTATCCATGGTTCGTGCAACATATACACGCCCATACGGGGCTACCTGGATGTATTTCAGAATGCAATGATATGATAGATCGATATATTATGGCAGTGGAACAAACACCCCTCCCAATGTCCTTGATACAGCAAGCAAAGGAGCTACATGCATGATTTTATCTACCAACTACTGCCATCCACAAAATCTACCCACAGCTCTCCTTACTAACATGCAAACATCTCACACATACCTGCACCACGTGCGGACCATTGTTGCCTCTTGGACCCCTAAAACCCAATGGAGTTTTTAAACATCTGAAACATTGCACTGGAGATGGCCTACAAAAAGCTATAAGGCCTTTGCTATTGTGTTATGTATGCACAGTTGTGTATGTGTTGTATGTCTATATGTGCTTATATCCAGATATCATGTACATGATATCAAGATTGGCAAATAGAAAATGAGCGCTCATAAAAATTTTATAAATGGATCCAAATAACTTTAATTCATGATTCAATTTAAATTGGATAAACAAATAAAAATAATGATGCCTTTAAAATTAAACAACTCACAACTCTCTCTAGGTGATCAAAAAACTAACAAAATGTTCATGTCTAATATCCCTTGATTATAGGACTTCACTTCAGCAAGGAAGGGATGGCTAATAGTGTTCAATACACATTGTCTGATGTTTTGGTAAAATAAGTAAAGTAGATTTGACATGGGATTTCTCATTTGTGAGTACTTTTGTTTATTAGACGTCTGATTAATTTTCAAGGTTAAAATGCTAACTGTTAAATATACCATCAAGTACTCTTAACTCCTTGAATTCCATTGGGTGACATTATTGATTGTTTTCATAACTTGGTAAATGAAAAGAAAAAAAAGGATTTTGAAGTTGCTTTGTCATCACTGAAAAAGGTTCCTAATTTTTTTTTTTTTTTTTTTTTTTTTTTTTTGTGGTACAGGGGATTGAACTCAGGGGCACTCGACCACTGGGTCACATCCCCAGCCCCTTTTTTGTATTTTATTTAGAGACAGGGTCTCACTGAGTTGCTAAGTGCCTCGCCATTGCTGAGGCTGGCTTTGAACTCGCGATCCTCCTGCCTCAGCCTCCCAAAGTGCTGGGATTACAGGCATGTGCCACCGCGCCCGGCTCCTAAAAATTTTAACAACAACAAAAAAGTTCCAACAGGTATGATTCTATATATTTGCACATTATGTTTATTAAGTTTTGTTTTGTTGAGCAAGTAATCTTGAAAAAATTAAGAATTATACAACTGTGGTTAAACAACAACTGTCATTTGGAAATATTGTACTATTATTTCTTTAAGAGCTAAACTTGGTTAATATAAAAACATCAATGTATTTTATGTTACTCTTCTTTGTAAATGTGTTCATATCTTTCAGATATACAAGCCTTAAGGTAAAAGCTTTAAAAGAACATTATATCAAGCTGGTGTTCTCCAAACTAGAGTTGGATGGTAATTTTAGGCTTATAAAGATAACATATTGGAGATTTATTTATATCATTTAAAATGTGTTCTAAAACTGGACCTGTTATCAATAAGATATAAAGTTTTATGTTACTTTGTACACTGGGGTACAATTTAAATGTATTTTTTAAGTTGATGAGAGCCCAATCTGTATAAAGGTTAATATTGTAAAACACAAAAGCATTTTGATACTTTTCCACAAAAGGTTAAAAGCTCTCAGCCTGCCTTTAATTTATATTAAATGCAATATATTGTGTTAGTAATGTTCATAAAATCAAGCAACAATATATGTAAATTCTGTAAAATTCTATTTAAGAAGCAAAGATCAGCTTCAGAAAGAGCCCCACCTTACCTGAAATAAGGCTCTGCTTCCCACCTTGCTTCATGCCAGAATGAACATAATGTTCAAAAGAGTGATTTTTTTTTTTTTTATACCAGGGATTGAACTCAGAGGCACTCAACCACTGGGCCACATCCCCAGCCCTTTTTGTATTTTTATTAGAGACAGGGTCTCACTAAGTTGCTAAGTGCCTCACCATTGCTGAGGCTGGCTTTGAACTAGCTATCCTCCTGCCTCAGCCTCCCAAGTGCTGGGATTACAGGCGTGCGCCACCATGCCCGGCTAAAAGAGTGATTTTTGTTGTTGAGACTACTAGGATCTCAAACAGGGGTTATAGTATATAACTCAGTCAAAATTCAAGATAGTTATTACACAATATGTTCCTTGTTAATTTTATTTTGTATTTTTCTTATAAACTGTCTAAAATTTGCCTGTTAATGTTTTGCAGAGTTATTGCTTCAAGAACACAAGCAGAGTTAATTTAAGCCATCACCTACAGGACACATAGGATTATACAGACCCCAATTAATAAAAAGGATAAATGACTGTAAGGTTATAAACATTAAAATAAAGCCCAGTGCTCTTAATTTAAGACTGATGAGACTAATTTGATGGATGTTTAAGACCAAGACTTTAAAGCTAAAATAAAAGGGCCAAGAAAACCAATATTTGGCTTTTGCCCTCAGAGTTAGTCTGAATCCAGGGAACATGGAATTTCTCTAAACAGCTTTGCAACTCTTGGCCACATAACCTCCTGATGAGGGAGATTAATGAGACCTCTGGAGAAGAGAAAGCCAATCAGTGCACTTGCTATGAAAAGGAGGGTTCCTGGATAAAGGAGATATCCCTGATGCTTCCAAGGGAAGCCACATGGTCAAGCAAGACCTGGATTCATCCTAGCAGAAAGGCAGTAGAAGAATGAAGAAGCTGCTCTCAAGTTCCCCCAAGAGTTACTCCCATAGGAACTCAGCTGACTCTTAACAATAGATACAAAGAAAAGTCTGTTTGACCTACTTTATATTAAACACCTAGCAAAAACAGTTAAAAACAAAACAAAGCCATTCCTGGGCATTTAAAAAAAATAAAAATTGAATGTAACTTAAGATATACACTTGTATTAGCCTTAAACAAATTATGGCATATGGACACACATGCCCTCTTTTGGCAAACAAAAATATGTTCATCATGTTATTGACATTTATTCACATTTACATTTTGCAACTGCCCTTACAGGAGAAAAGACTAAACCTGCTATTATGTGTTTAAGACAAGCCATGCTGGTCATGGGAGTTTCTTGGCAATTAAAAACTGACAACGGTCCTTGGTACACCTCTGCACAGTTTACTGATTTCTGTGAACAATGGAATATTTCTCATATCACACAATACCTTATAACCCTCAAGATAGGCACCATTGAAAAAGTCCATGCCACACTGAAGCACCAAATACAAAAAGAAGAAGAAACTAAAGGCATTCCTCAAGTGCTACTAACACAAGCTTTATTCACTCTTAATTTTTAAACTTTTTATGACAAACTATACTCCCCTGCCTACAAACCTTGGGGGTCTATGCATTTTACTGCTAGTGTGGTGGAAAGATTTCTGCACACAGGTATGGAAAGGCCCCAATTTATTATTAACCCAGGGGAGAGGTTTTGCTTGTGTGTTCCCACAGGATGCTACTGTGCCCCTTTGGATACTTGCTCGGAAAGTACGTCCAGTGTTGACTCCCAAACCAGATGGCCTGCCCACCAGTGCCACCACAAACAGATGAGATGTTGCAGCTAAACTTTGATGAGTGAGACAATCGCACCCTTTGGACCTGACAGACCAAGAAGAAGATTGTGATGCAGGGTTCACAGGATTACCTGGGGGGACATAAAAGTTTTGATAGACCAATCCCAAAATATGGCTCCTGATCCTGATCCAGGACCTGGGACTTTTTTCTTACTTATGTGTTCCATCATCACTGCCAATTTTCAAGCTCGTGCTGACTTGATGTGGGCATCCATACGACCCCTTGTTGTTCTGGTGAGCCTCTGTTCCAATGTCTTGCAAGCAATGCTTGCTAGTAATGACAGTACTTTACTACCTAGCATGGGTACTCCATAGGCAGCAGCTACCTTCACTGGGACTCTTAATTTGTCAGGGACATGGACTTTTGTACTAGACCGAGGTGGCTCAAACACAAATCATTTTTTATTTTTGTAATCTCTATGGCTGCCTAGCTAATCATACCATGGGGGATGTCAGCAGAAATGGGTCTTTCATTGGTTTCTAAGGGTTTCACTCAGTGTGCTCGATTTTCACAAGTTGCTCATGCACTGTGCCTGGGATCTGGCTGTAACCATTCCTCTCCAAATTTCCTTTAGTTCCAACAAATGTCTTCACTATACTTAAGGTAGATGAAGTCTAGAATCTATGCATCAGTGGCTCCTATCCTCACCCCCTCATAGGCAATACATCCTAGCCCATGGCTGTCCTGTGGGCTCCCAGCTCTTTTATAGGAGGCCAGGGGCAATGACTAAATGGGCTAATGATGGACAAAGCATCTTAACATATTTTGGTAGATACGATCTTTGTGGCCCTCAAGCATGTCTTGACATGTGACCTTTTATTTTCTTAAATGGGATTGGGGTAAACGAGACGGCCAACAACAATAATGGTCATGCAAGTCTACAGTGCTCAAATGCAAAAAGAAGGGGGAAATGTGGAAGCTCCGGGAGTGGCAGTGTTCTTGGGAGCACTGGAACAGGCTTGACCAAAACTCTGGTCTTACATGTTCTGAAGAACACTTCAGGATGGCCTGCCTGCCTCCTAGATCACACCACTCAGTAGAATCCCAACTTCCTCATTCCTTTTTTATTTTTCCTGTGGTACCGGGGATTGAACTCAGGGGCACTCATCCACTGGGTCACATCCCCAGCCCTTTTTTGTATTTTATTTAGAGACAGGGTCTCACTGAGTTGCTAAGTGCCTCGCCATTGCTGAGGCTGGCTTTGAACTCGAGATCCTTCTGCCTCAGCCTCCCAAAGTGCTGGGATTACAGGCGTGCACCACCGCGCCCGGCCCAACTTCCTCATTCTTGTAAGGAGCCTGTTGTATGGTGTCAAATGACTTTTCATCCTATTGCACTGAGAGTATCTGCTCATTCCTCAATTGGCATATTCTTTCTATACAAGCTCTGTACTTCCTCAGTAAAATTAGATCTGCATCACAGAACCTTGTCTCAGGTGTCTGCATGTCCCTGGTCAACTGACACTGCCTCCTCACCCCTGCTGAGGGTTCTGCAACAACAACAGTGCTAAAGGTGAGCAGTCCAGGACAGCTAGAACATATACAAAATCACAGGGCTGTTCCTCAGAACCAGCTTGGGTACAAATGATTCATACAACATGACATGAATGGACCAAGTGAATAGAATTGTGATTCTCAAAAGTGGTCTTCTCTGTAGCTGGAAAGGTGGAGTCATCACTTTGAATTCTTCTTTTATTCCATTTTATTCCTTAGAATTGGTAAAGAATGATTTGTTTCAAAGAAATGATTAAAATACTTAAATAAATATGAATGGAAGGATGAATTAGGATAATAGGTCAATATAGAGGGAATAATGCAAAGATAAGCACTTTAAATGGAAGTTGACTTTCAATACTCATGCTGCCCAGTCTTCATATTCACATTTTTACACATACTGAACACTTCCATAAGGTTTTTCTCAGGGCTGCCACTACATCCTTATTTCGAAGACTATAGATCAAGGGGTTGAGCATTGGTGTCAGAATGGTGTAGAAGACAGAAACAACTTTATCCTGGCCTGAAGTATGGGAAGAGATTGGCCTCATGTACATGAAAATGATGGCACCATAGTATAGGCTGACCACCACCAGGTGAGAGGAGCAGGTGGAGAAGGCTTTCTTCCGCCCCTCAGCAGAAGCCATGTGGATGATGGTGACCAGAATGAGCATGTAGGAGGCAAGGATGATGGAGAATGGAACAAGAAGCAGAATGGTGGTACTGATAAACACCCCTGTCTCATATGTCAAGGTGTCCTCACAAGAGAGCCGCAGGACACCAGGGAGTTCACAATAAAAATGATTGATTTCTCTGGGTCCACAGAAGGGAAACTTCATGGTGTAGATGGTGTGTACCAAGGCATTGAAAGCACCACTCACCCATGAGCTCAGCACCATCTGCCTGCAGAGGGGCCAGTTCATGTGCAGCAGGTAGTGGAGAGGCTTGCAGATGGCCACATATCGGTCATAGGACATGAGTCCCAAAAGAATGCACTCAGTTCCACCCAAGGCCAATCCCAGGAAGATTTGTGTCCCACAGCCAGACACAGAGATGGCAGTCTTGTGCAGAAGAAAGTCAGACATCATCTTCGGGACAATGGCAAGTGTGAACAGGATGTCAATGAGAGAGAGCTGCCACAGGAAAAAGTACATAGGGGTGTGCAGAAGGGGGTCCACCAGGATCAGCAGGATCAGGAGGCTGTTTCCAGTCAGTGTGATAAAGAACATCATGGAGATGAGTGCAAAGATACAGAAGTGAGCTGGTTTGTGTTGCAGCAGTCCCAGAAGAAGAAACTCGGCCACAGTGTGGTTCTCCAAACTTGTCATGCTTGCAAGCTGCATTGAGGTAAAAGAAAATACACATAAGTATAAGCACTGTTTTATGGTAATGTTGGACTATTGGGGAATTGCCCCATTAGAACATTATTCATATTACAAATTATAGTTTCAGAAAAAAAATGGTGACTCCTGTCGGTGTAAGTTGATCAAATTATATTTGTATTGTTTTCTTAATGCCATATCAAGTGAAGCCCTTACTAGATTTTTCCACCTTCTGCTGTATTTTAAGCAAAGGTTTTTTTGTCCAGGGCAGCTGAATGGAAGGGAGTCTCTGTGTCTCACCAGCACCTTCGGTGCAGACTGACCAGTGACTCAGATCTGCTTCCATTGACTGCCTAGGCTCCTTCACTGCAGAATCCCCTCAGCTCATGGCACAGTTCTGTTATTGTTCTGTTGAAACAACAACACTGGGCTTGGAGACAGCTCTCTAGACATGAGTACATATGGGTCTGTGTTGGTTAGCAGAAGCTAATGCTCCTAGACTGTTGTTGTTTTTTTTTCTCCCAGAGATTTTCCTCATTGCTGAAACCTTACAGCATTTACACACTCTCACTCACCTGAGGGACTGTTCACCCATCTTGAAGAACAGGGAAGACATGGAGAATGTTCCTGTAGGTGTTTGCTCTTGGTGATGAAGACACAGAAGCGTTTCTATATGCATGTTTGCTTTGGACACCTGTCTGCTGTGGTCTCACATAGCGATGTGCACTTCTTCCCTCAAAGGGAAGGCTGTGCTCAGACTGGCAGCAGCTGCTCACTGCAGAAGCCCCATGCTCCTCAGCCTCTTGAGCACATCCCTACAAAAAGGGGTTTGCAGGCTATGCTTGCAAATAAGTCAGACCTACGCTTTACAGTAAACCAAAAGTCTTTATCAAACTGGTGAAATTTTAATTAGGTAAATCTCCCATTTTAATACTATTGGATACTGTTTACATTACTTTGTGCATTAATAATATAATTTGTCTTTCAATTATCTGTGTATCTAAATTTTATAAGCTTATCTTCTGGTTGTTTATACTGTGGGAAGTGTGGGAGTTGCTAGTGAGATTTAGCAGTGGGTTCCATAACCCAAGTGCATTTGTATTTGAATATTTGATGAAGAGCAGATGATCAGAACACTTTTTTGAACAGTAGGACTATCAATAGGAACCTATCATAATGATAGATCTCATACACATAAGGCAGAAAAAACAGAAAGAATGGCAACAGGATTTACAACTAGTAAGAAAATCAGCTAAGTATGTGGACACTATTGAAATAATGGGATGCTCTGTTGCCACCCATCCAAACATTTTTTTTTTTTTTTAGTGGACATTGCAGTTTCCCACTAATCAGATTAAAAAAGAAAAGTGCTAATGTGAAGCAGGTACCAATCATGACTCTCCTCTGTAGGATAAATGCTGGATTCTTCAAATACGTGTATGTTCTCTCAGACATCTTTCCACTTGTTCCCAAGCTCTGTCATTTCACCAGAGGCTTCTGAAATTCTCCCACCTGAAGTGCAACACCATCCCCCACCTGTCCACCACTGCCTGGCTGCTGGGAGTCTCCTCCAGGTCCTATGCTAATGAGGTCACTATCACTATCATGCTCTTCCTAAGTTTTGCTGCATTATTATACCCCAAATTTGAACTATGCCTAATGTATAGTTAGATGTCTGATTTCTGCAACTGCATGTACTAATTAAACAGAAAACTTTTACATTTTGTTCACTCATAAAGTACAGGCAGGAATAAATACATTTTTAATTGCACTTTTGTCAAATGAGAATGGGATTTGGAGTCAGCTTTACTTGTAATAGTTTTTCCTTCACCTACTACTTATTATGTCTTGAAATGAATTACTTAATACAATCTAACTCTCAGTTTTAACCATCCAGAAATTGAGATTGTTGTTAGTCTAGCTCAAATATTTTCCACACAGACAATATGTTAGAAAATAATATACACTTTTAAAATTATTAAATAATAGTTTGGTTGATGTTATTGAATTATCTTTATAACATATTTTCTTGAGACCAAAGTCTGTTCTTCTGTTATTATTAATTATCAGAGCCATGTTGAGCTGTTACTTATTTTAGATCTCCCAGCTCCACCACTGTCCTCTCTGTGCACCATGGAGACACTGAGGGAATCTCTGCTCTGCACTGTCCAGGAATGTCTGCATGAAAACCGAGTGGCAGGCTGTATAACACACATGGTTATTACAAAGCTGGGTGTTCTGCTGAATGCAACACATATTTGTAATCTCACCGCCAGTTGTGGTTTCTGATTTGAAGTGAATTTGTGTTCTAGAAGTGTACTTAGTAACAAAATAAAATTATGATCTCCTGCTGGAAAGAAAAAGCAATTTACATATGAAGATTTTAGGACACTGGCTGGGACAAAGTTCCAACAGACACCATGTTCTTTGTATTCACCACTCACTCATTCCAATTATTTGGACAGAATTCTTAGTACTCTGTTATTTACTTCTTCTTCCATTTCACTGTCTGTATCTTCCCCTCCTTCACCTTCTGCTTCCTTTCTCTTTCTGTTTACAAAAGTACCTGATTTAACTTCAAAATTTTTATATTCTTGGAAAATTTTTTAAGTTAGCAAATTAATCTTTATCACCTTAAAATGGAATGACCTCTAAGTTGCCTGCTTACATGGTATGAGAAATTTTATTATGATAATGAGAAAGCTTGAAGATGAATTAATTGATTTAGTGAATACCTGAGCCATGTTGAATGATGAAATGGGTATAGGTAAGCATATAGGAGAGTATCATAGAGACACAGTTAAATCAAAAGGAGAATTTCAAAAGGATTTTATTTCAAAAAGGATAGGACAGGCTAGGCATGATGAAACATGCCTATAATCCCAGCAGCTCCTGAGGTTGAGGCAGAAGTATCACAAGTTCAAAGCCAGTCTTAGCAAAAGAGAGGTTATAAGCAACTCAGTGAGACCATTTCTTTAAATAAAATACAAAATAGGGCTGGGGATGTGGCTCAGTGGTCAAGGTCCCCTGATTTCAATCCCCAGTACCCTAATAAATAAATAAATAAATAAATAAATAAATAAATAAATAAATTAAATAAAAGTAGGACATAGAAAGAAAACAATTAAGCACAATGTAGTATGTTAATGGAAGACACCTAAGATAGTTTGCTTTATCCAGATGTGTAAATAGAGGAATGCATATGTGATTATACAACAATTTGGCACTGCAGTAATGCAATTGAAATAATTTTGTTGCCCTTACAGATGCAGTCAATTAGGAAAAAGCTTTGTCTATAAAATAGAACCATCATCATCGCAAGATTTTACAAACAGCAAAAGATCCTAAATTAAGCACCGAGATGTTGTGCAGTGAGGAGTTTTACATTGCATGCTTAGCTACTTTGCAGTAGCTACTCACTTTTCTGCTGGTGAGTGGTTGGTTCAAAACAACTAGGAAACAAACTGAATATAACCTCCCAGCTGGTCTGGGCAGGAGTGGGTGTCCAGATGAAGGGACGGCCTCTGAACATGGAGTGTCTTCCTTGTGCAACTGTCCCCGCTGACTCCAGGAACAAACACGGAGCCAAGTAAAGTCACCTGAGACCGTGTACAGGAGCATTTTATTCTCCCTTGATGACTGCATTATTTTGAATGATCTCAAGTGGGAATTACACCTCAGGGAATTCTGTGTGCCAAGGGGACACAATGTGGAACACTTCTAATTGCCTCACCACCCTCACATCCCAGGAGAGGGAGTTTCAGGATCTAACCCAAATTGGGTAAAGCAAACAAGTACAACGTGTTACAGACATCAACACAATCCCCTGTGGTGTGTTTTCATGGAACTCACACCCACTCTCACCATCTGTAAAAGGTCCTGATGGAAGTTTACATAGATCTTCAGAAATCATTGTTGTGAGGATATTTCTTGGAGGCTGCATTTTGCACAGTGTTCTTCCCATGGTTTAGCTCTGTACTGAGCTTTGTATCCCAGATGCTGGGTTTTACTGATATTCACAGTTTGCTCTTGCTGTTGGTTGTAAGGGACTCCTCAGATGCCAACATGACTCTGAGAGCACTGTAAAGATGAATTGAGCAGCAGCTCACAAAGGCCAAGACCATCCCCAGTGTCTGCAGTATGAAGTGAGCTCTTCAGCTCTCACAGCCTTTCCTCACCATTTCTTCTGTGTGGTTTCACAGTATGAAACATGTGCACCCACGTCTCTCCTAAGGCATGCTGTGCCTAGAGTGCTTAACTATGGGTTTCTTTCCCCCATCATTAGCTCCCTAACACAGAGCATTCTGTAGTTATTTGTGTCTTTCTCCACTGTTCCATGTATGACTCTTGAAGAAAGTTAACATTGACCTCTGAAATATATGCATTTGAAAATGTCTCTTAAACATTGTTCTCTGTATTTGTAGTGAATTGATCTCTATATACCTAACCATGAAGTCTGAAATGCACTGTAACTTTGAGATTTTTACAATATTTTATCAACATTATGATTAAAGAATTTTAAAACACTCCTCTTGAAATAAGACTCTGGAATTGTCTACTGAAAAATTCTTTGTTCAGACTGTTCCTGCAGTGGACTCAAGTCTCAGTGACGTAATGAAATGTTTTTATGATTCTCTGCAGCCTTTTCCACTATGCTTGAAAGAACCTGATAAAACATTTAAGAAAAGCTACTGAAAGCACAAATGTGAGAATGTAGCTTAACACTACATAAATACATTTTACACTGTTAATATTTCTCACCCATGTTATGATCAGAATGTTGAATACCAAGTAATATACACCTGACTCAGTGTTCTCTGGGAAGTGCTCACTATACATACGGCGATAGCACAACCAGAGCAAAACATGAACTCACTGTGAGTAACAGGCAAATATCAATTATATTTGCATTTCATATGACTGATCTGAATATCATTCAGTACAACTGGAAAATCATAGGATTTCTCACCAAGTGTGGAGACACATTTGATACAGAAAGCCCAATGACTTTAAAAAAATTAGAATTTTTTTTAAAAAATGCACCATTACATTGATATGTATTAATTATAAATTCACCAACAATTTATAATATTTATATAATGAATTTTTAGAATCCATGTCTCAATTAATAGGAGGTGAATAAATGTGTTATGTTTCCTTGTGACACGACAGAATATAACAAGGATTGTAATTATTCTTTAATTACTCTATGTAAATATCCAAACTTAAAACTTTGTTTCATCACAAACTTTTCATGGTGTTAATTAAAATATGAAGGGAAGACATATCATAGGTGTTAGGTTTGGATGTGAGGTGTCTGCTAAAATCTTATGTGTGAGACAATTCAAGAAGGTGCAGAGAATAAATGATTGGGTTATAAAAGCCTTAACCTAATCAGTGAATTAATCTCCAGATGGAATTAGGTGAGTGGTAACGAAGGCAGGTAGGGTGTGGCTGCAGGAGGTAGGCATCAGGGGCATGCCTTTGGGGTATAGATTTTGTATCTGGAAGGGGGTCTCTCTTTGCTTCCTATTCATCATGTAAGCCATTTTCCTCTGCCACACTTTTCTGTATGATGTATTGCTTCACCTCAAGCCACAAGGAAAGGAGTCTACTGTCTATGGACAGAGACCTCTAAAACTGTGAGCTGGCAAATAAACTTTTCCTCCTCCACAATCGTTTGCCACACCTACCTGCTTTGATCTTGTTAACAGAATATCAGCAAACATTTCTGCAAAAGAGCTTAGTGTGGTTAGATTTTCTATTTCCTGTTGCTGTGTTTTGCAAAAGCTAAGTTTAACCATGAATATTATGTTACTCCTGCTTTTTGTGTTATAATGTGTGAAACAAGATTTAAAAAAAAAAACTGAGGGCTAGGGTTGTGGCTCAGCGGTAGAGCGCTCACCTAGCACATGCGCTGCCCGGGTTCAATCCTCAGCACCACGTAAAAAACACATTGTGTACAACTAAGAGCAAACAAATAAATATTAAAAAAAAAAACTGAGAACTCAAATAAAGAAAAAAATTACTTCTATGTAGACCCCTGTGTAAACTTAATTCTAGAAAAAAATAACTATTTTATTAAAATCAAAGCAAGTAGGGGTGTGTCAGCACACATTTGTATTTATCAACTCAGCAAACAAAGATGTCAGTGCAAACCACACAATTAAACTCCGAGAATTTACCATTGCTTGTGTATTTATTTAAAATTTTGAAATGTAACTTTACTCAATTTCATAAAAATAGAGACAAACTTAGGTTCATGCTTCTTAAATGGTTTGTACATGAGTGTAATTTAAAAGGTATTTCTGAAGTTCAAAGGCAGGGCCTGGAGACACTGGACATCTTTCACTTGCTGAAGTACCTGGATAATTATGATACAGGACAGAAGGTAACACAGGCCAGGTATGGATTGAAAAGCAAAACATGCTGCACAGGTGTTATTAGTAGTTTTGAACTTGCATTTTTTCCATACTTAAAGAGATAGAAGCTTTAGTTTTCATCCAAGAGAAACTTATAACAGATGTCTTCTAGCTGGTAAATATGGAAGTAAAGGTACACAGAGCTTTATGATGATTCCTGTTTATTTTCTATGCAGGAAGTTACTTCTGAGCACATTTTTTATGGCCATTGTGACTTTTTATTCCAGAAGCTGAAGATGACTGGGTTGAGTGTGGGCATGAAAATGGTTTAGAATATGGCCAGGATCTTATCCTGGCCTAAAGTGTTGTATGATTTGGGTCTTATATATGTAAAAATAAAGCGCCCATAGAACATTATGACCACAAGCATGTGTAAGAAACAGGTGGAAAAGGACCTCTTCCAGTCCTCTGATCACTTCCTCTGGAGGATGGGGAGAAGAATTTGTACATAAGATGCACAGATTATGGACAGAGGGATCAGCAGAAATAAAATGGTGCTCACATCAACCACTCATTCAAAGTTTGCTATGTCTTCACAGGACAACTTTAATATGGCAATAATTTCATGGAAATAGAGATCAACCACTCTAGAGTGACAGAAGGGCAAGTGCAGTACCAGCCCTGTGTGGACCAAGGCATTGAGGGTCCAGACCAGACAACATGCTGCAGCCATGAGCACACTGACCCTCTTGCTCATAAGCATTGGGTAGCGCAGGGTGGGGCAGATGGCCACATAGCAGTCATAGAACATGGCAGCCAGGAGAAGGCACTCAACACCCAATAGCATGAGGGACAAGAATAACTGCATTCTACAGCATGAAAGGCAAATAGCTCCGCTGCCTGAAAGAAAGTCAGCGATCACTTTGAGAACAATGTTAGAAATGTGCAGGATGTCCATGAAAGAGAGGTGTCTGAGCAGGAGGTACATAGGGGTGTTGAGGCATGCATCCCTATGAATGAGCAGGATTGTGAGAGTGTTTTCTGTTAGGGTCATGATGAAAATACCAAATAGGAAGGAGAAGAAGACCAGACTGGAGTGGGAAGAAGAGCACAGGATGATGAGGTCAGGGCTAGCACTGTGGTTGTCACGTCTCATACTGAGTGTTCATATTCAACCTAAGAAGAAAAATAAATGATTAAACGAATACATGATTACTTAATTATGGAGGCAAAGATGGAAGAGTAGTTAAATTTCAATTATATTTTTGTGTGTTTCTGTAACACCATCAGAGCTGTTTTCTAATCAACATCAAGTGGCTCTTGGCTGGGGCTTGGAGTGGGCATGTTTTGCTGAATGAACTTTTACTTGTTTGAATCAAATGATGGTATTTTCCTTAATTGAAGGGACCCTTGAACCACGTTGAGTCTCAAAGTTTTATTAATGCCATACATTTTCTCAAGACAAGTCTTTTCTCAAGTTTACCCTTTCAAGAGGACCCCCCCCCACACCCCCACACTCGGCTGGATGGACCCTCAGCAGTAAAGCCGGAGAGAAAGTGGTGCAAAGACCGGTGAACAGGCAAGGAGGAACCTGTGTCTGGGAGTACCTTCAACAGACAGCAGGGGAACGCTTACTGGAGTCCAGCGTGATGACCCCCTGTGACCTTTCAACAGAAGAAGAGGACAGGGAGTAGATGCCAGCTGGACAGATCCCTGGCATCACTCCTTACTAACCAGGTATGCAGACTTGACTCCACCCACAAACTCTCTGCATCAGCCAGGGCAGATCTGCCGAACAGCTAATTTAACAAACTGAGAGAGGAAGAGAAAAAGCTGCATAATCGAGTCTTGTGGTTTTGACTTTGTGGGTTTTGTTTTGTTTTTGTTTTATATTGTTTTGTTTTTCTTCCTTTTTTTCCTTCTCATTTGCATTCCCTCTTGTCTCTCATTCCTTATTTCCTCACCTTTCTTATCTACACCCTGCCCCTACATTCTCAACAGAGACGAAAACAAGTTGTATATAAGAACTCGGAATTTTAGAACTGGGGCAAATGAATAATACATCAAAAGGGTGTTTCATATAGTCTCTTCTCTCTATTCCTTTCTTTCTTTCTTTCTTTTCTTTCTTTCTTTCTTTATGACTCACCTTGTCTTCTCTCTCTTTCACTAATTCTTACTAACTGGCCATTTTCTAATTTTCTCAACATTTGTATAAGCTTAGCTGAAATATACATCAGTCTTTCCGCTTAATTGTACATTCCAATTCCTTTCCTCCTCTACTATTAAACTACTTCCATAGATTTCTATTTTTACACTTCTGAAGGGGGGGAAAGAAATATCCTTTTCTCCTTTCTCCTAAGCATATCACCTTTGTTTCCAATACCTGAAAGTATAAACCCCATTATAATCAGAGTATATTGGAGACAATATCTAAATTCTCTAGCTCTGTACATTGTGATCAAATTGTGATTAACTGAATAAAAAATGTATGGTTTTAAGGTGTAAAGTATATATAAGGGGAGCTGTTAGCATTGTACAACAGGAGCATTATTAGGCCTTAAGGTAAAAAAAAAAAAAAAAAAAAAAAGTCAAGGTTTCTCAGTGCTAAAAGAATAAACACATAAGCAATATGAAAAAACAAGGGAAGAAAATGTCCCAAACAAATCAACATACCTCCTTAGCAGATTCCTTGGCAAGCACAGTAGATCTAATGACAGAACAGGAATTCAGAAAATACATAATCCAAATGATTATGGAGATCAAGGATGAATTCAAGAAGGAGGTGAGAGAGAAAATGCAGGTAGTAAAAGATCACTTTGACAAAGAACTTCATAAACAAATACAAGAAGCAAAAGACTACTTCAATAGAGAGATAGAAGTTCTAAAGAGAAACCAAACAGAAATTCTGGAAATGAAAGAAGCAACAAACAAAATTAAATGCTCTATTGAAAACATCACCAATAGATTAGACCACCTGGAAGAAAGGACCTCAGATAATGAAGACAAAATATACAATCTGGGATAAAAGGTAGAAAACACAGGTATAATGGTAAAAAAATAAAAAACAGAGCATTCAAGAAATTTGGGACAACATAAAAAGCCCAAATTTAAGAGTGATTGGGGTAGAAGAAGGTGAAGAATTCCAAGCCAAAGGAATGAATAATTTATTCAATGAAATAATAGCAGACAATTTTCCAAACTTGAGGAATGAATGGGAAAACCAAGTTCAGGGGGCTTACTGAAAATCAAATGTACAAAATCACAACAGATCCACACCAAGGCACATCATAATGAAAATGCCTAATATACTGAACAATGAGAGAATATTACAAGCCACAAGAGAAAGAAAGCAGATTACATATAGGGGGAAACCAATGAGACTATGTTCACATTTTTCAATCCAGACCTTAAAAGTTAGAAGATCCTGGAATAGCATATTTCATGCTCTGAAAGAAAAGGGATGTCAACCAAGAATCTTATACCCAGCAAAATTAAGCTTTAGATTAGAAGATGAAATAAAAATCTTCCACGACAAACAAAAGTTAAAAGAGTTCACAACTGGAAAGCCAGCACTACTGAACATCCTGGGCAAAATATTCCACAAAGAAGAAAAGAAAAATAGCAATGAAAATCAACAAAGGGAGATATTAAACTAAAGGAATTACTAACCAGAAGAGAACCCTAATCAAGTTAAATACCATAAAGAAATAAAAATGGATGGGAATACGAATCACATCTTAATAATAACCTTGAATGTTAATGGCCTAAATTCACCACTGAAAAGACACAGATTGTCAGACTGGATTAAAAGAAACAACCCAACAATATGCTGTTTCCAAGAAACCCACCTCATAGAAAAAGACATCAATAGACTGAAGGTGAAAGGCTGGGCCACAGAAGTGAGCAGGGGTTTCCATTCTCATATCAAATAAGGTAGACTTCAAGCCAAAGTTAATCAAAAGTAACAAAGACAGATATTTCTTTTCTTTTCTCTCTCTCTCTTTTTTTTTTTTTTTGTACCAGGGATTGAACTCAGGGGCACTCGACCACTGAGCCACACCCCCAGCCTTTTTTGTATTTTTATTTAGAGACAGGGTCTCACTGAGTTGCTAAGTGCCTCACCATTTCTAAGGCTGGCTTTGAACTCGTGATCCTCCTGCCTCAGCCTCCCAAAGTGCTGGGATTACAAGCGTGTGCCACCGCGCCCAGCTGACAGATATTTCTTACTGATTAAGGGAACCATTCATCAACAAGATATAATGATTATAAATCTATATGACCCAAATAATGGAGCACCTACATTCATCAAACAAACCCTTCTCAAGTTCAAGAGTAAAATAGACCACAACACAGTTATCTTAGGGGACTTCTACACACCTCTATCACCACTGGATAGATCATGCAAACAAAAGCTTAATAAAGAAACTTTAAGCCTCATTAAAACAATGAATAACTTAGACCTAACGGACATATATAAAATATTTTATTCCTCAGTAAGCAAATACACTTTCTTCTCAGCAGCACATGGCTCTTTCTTTAAAATAGACCATATATTATGCCACAAGGCAACTCCAAGCAAATATAAAAAAGTAGAGATACTACCATGCATTCTATCAGACCATAATGGGATGAAATTGGAAATCAATGATAAAACAAGAAACAAACAAACAAACAAAAAACTACTCCTACAACGGGAAGCTAAACAACATGCTACCAAACGAACAAGGGGTTGAAGAAGACATCAAGGAGGAGATTAAAAAATTCTGAGAGGTAAATGAGAACACAGATACATCGTATAGAAATCTTGGGGATACTATGAAGGCAGTATTAAGAGGAAAATTCATTGCACTGAGTTCTTTCTTTAAAAGGAAAAAAAAATCAACAAATAATTGACTGAACATCATACCTCAAAGCACTAAAAAAAGAAGAACAGACCAACACTAAGAGCAGTAGAAGACAGGAAATAATTAAAATCAGAGCTGAAATCAATGAAATTGAGACTAAAGAACCAATTCAAAGAATTGACAAAACTAAAAGTTGATTCTTTGAAAAAATAAATAAAATTGACAGACCCTTAGCGATGCTAACAAAAAGAAGGAGAGAAAAAACTCAAATCACTAACATCCATGATGAAAAAGGAAATATCACAACAAACACCTCAGATATACAGAAGATAATCAAAAATTACTTTGAAAACTTGTACTCCAATAAAATAGAAACTATTGAAGACATTGACAGATTCCTAGAGTCATATGAATTGCCCAAAATGGATCTGGAGGATATACACAATTTAAATAGATCAATTTCAAGTGAGGAAATAGAAGATGTCACAAAAAACTACCAGCTAGAAAAAGCCCAGGACCTGATGGCTTTACAGTCGAGTTCTACAAGACATTCAAAGAAGAACTAATACCACTGCTCTTTAACTTAGTTCAAGAAATAGAAAAAGAGGGAGCTCTCCCAGACTCTTTCTATGGGGCCAATATTACATTAATTCCAAAGCCAGGCAAAGACGCAGCCAAAAAGAAAAACATCAGGCCAATATCCCTAATGAACATAGATGCAAAAATTCTCAACAAAGTCCTGGCAAATTGAATACAAAAACATATCAAAAAATAGTGCACCACGATCAAGTTGGGTTTATCCCAGGGATGCAAGGTTGGTTCAACATATAGAAATCAATCAGGTCCATGAGGGAGAGCTGGCTGATGAGAAAGTACATGGGGGTGAGGAGTCGGGGGACAATGAGGGCAGTCATCCCTGAGTTCCCCAAACAGGCAAGAAGAAACACAAAGAAGATCAGAAGCAAGAGAATTAGGCCTTTCTGGTGTGAGGAAAAAAAACCTACAAAATAAAATTATTTGAAGTTTGGTTCCATTTCTCCATGACAACCTACTTGTTCATATTCTATAAAATTTTTTTAAATTAAAATTGAGCATTAAACCTGAAATAACACGGTAAAGGAAAACAAAAAGAAATTGCCTTTATTAGTGTTTGTAAAGTATTAATTATTTTTCTTTTAATCTGTACCTTTCTTGAATTGATTTTGGGGGCTAAACTGAATATTAATGCCCCAGTTCTCTCCACATCCATCTCATCAAGTCATAGACACATACATGGTCTTGACACACAAATTGTGTCATAATAATGAAGTAGCTTCCTTCCTGCTGACTCCTGGCAGGAACATTCCTCAGGACTATGCACAAGTCTCAGCAACTGAGGAAGCCAGAATCCTGCTTTCTCACCTCCTCCACTCAGAACTCATGTCCTTCACAGACATGGCCTGAGTGGCTCAGAAATTCCCTGTGTGCTTAAATCTGCATCCTCAATGACTTGCCTCCTCCACATTATTAGTTCCTGTTCTTTCTTCCCCACTGGCACTGCTGCAGCTGAGTAAGCCAGTGTCTTCTCCCAGGTGCTGTGCTGCTCACATTCTAAACAGAAGCTTCTCTGCTGGTCCTAAAATTGAGTCATTATCCAAAGCATCAGCCTTGTCTTGTGAAGGTATAGTGTGTGTTATAAAATCCACCCCAATTATAATTATGTTCTTTAAACATTGTTTTCTCCCTAAATAGGTTTGCATTTTCTGATGTCCTACAGTCTCAAACTCCAACACATAGATTTTCATATCCATTTTCTTTTTTTGTGTAAGCAAATAACATGACATTAAAATCTACAGCATCACGCATAACTCATGTGGTGATGGATACAGAACATAGTTTTTAATAATGGAAACACACACTCAGGTACTTTTTCTGCTTATATGGCAATCTTTAAGATGGCATCAATTCTGTGAACTCTTCCTCTTATTAATTTGTTTATTTTAATCCATACAAAGCCCAATTCTGTAAATTTAGACACTAATGTCTTCATTTTACAAGTGTAAAAAGTACAATTCACTGAAGTAAAGAGACATTTTTGAAGCTACAGTGCGGCTTCAGAGTAGGCATTGAGCCTGTGTGTGGGCTTCACATTTCCAATAATTTATTAACTGTTTGATAAATTCTTTCCAGTTTCTACAATAGCACATTCAATACAGTTTCTGTAACTATTAATGTCCTCCAAAAGATGAGGCCTATTTTCATATCTGAGACTATGTCAAAGTATCTGGACCTTAGAGAGGAAGTTCATTTTCCTTTCCTGTCCTGTAGTGTAGTTCTCATACATAACAGGCAGCAGAGTGAATCTGCTGCTAGCTCTTCAACTAAGAAGGAATGTGAGCAGTGTTACATTCATTATTTGTAGCTCACAAATGTACACATTAGTCTACTCATGTTTAATTATTTGTGTAAAGTAAAACAAAACTTATGTGTTAATTGTTCAGAGTAAACAAATCACAGCAATATGAAAATGAGTTATTTTTTGTTTTCTTTTTTAAAAAAGTATTTATTTATTTGCTTTAGTTATACACAATGCAATGTTTACGTGGTGCTGAGAATCAAACCCTGGCTGCACACGTACTAGGCGAACGCTCTACTGCTGAGCCACAACCCCAGCCCCTATTTTTTGCTTTCTAGAGAATATTTTTCTTCCTTTTTACAGCCAGATCTTCACTTGGGAATTTATATTGGTATCTCTTACAGCCTCTCTTTTACTCTTTATGACATATCAGTTTAGCACTTGAATTTTTTGCTTTTATGCATTCTCTAAAATATGCATAAACTGTGATGGTGACATTTCTCCAGTATCTGACTTCTTTTCCTATTTAGTCTTGGCATGAAATTTTTTCCTTTATATGTTTGCACTCTTTTATCTGAAAGGTAGCCCCTCTGGATAATTAAACAGGAAAGAATAGCAATTAAAAGTTTATTGTGAATTTTTACATTTAGTAACTTAGATTAGTGCCTCATGTTTCATTAGTAAACAATAATAAAATTGTGAAAGGTAGCTTATGGTTAAAAGTAAGATTACATTTTGATAGTTGCCTTGTGGACCAGCACTAAGAGGAAAAACTGCATGGTCAGAAAAACATGGGAGCCGGGCGCGGTGGCGCACGCCTGTAATCCCAGCACTTGGGAGGCTGAGGCAGGAGGATCGCGAGTTCAAAGCCAGCCTCAGCAATGGCGAGGCACTTAGCAACTCAGTGAGACCCTGTCTCTAATAAAATACAAAAAAAAAAAGGTCTGTGGATGTGACCCAGTGGTCGAGTGCCCCTTAGTTCAATCCCCGGTACCACAAAAAAAAAAAAAAAGAAAAAGAAAAACATGGGGAGCTGACTCATTGCACATGAAAGACAGTCAGGATCACAGGCTCCTCTGCTTCTAACAACTTGTAGAAACAAAGATCATGTCCTCACAGAAAAGGTAAATCACAAGACCCATCATCAAGGTACATCCACCCTACAAATGGGCTCACTATTACTGTTTTGTGGGAGTGCTGCTTGGTATTTACTTGGTTTTGGCATTAAAGTATGCAAGTTCCTATAACATCTAGTCAAGCTATGGAACAAAACCAGGTGCCCATAATTTACCAAATGCATAGAGAATATGTGGCTTTAATCAGACATAAAGAAGAATGAAATTATTTTATTTGGTGGTAAATTGATGGAACTGGAGAATATTATGTGAAGTGAAATAAGACAGATTCTAAAATTTAAGTGTAAATATTTACTCTCATATGCTGAAGTTAGATAAAAGTAAGAATAATTGATGGAAATTTCATAAAAATAGAGGAGAGATCAGTGAAACACAAGGGGATTAAGGAAGAGGGAGGAAGAAAGGGAAAAGGGAAGGATGGAAAAAATTCTCATATTGTGGGATACAGATAGAGGAATATATCTCAGTGAATATATTTATGTATTTATCTTTGAAGGAGAATAAAATAAATAAGAAAATAGAATAAAAAACAGTAGAGGAAGTACAAAAGAACAGCAGAAGTAGATGGAAATAAGACATACTGGTGACTGAAATGGGGCAAATTATAGTCCATGCATGTATGAACCACAATATTATGTATGACTATAATGGACTAATGAAGATATCAAAAACTGAAAATTTTAGGGCAACATTATACAGGATGATCTATTATTTGTAAGTTTTCTGGTTGCACTAAATAAAAACTATAGTAGTCCTAACATAGTAAACAAGAAATGAATATTAAAAGTTGCAAAAGGAAAACATCAGCTCACATTTACAGATAAACCATCAAGGCTCACTTTTTTTTTTTTTTTTACTTATTGGTTTTAGATATACATGACAATAGAGTGTATTTTGACATATCACACATATAAGGGGTGAAACCCATTAAAGTTTTGATTCCATTCTCATGGTTGAAAATGATGTGGAGTTACACTAGTTGTGTATTCATATCCAAGCAAAGTATGTTATGACTGATTCATTCTACTATCTTTTCTATTCCCATTCCCCGATTCAATCCCCTATGTCTGTTCCCATGAATTTCTATATTTTCTCTCCCTAAATTCCCTTGTTATGGATTACATTCACATATCAGAGAGAATATTCAGCTTTTTTTTTTTTTTTTTTTTTTTTTTTTTGGTGGGGTAAGGAGCCTGGCTTAATTCACTTAGCATGATATTCGCCAGTTCCATCCATTTAGCAGCAAATAACATAATTTTATCCTTCTTTATAGCTGAGCAATATTCCATTGTGTATATGTACCACATTTTCTCTACCCATTCATCTGTTGAATGGCATCTAGGTTGGTTCCAACGCTTGGCCATTGTAAATTAAGTTGCTATAAACATTGGTGTGGTTTTGGTCCTATACTATTGCTGATTTTAATTCCTTTGGATATAAACCAAGGAGTGGAATAACTGGGTCAAATGGTGGTTCCATTCAAGTTTTCTAAGGAATCTTTACACTGCTTTCCAGAGTGATTGCACCAACTTGCAGTCTCAACATCAACGTATGTGTGTTTGATGCTGTTCCTGCATTCTAGCCAGCATTAACTGTTACTTGTATTCTTAATAATTGTCAAGACCCACTTCTGGCTTCCCTAGTAACAACATAAATCAAGGAGGGCTTATATTCTAAACTCTAAGGGGCCCTATGTGCTCAGACTTCAGAGTCAGGAAAAGTGCCAGAGAGGCTGCTGCTATAGGCCCTGGGGTCTGGGAAGCCCAGGGGGCTTCCTCCTGCAGGTCTTGGTGAGCTTGCCTCCTGTTCCCAGCAGGTGGGAGCTGTAACCTGATTCTCCTCAGGAAGTGGCAGTGTTGATGTGTAAAATTCATTCCCTATGCAGTGCTGTTGAGTAAATATGAAGGAGTTTTGCAGATATTATTTAATTTTATTTTGAGTCAATACAAGGACTTTTGCTAAATGGCTGGGCCCTAAGAAGATAAAAGTGTGAAAAAATGGGACCTGGTGTTTCTGAGGTCAGGCCTCATTCCTGCCAGGCTTAATAAAGAAAGTGGCCAGTATGCTGTGAAGCCCCAATGAATATAACAGATATTAAAAGAAAGTGGTGTATAAATATTTAACATCATGAAAACAATGATAACTGCTCAGTTTCAAATACACAAACCTTTTCTCTAAAAAAAAAAAAAAAAAAAAAAAAAAAAAAAGATGCAACCCAGAGAAAGTGAGAGATAATAGATATCTAAGAGGATTTAAACCATTGAAGTTGGGGTTGTTTGTTCACTTCAGTTTGTTTGCAGTTTACACCTCCGTGTTTCCCACTTCAAATGATTATTAGAATCCAATAAAGAGTCTTTTTAGATATGAATGTTGCAGTAACAGTCCAGATCCAGTGTTATATAATTCCTTGGTGTCATAATTTTGTGATTTGTAAAGATTATACATCATTTAGTTAATCACCGAGAGTCAATTTATGTGCATATCTTAAATGTGCCATAATCTAATGATTATTTTTAAAGTTATCAGTTTAAAAGTATCTATACTTCCTTTGAACAAGTATAATTTCATGATTTATTTTGAATCAAATTTGGCCATATTTTTTGAAGTGCAGACCGTGGTGCTAATGAAGTGTCACTTTCTTTGTTGGGTTTAATTGTGGACTAGAGACCAAGTTTTCCCCGGAGTGCAAAAGAAGGAGCCCAGTGAGACTGAGCCTTCAACGGGTAGTCAGCCCATGGAAGTGGAGGCACCAGAGTCTTTCACTGGCTTTGAAAATCACAATATTGTATTTGAATTCCATTTTGCACTGATATTTTTATTGCTAAGTGATTAACAGCTTACTATCTAGAGCAAAAAGCAATTATCTTTTAAAGTCATAGTGTGAAAACTGCTACTTTTAGTATGTTCAACTTGGAGATTTTAGAAGCTTAGGTTCTCTTTTTCAAGAGGTCATATGAAGCAGCTTTATTTCTTAGATATGTGTTTCTACATTCATATCATTTTATCATACACAGTTGAAAATGGTGTAATTTTAAATGAAAGCTATTCCAGGAAGACGTACTGTGGCATTCTAACCACCATGTGCAAGTGAAGTGCCAGGGAATCCTTGTACAGTCCTGCAGACCCATCTCCAGGATATTACCTTGAAAGGTGAAAAATGCAAACACTTGTGTAAACATAAGTCATTCCCCAAACCATTCTCAGTCTTTGGAAAAGCCACAAAACATTCTTGCCCCTTATTATGTCTTACAAAACCGGGTGGCCCACTACTCTTCCCCTAGTGGTCAGGCTGACCCAAAACTCAAAAATAATGCTTCCTATGTAACTTTATATGCTAACCAATCAGAAGAGCACTGCAAACCCCCCCACTTAACTTGTATGTATTTCATTATAAAAACTCTGCTAAATCTGGGCTTGGGGCCTCTTAGTGTCACCGGTTACCAAGTGCGCAGAGGACCAAGCTCGAGCTTTCTAATAAATGACTCTTTGCTGCTTGCATTGACCAAGGACTCTGGTGGTCTTCTTGGGGGTCCCAAGCCACGGGGCACAACATCTTGGGGGCTTGTCCGAATCCCCCAAGCCCACCCAGATGCCTGATCATAGAGTCGTAAACAATAACAACATCAACGGCCGGTGAGTAAAGGCATTGCCACGTTTTTCTGTTCTGTCTGGATTGCCTGCAGGCTTTGGTTCTGGGCTGATGGAATCTTGGCGGACGTGCTATAGGATCCCCAGCAGGATTGTGGGAGATGACCCCTGATCCATTTGGGTGACTTTGTGGCACATTTGGGTGACTTTGTGTCACATTTGGAAAACCTCTTGAGGTCTGTTGGGCAAGCTGCCCCGGGAATTTTTTGCATCTGTCCACAAAGTACCAACTAGGAAGTTTTGATTTTGCACGCTATTTGTTTGTCTGTGTGTTATGTAAATGGACTTTCGTTTTCATTTTTGTCTTGTCATTGTATCGGTCTGTCACTGTTCTCTCTCACTCCTCTAAATTTTCCTCACCTCCAATCTGGAGGAAATTTATTTCATCCTTTTTGAATTGTACAGGAGGTAAATTTACAGCCAGTTAGATGGCTGACAGCTGTCCTCTGTTGTGGTGATAACACCAACCTGCGTCAGCGCCATTTGATTTGTTTCTTTTTTATCTAATTACTACATTCTTCCTTTTCTTGACAGTTGGATTTCTGGCTGCTAAAGAGATGGGCCAGGTTCAGAGTATCCCCTTTTCTTTGACAACCCCCCCATTTGCTGGCCCCTATCCCTCCTCAAGGCCCAGGTCAGGCAGTGGCAGAGGAGAGAGAGGCTGCAGCAGCTGGAGACAAAGAGGGAGGGACTGGCTCGGGAGGCCCAGAGAAGAAAACCCAAGGTCGAGTCTAGCTGGCAGCCAGACCCCATCAACCAGAGGCCCCAGACTCTAATATCGCGCTGCTGCTTTCCTTTAAATTGGTTAAAGAGTTAAAACCTGCAATCAAAGATTTCAGCTTGACTTCCCCTGATACTTTACAAACTAATTGATTCTATTGCTGTAAAATAGATAACTCTTTTTAATTGGCAACAAGGCTTAACCTTTTCTATGTTGATAAAAGTGAAACTTGATTTACACCACAAGTCCAACTCTCACTGCCAAAAGCTCCTCTAAGATAAGCTACTATAAAACAACCTAAAACAACCTTTTTCTTTCTAAATTCTACTCCAGCTCATATACAAAGCATAACAACTACTGCTGCTGCTGTTTTAAAGGACCAGCCTTACTCACAATTTTTAAAAGAGTATGATTCATCTCCTGTTCTTAATAAGTTTCTTATTACAACGTCTAAAAGATATTGCTTTTCTTGCAGGCAATTAGGGCATTTCAATCATGCCTGCCAGGCTTCTACAAGATTTAAGAGCAATTAACAAAACGGTTAATTTACAAAACTGCTTCTTTGTTGTTCCATTGTGCAGGTGAAATTGTTTCTAAAGATAAACAGATATAGGGATTAACACATAAGAGTAAGATATCAAAAAGTTATAGGTATAAAAACCATATTTAATAAAAGGAAAAGAAAATGTTTCAAGAAAGTCTTTATATGATGAAATAAATGAAAGGATTTATGATGAGAAGTTAGACATAAAGTTTGTGTTGGGAAATTAGATATAGGGTTTATGATGGGAAATTGGACAGACTGAGAGTCTAAGCCGTGACATAATGGAGGAGATGTGCACGACTATTGTTTACCTTGGGGAATGAAACTTGCAAAGGGTTTGACATAACGTAATGGTGAACGTTTTATGATAAAAATTGTCTCATTTTTGTATTCTTTTTGCCTTGATTTCATGAGAGATTTTTTTTTCCAGAATTTCACCTGAAAAAGGAGTACTGTGTACACTGGGTGAAGAGGGTGAGGGAATCCCTAGGATTGAGGACCCAGGATGCTTCTCTCAGTACATCATCACATCCTCTAGGTGACGTTCCATATGGAGGGTGCCTTTTGTCTGGGGGTCTCTAGGTGAGTTCCTTTCTGCTATGAGGAGAAGGGCATAGGTGTCAGGACAGCTGGTGCTCCCAGGGCCTGTGTTTCCTGGTGGGAGTCAGAAGCCTGACCAGTTAATTTTCACACAGGTACAAGGGAGTTAGAATCCTCTCCCCATGGATTAAATGAGAGAGAACGTCTCATGTATCTTTGTGAATCCCAGAGCATTTTGAAGTCTCTTTGCCACTTGCAAGAAGCATATTGCTTGTGTGGTTAAGCTTCTTGGGATCAGGAAGCAGAGCTCAGTGCAACTCCTCCATCCCGGGCTCCCAGCTGCTGACCTGGGCAGCCCTGAGCTGCCTCCCACCAGTCCCTCCTTGGAGAACCACTGCCATAGAGGATTGTCATTAGGCCTCAATGTAGGGGGGTGAAATCACTGCAGGGCAGTTAGAGACCAACCATGGGAAATGAAAGGGAGGCTTGTGTTCATGTATGAAGGTCAGTGACATTCCGGGACTCTTGATGGCCAGGGCACTTACACTCACAGTGATGGCCAAGCCTTTGCTTCTGGATCACTGCTGTTCACATGTCTGATCACATAGCATTCTTGCTGAATTCTGACCAGTGGGGATCATGATTGTGTCTTTTTGTGTATTTTGCACATAAACTCCCTATGTTTCTTGTGCACAGCATTACTTTTCAAATGTGTGTGTTACACCAGAGGTTCATCATAGTAACTTTTCACCTCCTTCTGTACACTGTTATCATAATTTCAAACTTCTCAGGCAGGATTTCCCATATTGCATGGTTGGATCAAGAAGTGTTTCATGTTTAGAAAGCAATACTGCTGCTTTGGGGAAACAAGAAAATGTTTAATTCTGAGCCAAATATGAACAACCATTTTCTGTGAACTCAAACACAAGTTTCCCAAAAGACATGTCCTCTCAAGAGGAGGATGACACCTGCTTTTATAATCTCAGAAGAAAGTGGTGGGGCTCTCAGCTTGGCAGACTACAAAGAGCTGGTGAAATGTAAGATCCAGAGACGGTTTTCCTGGAGATGGGAGGATTCTGCAGACTCAGGTGTTTCCCATTTCTAGCCTTCAGTCGGGAGGCCAGAGGTGCCCTGAGCTTAGCAAGCATTTATCTAGAGGTCACAAAAATGGTAGGTCAGACTGACTAAATTGCACAAAGGGATCAAAGATAGCCCAATGGGACCTTGGCCTCCAGATATATTCTACCTCTCCACAAAGTCTCCATGCTCCAGTCAGCAAAGTTGAACCTGGATTTTCCTTTCTTCTCTGGTGCTCATGGTGGAGGCAATAGGCTGACTTCGACTTGCACGGCAAGGCCGTAGGGTCCATAGATCTGTAAATGCCCCTGACATGCACCACCAGCTACTGCGTCACGGGTGCCGAGGACCCTGCTTCCATACAGACGACTGTAGCGAGGTCGACACGGTCACCAGCAGGTTAATGGCCAGTTTAAAACCCACACTGCCTGGGGCGGGGCATTCGCAGGATGGGCGAGTCATGACTCCTTTTTCCAATTGTCAAAAAGGAGTGGTGCCGAGTCCAGCTTCAGCAGGGAGGTGAGAAGTCGGCATGATGACGAAGAAATCAGCACACAGACACAAGAATCAGAGGCTGAAATCCCAATTTTTACTTACTCATGGCATGGTTTATATAGCATAACAAAGCTTTGAGGTTACATCAGAAGGAAGTTAAGGAAAATCACAGTCATAAAATTCAGGGAAGTAGCGACATCTGCTGATTACATTCCAGACATTTTGATCTTTTACCCATAATATTTTCAAGGTCTCATGGTTACACATTTGTGTGTGTGTGTGTGTGTGTGTGTGTGTGTGTGTTACTGGGGATTGAACTCAGGGGCACTCGATCACTGGGCCGTATCCCAGCCCTTTTTTGTATTTTATTGGGAGACAGGGTCTCACTGAGTTGCTAAATGCCTCACCATTGCTGAGGCTGGCTTTGAACTCGCAATCCTCCTGCCTCAGCCTCCCAAAGTGCTGGGATGGTTACACATTTATCTGAATGTTTTGCATCTCTGCCAAACTTTATCTGTAACCAGTTTAGGTCTGATTCATTTTTTATGAGCCAGGGACTCTCTGAAGCTGCTACTCCACACAACCTGTTTATCTGCCTTATTGAAGTTGATTTTTCTTGCCTGGTTTTATAGCACTATTGTGTTTCTGCTTAAATTTATTTTCTATTAATTCTAACTACTAGTCCTAACTTAATGTCATAACGTCCTTTCTATGCCCAGGAGAGGAGAGCAGGATGGGTTTTAGTTATTGTTCCTACAGGGGGAGAGGAGTGGGATTGGAGTCTTAGGGCCTTGCAACATAGCCATCCTAAGTTTATCAAAGAAAACTCTGGGACCTTGTGCTTTCATATCTGAACTCAGAGTCCACCTTGCTGCAGTTTACGCATGTAGTTTTATTCCCTTGAAATATTGTATCAGACTTAGTGGACATATGAGCTTTAAAGAGAATTTCAGGAACAGAAAACACAATGACAAATCATCCCAACACTATCTTTAGGCCACATCTCCCTAGAGGATAATCGCCTTGCATCATCCATCCTCAGAGAGCCTTGCTCACTTAGGTCAAGAGAGAGATGTTGCAGAGTGGGATTCTACACCCTGACCTCGTGAGGCTGGTCTGGGTGAAAATGCATGTGCCCATCAATACACGAAGTTGACTTTAGGCTACACCTGTCAGGTGCACATGACGCACAGCGAGCACATTTTTCATTCAGACTTGGGCCCCATTCCAAAGGCATCTCATTATGCACAGGCAGACATTCCCAAACCTGAAGATATCCCCCTCTGAAATGTTTCTGGTTCCAAGAAATTCAGAGGGTGGAAACTCACTGTATCCATGAGTTTGTGCCCAAGAGTGTCCTGGTCCCAGTGTGAGCAAACGTGCTCGGCCAGAGGAGAGGCCGACATGTGCAGAAGCAGACAGCACTTTGCAGCTTGCTGGGTATCATTCACTGGCAGAGGTGTGGTCCTGGGAGCAGCGAGAGCAGGTGGATCACCAGTATTGGTTGAGCTTATGGGGAAGAGGGCTTGTAAATGGCCAGGACAAAAGGGACTGCATCCTCACCGGGGTCTGGTTCGGTTCAGGCTCACTCAAAGCACCTGGCCCGTCCTGCAGCCAGGGCCATCACAGAGCTCCCCGACCTCACTACAGGTCTGATTTGTGCACAGCTTTCTGGGAAGCCATGTAGGGACTCTCCTGAGATGAAGAGCCAACCTGCCAGAGATGGCAAATTAGGAGCCAAACCCTGGCAACCTTTCTCATTTTAGCTTTTAAAAATTTAATTTGATTTTTTTTCTGGCTCTCATGTTGAGTCCAGAGGCAGTCCACCACTGAGATGCATCCTCAGTCCTTTCTATTTTGCTTTAGACAGGGTCCCACTAAGTTTCTTGGGCTGGCCTTGAACATTTATCCTCCTGCCTCAGCCTCCCCTTTACAGAGATTACTGGCTTGCACCAGCCTGTCCTGTGGGAGCCTTGAGTCAGCCACCATGTGTCAGAAAGAAGTAGGACAGGGAACTTCTTTCCTGAGCTTGTGGCTTAGTTCCTGGGAGGCAAAGGCGAGTGTGAGTTTGCCCAGCCTTCCCTAGTGTCCCACCATGCTTTCTCAGTGGCCTGGGGGACAGGGGCCTTTGGAAAGGTCTCTGTCTCTCACAAGAAGTTGGTGGCAGATGTCTACTTGCATGTGGGTAGAGAGCAACTTTCTTTTCTTTTCTTTTTTTTTTTTTTGTGGTACCGGGGATTGAACTCAGGGGCACTGAACCACTGTGTCACATTCCCAGCCACCCCCCCTTTTTTTGTATTTTATTTAGAGACAGGGTCTCACTGAGTTGCTAAGTGCCTCTCCATTGCTGAGGCTGGCTTTGAGCTAGTGATCCTCCTTCCTCAGCCTCCCAAAGTGCTGGAATTACAGGCGTGCGCCACAACGCCCAAGTGGAGAGTGACTTTCTACTCAGCCACTTGCTGGTGTCATTTGATGAGGCTTTTGCAATCTGTGCCCAGTCATGGATCAGTGGGTGTGGAGGAAGGGTTCACATGTGTCAGGGCAGAAGAGGGCAGAGCAGAGCACTGCCCGAGGGTGGCAAACTCTGGGGGCTGGAAAAGCAGGGAGGAAAGTGGTTACCACTGCCTTGGTCAGAGCACCAGGTTATGCTAGCCTGATAATGGAGAGAAGCCCTGTCAATGTAGCAGGGGGGGGGAAAGCCTTCACTAGGTCTGCTCACACTCACAGACACCAGAGGACTCATAGTGAAGAGCAGCCCTGTGATTGAGAACAATTTTCAAAAGGCTTCACTTTCTACACTTACATTCTTTTTTTTTTTTTTTTTTTTGTATGAGGGATTGAATTCAGAGGCACTCCACCACTGGGCCACATCCCCAGCTCTTTTATGTATTTTATTAGAGACAGGGTCTCACTGAGTTGCTAAGTGCCTTGCCATTGCTGAGGCTGGCTTTGAACTTGCAATCCTCCTGCCTCAGCCTCCCAAGTGCTGGGATTACAGACAAGCACCACTGCGCCTGGCCGCAGTTACATTCTTAAACATCAAAATGCTCACATTAGACAGAAGTCCTCTTAATAAAGCAAATGTCAAATGCCTTCCATTATTCCACTTCTCTTTTCAACCTGAAAGTATTTCTATTGGAGAACAGTGCATTGATTGGAAAACCTGAGAAATAATGTAATATTTTGTCACCTTCAAATACACCAAAGGACTCATTGAAAAGTTGAGTGTGAAGAAAGTAAATATATATATGTCAGTGTTCTCTGTTGTCTTCAAAGCATTTCACTCACCAGGAAAACAAACCTTGTGAATGCATAATGTTTTATTTTCCTTTCTGTGCATGAATGTACTCCTAATGGTGAGGAATGTGGAAAAGCTTCCAGTTTTCCCAGTTCCTTTGAAAGATACAAAATATATTCACAAAGTTAAAAACCTCTATGTAAGCCGGGCGCGGTCGCGCACGCCTGTAATCCCAGCACTTGGGAGGCTGAGGCAGGAGGATTGCGAGTTCAAAGCCAGCCTCAGCAATGGTGAGGCACTTAGCAACTCAGTGAGACCCTGCCTCTAATAAAATACAAAAAAGTGCTGGGGATGTGGCCCTGTGGTCGAGTGCCCCTGAGTCCAATCCCCAGTACCAAAAAAAAAAAAAAAAAAACAACAACAAAAATCCCTCTATGTATATAAACAAGCTTCTGGCGTTAGAGTCCTCTTCATATGGTTCTCAGCTTCCACTGCTGTGTCAGAACAAAGAATAAATTCACCTTAATGTAAAAAGATGGTCATGGTTTCTGTCCACATGGGGTGGTCTGTTGGGTGGTCTGGGGTGACTGACCACATCACGATGGATGAACAGAGCATGCGGCCTACATCATGGCAGCAGAAAAAGGATAAAGAGAGAGGAAAGGCTACCAGATATCTGATGGCTGTTTGTGTTTGAACTTACTGTTTTCATGTCGTCTAAGTACAATAGGTAATTATAAAGTGGGTGGAAATAAATGTGATTTATTTTCTTAAAGGTGTTGCCAGTAATAAAACTTAAATGCAGCTATATCTGAGTTAAAATACTAAACTTTTAACTATAATGAGGTTGGAATTATTTATTCTGGCTTTTTTTTTTTTTTTTTTTTTGTACCAGGGATTGAACTCAGGGGCACTCAACCACTGGGCCACATTCCCAGCCCTTTTTTTTTGTATTTTATTAGAGACAGGGTCTCACTGAGTTGCTAAGTGCCTCACCATTGCACAGGCTGGCTTTTGAACTCGTGACCCTCCTGCCTCAGCCTCCCAAGTGCTGAGATTACAGGCATGTGCCACCATGTCCGGCTTCACCTCACCATTTTTGTGTATGGTTTTACACTTGAAATCCTCCTGCCTCAACCTCCAGAGCTGCTGGGATTACAGGCATGCACCACTGCACTTGGCTGTTTTTTCTAAGAGTCATGTATGTCACTATTTGAACCACTGAATTCCTTATTCTTATATAACTCATAATATTGGGCATAAACTGCTGTTGTATCCAATTAAATTTAAATAACTTTATAAGATTTAAATTTTAGGTATTTCAGTGGCCTTTACATCAGGAAATTCAACCATAGGAAATGAAGCTTTTCTTCACCTTTTTATGCCTGGCCTAGGAAAGCAAAGCTTTAGGTTCTGTCAAGATGACTTCCTATTGTTTGTGTACACTTTGATTTTCTTTTTTTTTTTTTTTTTTTGGTACTGGGGATTGAACACTCAGGGGCACTCGACCACTGGGTCACATCCCCAGCCCTTTTTTGTATTTTATTTAGAGACAGGGTCTCACTGAGTTGCTAAGTGCCTCTCCATTGCTGAGGCTGGCTTTGAACTCGCGATCCTCCTGCCTCAGCCTCCCAAAGTGCTGGGATTACAGGTGTGCGCCACCACGCCCAGCTACTTTGATTTTCTATTATGTAGAAATCTAAGACTTGGTGCCAGTGACATGCTGATTGTTACTATTGCTCTGTAGTAGTTTAAGGTCTGGTATTGTGATGCCACCTGTTTCACTCTTCTTGCTAAGGATTTCTTTAGCTATTCTGGGTCTCTTATTTTCACAGATGAATTTCATGACTGCCTATTGCAAATGGAACACAGAGCAGTCCAGCAGGGTCCAGGAAGATGAGTGTGACTGTGAACACACCACGCTGGGAGCCAGGTTTGGGGATGCAGACTCAAGTTTAATGCAGAAATAGAGCGCTTTTATACATCCACAGACAAAGAAGGCAAATAGCCAACAGCAATGACTAAGGCAAATTCACGAATATGAAATAGGCAGAAAATTGCTCCTTTCATGGCTTCTTAATGTACTCTGGGCTGGAACATACTGAGCTCTGCTCCTTTTCAAGACCAGAGAAACATTCTTGTTTGCAAGCAATATTTCTTCTCTATCTGTTCTATACCTCTTGACAGAACGTCCTGTTTGCAGACACATCCCATCAAGGAGGTGACAAGGGCCTCATTTGCAAGAACACTTTCACCCATTGTTTCTGATTCTATACCTCTCAGATGTATGTTGTGAACACACCATATAGGAGAAGAGGAAGTGCCTGCAGCCAGTGTGCTTTGAAGGGAGCTTGGCTCACAGCAGAAGTGTGCCTCTAGCTTCTGAGAGGACACAAGTGTGCCTGCTCCATAGTCAAGCATCCTCCTTCAGCACCAACTACATGGCCTGAGGAATTCCTTCAACTGCCTTTTCTATTTCTATGAGAAATGTCATTGGGATTTTGATTGGAATTGCATTAAATCTGTATAGTGCTTTTGGTAGTATGGACATTTTGACAATATTAATTCTGCCTATCCAAGAACAACAGTCTTTCCATCTTTTAAGGTCTTCTCTAATTTCTTTCTTTAGTGTTGTGTAATTTTTGTTACAAAGGCCTTTCATGTCTTTCATTGATTCCCAAGTATTTTATTTTTCTTGATGCTATTATAAATGGAGTAGTTTCCCTCATTTTCCTTTCAGAGGATTTATCACTGATATACATAAATGCCTTTGATTTGTGGGTATTGATTTTGTATCCTGCTACTTTTCCAAATTCATTTACGAGTTCTAAAAGTTTTCTGGTGGAATTTTTTGTGTCTTCTAGGTATAGAATCATATCATCAACAAATAGTGCTAATTTGAGCTCTTTTTTTCCTATCTGTAGTCCTTTAATTTTTTTTTTTCATCTGTCTAATTGCTCTGGCCAGAGTTTCAAGAACTATGTTGAATAAAAGTGGTGAAAGGGGGCATCCCTATCTTGTTCTAGTTTTTAGAGGAAATGCTTTCAATTTTTCTCCATTTAAAATGATGCTAGCCTGGGGCTTCGCATAGATAGCTTTTATAATGTTGAGATATGTTTTGCTTATCCCTAGTTTTCTAGTGTTTTGAACAAGCAAGCATTCTGTATTTTGTTGAATGCTTTCTCTGCATCTATTGAGATGATCATGTGGGTCTTGTCATTAAGTCTATTGATGTGATATATTACACTTAGTGTTTTCCACATGTTGAACAAAGCTTGCATCCCTTGGATAAACCCCACTTAATTGTGGTGCACTATCTTTTCGATATGTTTTTGTATTCAATTTGCCAGAAATTTTTTGAGAATTTTTGCATCTGGGTTTATTAAAGATATTGGTCTGAAGTTTTTTTTTTTCTTTTTTCTTTTTCTTTTTTAATATTTACTTATTTAGTCGTACACAATGTCTTCATTTTTATGTGATGTTGAGGATTGAATCCGGGCCACGCATGTGCTAGGTGAGTGCTCTACTTCTGAGTCACAACCCCAGCCCCTGAAGTTTTCTTTTTTTAATGTGTCTTCACCTGGTTTGGGGATGAGGGTGATATTGGCCTCATAGAATGAGTTTGGACGAGCTCCCTCTTTTTCTATTTTCTGAAATAAATTTAAGAGTATTGGTATTAGTTCTTCTTTGAAGGTCTTGTGAAACCTGGCTGTGTATCCATCCAAACCTGGGCTTTTCTTGGTTGGTAGTTTTTTGATGGCATTTTCTATTTTCTCACTTGAAATTAATCTGTTTACACCAATGGTACAGTAAAGAGTACACAGACTCTAACATGCAAAACTACAGCTATCTTATATTAAATGAAGGTGCCAAAAACATACAGTGGAGAAAAGATAGCCTCTTCAATAAATGGTTCTGGGAAAACTGGAAATCCATATGCAACAAAATTAAAATAAACCTCTATCTCTCACCATGTACAAAACTCAAAGTGAATCAAGGACCTGTGTCTATTAGAAGAAAAAGTAGGTCCAAACCTCCATCATATCGTATTAGGCTCCTTCTTCCTTAATAAGACTCCTATAGCACAAGAATTAAAATCTAGAATTAATGAATGGAATAGATTCAAGCTAAAAAGCTTTTTTTTTTAGCAAAATAAACAATCAGTGAAGTGAACAGAGAACCTACTAATTGGAAAGAAATCTTTACTGCACTCATGTCAGATAGAGCACTGATCTCTAGAACATATAAATAACTTAAAAAATTTAACAAAAACAAAAACAAATAATCCAATCAATAAATGAGCTAAGAACAGATACTTCTCAGAAGGTACAATCAATCAACAAATACATAAAAAAATATATGAAACAACAACTACATGAAAAAATGTTCGTCATCACTGACAATTAGAGAAATACAAATCAAAACTACTCTAATATTTCATTTTACTCCAGTCAGAATGGCCACTATTAAGAACACAAACAACAATAAATGTTGGAGAGGATGTGGGATAAAGGCACACTCATACATTGCTGGTGGGACTACAAAATGGTGCAGCCAATCTGGAAAGCAGTGGAGATTCCTGGGAAACCTAGGATTGGAACCACCTTATGACCCAGCCATCCCACTCCTTGGGGCGAGGGTGTAATAATAAAAGATAGTAGAATGAGATAGATATCATTACCCTAAGTGCATGTATGATAACATGAATGGTGTGAATATACTTTGTATACAGCCAGAGATATGTAAAAATGTGCTCTATAAGTGTAATACTAATTGTATGCATTCTGCTGTCATATATAACAAATTTGAATTAAAAATCTAAGACTTGAAAAAGAAAATATCTATTTTTTTCAACTCTTTGCTTTTAAAGCCTTTCAGTTTTTCCTGCCTTTGATTGAATATTATTTCACAGTGATCGTAGATTCTGGAGTTTGCATGCTTATTTGTTTTTGACTTTTTAAACAGGGTCTGGCCATGTTCCCAGGCTGGATTAGGGTATTCTTAAGTGGCTGAGGCTGGATTTTGACTTGCTATCCTCATGCCTCAGCTTCCCACGTTGCTGGAATTACAGGCATGTACCACCACACCCAGCAGTATGTTCTACTTCTTATTTATTCCTCTCCCTGCATAATTTTCCTGTTTTCTCCTTTGTCATATCTTCTGATTGGCTCAGACTAACATGGACTTTTTAGGTTTCTAAATATGTCATCTCACCTGTTTGTTTATTGGTGTAAGTACAGACTCGTCTTCTGCATGTTTGATGTTTCCCTGGAACACTTGGATGGTCAGCTGTCTCACGGTCCCCTTGCACTTGACTTGTGACAGATTGGCTCAGGCTAGGACCCCAACAAAGTCCCATTCCCAGTAACTCAGGTATGACATCTTAGCTGCTTGCCCAAGGAGAGGATCTTGGCAGGTAGAAAAGAACCTTTTTTCGGGGGGAAGGATACTGGGGATTGAACTCAGGGGCAATCCACCACTGGGTCACATGCCCAGCCCTTTTTTGTATTTTATTAGAGACAGGGTCTCACAGAGTTGCTAAGTGCCTTGCCATTGCTGAGGCTGGCTTTCAACTTGTGATCCTCCTGCCTCAGCCTCACAAGTGCTGGGATTATAGGCATGTGCCACCACACCCAGCTGAAGGAAACCTTTTATCAGTCCAGCTGTCCAGATTTCAAAGCCCCTTAGGCCTATTTAGAACACTGGATTTGCTAGGTGTGGTGGCTCAAGCCTGTAATCCCAGCAGCTTGGGAGGCTGAGGCTGGAGGATTGCTAGGTCAAAGCAATTTCAAAAAGCAAAATCACCAAAATCCTAAGCAACCTGAGCAATTCACCCAAATCCTAAGCAACTCAGGAAGACCCTGTCTCTAATAAAATACAAAAAAGAATTGGGGATGTGGCTCAGTGGTTAAGTGCCCCTGGGTTCAATCCCCAGTACCACATCTTCCCCTGTATTAATAATACCAACAACATGGATGGAGTAGGGACTGCGTAAACTATATAATTCTACCAGATACTGAAATTACAGTTTCTTAAGTGTAAAGAAGATAGGGTATGAAGGAACGACAAGATGTGAAATATGTAAAAACTGAACAGAGGAGGGCATGAGATAGGCAGCCAGTGAAGACTGAAGAAAAAAGAGTAAAAATAATTCAAAGTAATAATAGAGGAGGAAGGGGAAACAGAAAAATGTAGTTATTAATAGGAGAATAGAATGGAGACAGGGCAATAAGAGGAACAACAGCCAAGGTCGGAACAAACACATGTAAGAACAGAAAAACTCAAACCTGAAATGTGAGAGACCACACTGAGAGATGGAGATACTGCCAAGAGATTTATTGGAAAGTTGTGGGTGGCTGCCAAAGCAGCTAGGGAGCAGGGGAGCAGCAAGGAGCAGGAAGCAGGGAGAAGGGAGCAGCATGAAGCAGGGAGCAAGTAGCAGGGAGCAGGGGCCGCGCCAGAGAGACAGGAAGGGAAAAGCAGGGAGAAGGAAGTAGGGACAGACAGCAGGGAGGAGGGGTCTCTGCAGAGAGAGAGAGAGAGAGAGAGAGAGAGAGAGAGAGAGAGAGAGAGAGAGCCTGCAGGCTTCAGCTTGTATCTGCTGTTTGAAGTATCTGTCATCTGCTACTTGGGCCCTGAGGGTCTGGAGATTGTGAGACCATAGGTACAAATGGTTTGGGCAAGTAGGCTTAGGCAGTGCATGCAGCTCTGAATGGCCTTGAGGGGAAGATTTGACTGGCCTTGAGGGGACCTCGGGGCGGTGGGGGGGGGGAGGGCGTGGGAGGGAAGGCGGGGCAGTGGGTATAGCACCATCCCTGCATGGGGGCCCCTCTTGGGGAAATGGGAACCTACTAATATTTTTAACAAAATCCATGTGTGGTCATGCCTCACCCAGGTCACACCAAGGCTAAGTAATAATTGGGTTACAAACAGTCCTCATAGTGAGACCACACACACACACACACACACACAATCTTGCAGAATAGAAGAAAAGTATAAAAAATGATTAAATGATATTTTTTAACATTTTAGTTAAAATTCTTAAAGAAAAGAATAAAAAATGAGAATTTGGAGGGAAAAATTAGAGAAAAGAAAAAAATCTTAATGAGAAATAAAGGGATTGTTCCTGTTGAGGTGGTCAAAACTACTGGGGGAGGATTTTCATTCTTTGTATTTACTTTTGGCTCTGTGGCCCTGGGTCAAGGGCTGGGCTTGTTCAGTCAACATCTTTGTGCTCCTCTCCTGGCTGCCCTCCATTGTGGCTGAAGCCCAGGCTGCTATAATAGCTCTCAGCTCTCAGTAAAAGTTGCAACAGACTGGGGTGCTGACAAGCTGTGTGTCCCTGCAGCAGGGTGGAACAGAGCTCTAAACTGGAGGTTCCCATAGTTGAGGTTAGGCCTTGGCTGAGCTTGGGGGCTCTGAGGGTGGGTGTTGGGAACTGCCACAGAGGAGCTGAGTAGGTACCCATAGCCTTGACTAATGAAAGTGTGGATCTGGTTTCCTATCAGCACTAAAGCAGGTGGACTTCACCTTTGCTTAGCAGCAGAGCGCAGATCTGTCTGGGAGTAAAAATTACCCTATGTGAGTGGGCTGCCCCCTGTTGGATGAAGTGGGGTTTTTTTTGTTATTTATTTTTTTTTTTTTTACATTATTTCATATTATATTTATAGAGCACGTTTTTACATATCTCTGCTTTTATACAAAGTATATTCACACAATTTGTGACTTCATACATGCACTAAGGGTAATGGTATTCATCTCATTCTAACATCTTTTTTTTTCTTCACCCTTTTGCCCCCTCCCTTCCCCTTTTGCCCCATTGGCCTTTCTAGTGTTCCTCTAATCCTCCTATGCTCCCCATCCCAACCCCAATGTGAATGGGCCTCCTTATATCAGAGAAAACATTCTGCATTTGGCTTTTTGGGATTGGCTAACTTCACTTAGCGTTACATTCTCCAACTTCATCCATTTACCTGTGAATGCCATGATTTTATTCTTATAGCCGAGTAATTCTCCATTGCGTATATATACCACATTTTTTTTATCCATTCATCTACTGAAGGGCATCTAGGTTTGTTCCACAGTTTAGTTATTGTGAATTGTGCTGCTATAAACATTGATGTGGCTGTGTGCCTATAGTATGCTGTTTTTAAGTCCTTTGGGTATAGACCGAGGAGTGGGATAGCTGGGTCAAATGGTGGTTCTATTCTCAGGTTTCCAGGATAGAGTGTTCTATCAAACAGCTTTCCACAATAAAAAAACAGAGTTTGGGTGTGCTCTCTTTCTCTCTTTAGCCTCCCTTGTTCTTCTCTTGCCCTCCTTGTGGGAGCTTACAGCTGAGGAAGAGGAGTCATCCTGAACACCCCAAAAAAGGTATTTTCTGTTTCTGTGTGATTTGTCGTGACAGCCCAATTCAACGTGTGACCCTGGTTCCATAACCTGTGTGGGATGTGGGCTGGTGGGTGCTTGGGATTTGATCCACCTCCTGTTGCTGGGCAGATGCTGGCTCGACTGGATGCCTGGCTCTCTTGGGCCACTGTAGTATCCACTTTTAGGCTGTAAGCTCTACTCTCCCAGGTTTCCCCTCTCCCGCTAACTCTGTGAATTAATGGGCCTCCCCCTGGAATGCAGATGCTCCAGTGTGGTGGTCACAGCATCCCAGTGGCTCTCATGCAGCACTTGCAGCAGAGGGGCCTCTCTCTTTAGCCTCCCAGGTCTGGGTGCCCATGGCACAAAACTCCTGGGTCAGCTAGTGACTTCCTTTATGAGCTCATAAATGTAGACACATGGGACTCAGGTTACAGTGCTCTGTAGAGTTCTGCATAAGACAGGTTCTAATCTTTACATGGAGGGAAGTAGCCATGAAATACACACAGAATTTTTTTTTTTTATTATTGAGGTGGTAGTGCTGGGAATTGAACCTAGGGCCTTGTTCATGTGAGGCAGGCACTCTACCAACTGAGATATATCCCCAGCCCCAAAACAATTTTATTTCTTAAAATGCAACCCTCTGGCTTCCACCCACAAAGCAATATTAGAGTGAAAGTTGTCCAAGTATGTGAATTGCTTATCTGAGAAAAAAATGTTTCCACTCGTGTTTATAAAATATTATTTTCTGGCCTTCATTCTTCCAGTCTGATGAATTTAATTATCCCAGAATTATACTGTGGAACAAAAGAAGGCAAACTGCAAAGGGTCATTCGAAATTGTGCTTGGCTCACTGATGATCCCAGACAAGATTAGAGATCACTATGAGCATAAGTGCTGTGCTGTCTGGAAATTGGCCAAGATGACTGAAGCCAGGGAGGAGGAACAAAAGAAGAAAGAATAACATGAAGAAAATATTGCAAAAGCTAAACAATGGAAAAAGAACTAAAGGAACTAACAGGCTCTGCAAACAGAGAAAGATCACTTGGAGAATCACGCAGCTTTGGAAGGACTCACTAAGGTTTCTTTGAATTTCATGATGGTATTATTTAGTATTTAAAAATCTGACTATGTAGGAGAATCATGATACTTTCACCTCAGCACTGTAGTTTTAGGCTTGGGTATAGAGGTTTGTTGGTATCTACTGGCAATTATCATAAATAAGCATTTATTTTACAGGTTGAGCACCCAAATCAGAAAATCCCAAACCCCAAATGCTCCAAAATCCCAAACTTTTGTGCACAAACATGATGTCACAAGTGGAAAATCCCACACCTGACCTCTTAGTGGTCTCAGTCAGGACACAGGTACACTAAAAATATCATAAAATTACCTCAAGCTATAAAAAAAAAAAAAAAAAAAAAAACAACTAAGGAATTTTGTGTTTAGACTCAGGTTTTATCCTCAAGATACCTCATTACATAAATGCAAATATTCCAAAATCTGAAAAAAATAAAACACTTCTGGTCCCAAGCATTTTAGATATGAAATACCCAACTGCAGGAGCCCTGATTGGGGAGATGGCTGAGATTGCGGTTGGCTGCAGGCCATGGAGATGTTCTGGCATTGCCGTCTTCTGTGGTCTCGTGGGACTTGGCCTGGGATCTCATGAGACTTGAGCCGGGACTTGGCGGATCAGGTCGGCGCCATTGGTGGTTGGTTGGTTGGATGAGTGTGGTTTTGGTGTGGGGTGTTGTTGTTGGAGCCAGAGAGAAGCTACCAGAATAAAGAGCTTGTTTGTTTCCAGTCTGCATCTGAACTTATTCCCATGGCTTTGTTGCTGCAGGCGGCAGATACAAGTGGTGGCCTGTACGGGGAATTTGGCCGGCAGGTAAGAACTGAAAATGGGAGCGAAAGTAACAAAAGGTCGGATAATAAAAGCCATGGATGAGTTTTTCGATATCGCGGACACAGTGGATAGTGAGGAAAGTGATCAAGAAAGCATAGCCTCTGAGTCCGTTAATACCAATGAGAAGAGTAGTGGTGTAAATTCAAAAGTAAGAGCTGCAAAAGCCATCAGAAACTTATTGAAATTAGCCGAAGTATATGTACTCTCCTTAGAAGATGAAATTCAGGATACCAGTAAAAGTGATAGTAGTGAAGACAAATCAAAAGGTGATTCTGGGAGCACAGTCTCCAGTAAAAAGAACAAAAAAAAAAAAAAAAAAAGACCATCAAGTAGATGAACCACTTGTGTCCCCTACTCCCCCTTGGGTGGAATCCATTACAGAAAATATGAAGTGTATTACTAGGCATTTGCAAACCCTCGAAACAGAAATAAAAAGTCTTTCTGAGCACTTATGCACTCTAGAGGGTAACTCACAGATACATTGGGAACTGCCAGTATTTGAAAATGAAAATAGACAGAGGGTCCACCAGTCAGTAGATTTCAAAACAATAAAAAATCTCAAAGAGGCAGTAATGACGTATGGGCCCCAAGCTCCTTTCACATTGAGTATGCTGGAGTCCCTTAACATCTTTAGCTTAACCCCTCAGACTGGAAAAGTCTATGTAAAGGAGAATTAAGTGGGAGGCAATACTTGGTTTGGCAATCGCAATTTCAAGAACTTTGTATAGAAACAGCTAAAAGAAATGAAGCTGCAGGGTTTGGAGACCATAATATAGAAATGCTCACAGGAGAGGGGAAGTTCGCAGACTCACAGTCTCAAAAATATTATGTCCCGGGTGTATATGCTCAGATATATGCAGCTGCCTTAAAGGCATAGAAAACTTTACAAGGATCTGGGGATCTACAAGGTAGCTTGTCAAAAGTGATTCAAGGACCTAATGAGCTGTATACTGACTATGTTGATCGACTTTTGAGAACTGCAGGTAGATTGTTTGGAGACGTTGATCAAGCTATGCCATTAGTTGTTCAATTAGCATATGAAAATGCTAATAAATACTGCCAAAAAGCCATCAGGCCATGGAGAAATAAATAGGGTCTTTCCATATATATACAACTATGTAAAGATATAAATGAGCCGGGCGCGGTGGCGCACGCCTGTAATTCCAGCACTTTGGGAGGCTGAGGCAGGAGGATCGCGAGTTCAAAGCCAGCCTCAGCAATGGCGAGGCACTTAGCAACTCAGTGAAACCCTGTCTCTAAATAAAATACAAAAAAGGGCTGGGGATGTGGCCCAGTGGTTGAGTGCCCCTGAGTTCAATCCCCAGTACCAAAAAAAAAAAAAAAAAAAAAAAAGATATAAATGATGCCTTTGTCACAGGAATATGATTGCAGCAGCTATAAGAGATGCTTCCCCTCAAAATTTCACAAGGCCTCAACCTAGACATTATAATCCATCAGGATATTCCAGGCAAAATTATCATAATCAATCAGGCTATTCTAGGAAAAATCCCCACAGAGAAATAAGACCAAGCTCATACTGTGCCCCAGGCCGCTGCCCCAGGTATAAAAAGGGAAATCATTGGGCCAATAAATGCCATTCAAAATCCATGGAAATCCTTTGTTCAGGAATTCAAAAAATGGGGCACGGGGCCCAATGCCCCGGGGCCCACAAATGTACGAGGCATTGGAGGAGGAATATCCTCAAGCATCCACTCAGATGCTTCCCTGACACAATCTCTACTACCCATCCACTTTCTCGCCAGAGGAACAGGAGGAAATGCAGGATTAGACCTTTGTTCTACTGCCTGAATAGTGTTAACACCTGAAATTGGGGTTCAACTGATTCCCACAGGAGTTAGTGGACCTCTTCCCTCAGGGACTGTAGGATTTATTCTTGGGTGAAGTCCTAAAAGCTTATTAGGTTTGCAAATGACCCCAGGTGTAATAAACTCAGACTACAAAGGGGAAATAAAAATAATGCTTAGCTTACCCCAAAGCAAAAGTTCTGTTAATCAAGGAGATAGAATTGCTCAGCTGCTTCTCCTTCCAAATTTACATAATTCATTTAAAATGAGTATGCCTCAAAAAAGGAACAATAGAGGATTTTGTTCCACTGACTCGAGACCCATGGCTTGCTAGGTACGAGATTGTTCAAAGAGGCCTATGTGTAAAATAAAAATCCAAGGAATAGAGATAGAAGGACTGATAGATACTGGAGCTGACTCTTCTATCATTAATCTACAGCAATGGCCCAAGCACTGGCCTCTGCACATAGCTTCAACCAGTTTAAGAGGCTTGGGATATAATGACGTCCCAGAGAAAAGTGTGGTAATTTTAAAATGGGAGGATGATGAAGGGCATAAAGGAACATTTCAGCCTTATGTTTTACCTAACCTACTGGTTCCTTTATGGGGAAGAGATATTTTACAACAAATGGGAGTACACCTTGCAACCAAGCCTGCATATGTTAAATGTGAAAATCTACAGGGTAATCTTAACCCTAAAAGAAATCATTATCAAAAAGTACAGGGTAAGTTTAACCCTAAAAGAAATCATTATCATAAAGGAAAAAGATATTTTTTTCAGGGCCACTGAGAAAATAATTTTGAAAATACCATGGCTTTCTGATAAGCCAGTGTGGGTACCTCAGTGGCCCCTATCTAAAGAGAAATTACAAGCGGCCCACCTACTAGTTCAGGAACAACTAGAAGCAGGACATATAGAACCTTCCACCTCTCCCTGGAATTCCCCCATATTTGTGATCAAGAAAAAATCAGGAAAATGGCGATTGTTACATGATCTTAGAGAAATTAATAAAACCGTGCAAATCATGGGCCCTACTCAACCTGGACTTCCTAATCCTGTAGCTATTCCAAAAATTTTTCATCTTATTACTCTTGATATAAAGGATTGTTTCTTTTCTATTCCTCTACACCCTCTGGACACACCCAGGTTTGCTTTTTCAGTTCCTTCTATTAACAATAATGGCCCTGATCACAGATATCAATGGAAAGTTTTGCCGCAGGGAATGGCTAACAGCCCCACTATGTGTCAAATCTATGTAGATAAAGTTATTCAGCCTGTCAAAAATAAATACCCAGAGCTTATGTGCCTCCATTATATGGATGATGTTTTGTTTGCTCATCCTAATCAAGAAGTCTTATTCACCATATTTAGTGATATATCAGAAAACTTGAAACGATATGGACTAAACATTGCCAAGGAAAAGGTTCAAATTAGATCTCCAATAGTATATCTAAGATTCCAAATTATGGACACTTTTATTAGACCTCAAAATATATTAATTAATAAGGAGCATTTGGCCACTCTCAATGACTTTCAAAAATTGCTGGGAGATATTAATTGGCTTCGCCCTACACTAAACCTAACTACTGGCCAACTAAAACCTTTATTTGACATCCTTCCTGGGGACCCTGATCCATCTTCACTGTGAACAATGACTCCAGATGCTAGGAAAGCTTTAAAGTTAGTAGAAAAAGCCATCAAAGGAGCTCATTGTGATAGATTTGATTTAACTCAACCACTGATATTGATTATTATTTCTTCACAATATACACCCACAGGAGTATTTTGGCAACAAGGGCCTTTATTATGGATACATTTGCCTGACTCTCCTAAAAGTATAATTGAGTCTTATACCTCCGTGGTGGCTAAACTTATTGTTCAACAACTTAAGACTTCTACTAAAATATTTGGCATTCACCCTGCTACTATTATTACTCCCTATTCATCATCACAGATTGAATATTTATGCTTCAATGATAATGATTGGGCTATAGCTAAATGCTCTACTTCTGCAAATTTTGATAATCTTCTTCCTAAGTCTCCTATATTATATTTTTGTATCAATCATCCTATTATATTTCCACAGGTAATAAAAAATCAAACTATTCCTAAGGCATTAAATGTATTCACAAATGAGTCCTCAAATGGTACTGCTGCAGTAGTCACTAAAAAAGAAAATATAACTTACATAACTGCACACAAACCAGCTCAACTAGTGGAACTGGAAGCTGTGGTAAGAGCTCTGGAAAATTTTAGAGAGCAGCCCATGAAAATTTTTTGAGATAGCCACTATATTGTACATGCTGTCCCAAAATTAGAGATAGCAGGACCAATAGTACCTCATACTCCAGCTTTTAAATTGTTTTATCAAATACAATAACTTTTGTGGGCAAGAAAAGAACCTCTATTCATAGGGCATATTAGAGCACATACCAACTTCCCTGGTCCCCTCCATGAAGGTAATCAAAAGGCTGATGACCTTACTCAAACAATCTTTATACTTTCAGCGCTCCAGCAAGCTACTTTATTTCATTCCCAGTTTCACTTTCATAGCACCACCTTGCAGCATAGGTTTAAAATCACAAAGGGGCAAGCCAGAACAATTGTAAAATATTTTAAATCTTGTATGACACATTTGCCCAATCTTTATTATGGTGTTAACCCTAGAGAATTAATGCCCAATCATTTGTTGCAGATGGATGTTTCTCATGAGCCAAGTTTTGGAAAATTGGGATTTATTCATGTGACCATAGATACATGCTCAGGCATGACTTTTGCTTCCTTACATTCTGGAGAAAAAGTTAAAGATGTTACATCTCATTGCTTGCAAGCTGTTGCTGCATTGGGCATCCCCAAAATGCTTAAAACAGATACTGGCCCTGCATATACATCCTCATCTTTCAAACAGTTTTGCGCAAAATTCAATATATCTCATAAAACAGGCATCCCATACAATCCTCAGGGTTAGGGCATTATTGAAAAAGCAAACCGCACACTTAAAATTATGTTATTAAAACAAAAAGAAAAAAACTGGAAAAGTCCTAGGGAGAGATTGGCAGTTGCCCCGTTTACCTTAAATTTTTTAACTTTAGACTCTGATGGTTATTCTGCTGGAGACAGGCATTGGAACCCACACCAACAACATAAACCTTTGGTTTACTGGAAGGATGTTCTTTCAGGTACATGAAAGTGTCCAGATCCAGTATTAATTTGGGGGAGAGGATCTGTTTGTGTTTTTCTAAAGCATGAATCCTCTCCAATATGGATACCATCTAGATTAATAAAGCAGGTACCACATCATAAGGATCAAGATGAAGTTGTTGAGGAATCAAGATTAATTAAAAAAAAAAAAAAAAAGGTACAAAATCAAGAGGTCAAAGACGAAGGTATGGAATGATTCCCTTAAAAGAGTCCTTCAAAATATTTCACAACTTAAGTGTCATTTCTCCCGGCTGGGATGAGGAGATCTCTCTTTAGTGTGCACACAATTGTATTTTTTCTTTTTTCTCTTTTTATATGTCTTTATGTCTGTGCATTTGTCTAAATTTCATGTAAATGTGATGTCACAAATATATGTTTGTAGGTTTGTACGTCTGTCCAGTGTGACATCACAAATAACAAAGTTCTTATGAAAAAAAAAATATATATATATGGATCCAAATATCTTTAATTCTTTTAAGTTTAAGAGTATTCAATTTGGGTAAATAATTTAATAAGTGAAGGTATCTTCAATTTTGATTTATAGGTGTCCCAGTGATTTCTCTTTAGAGAAGAATATGACTAGTGCTGTATAACCTGATATTCTGGTGTTTTGACATAGGAATGTTTATTTGTAATTAACTTTATTTGTTTTATAGCTGATTAATTTGAATTATTTCAACAGATAATCTCATGGAAGGTTACAGAGACTCGAGGGTTCCAGCTAACAAATTATTTTTCCAAAGTGCCTTTAGCTTTTCTTTAATCTATCTTTAATGCAGTAAATACCCTCAGTCTTTCTTTGTTTTGTTCTGAATATGATATTTTGCCAGCTTATGTTTGTGGGAGCACAAGCAGCAATGTGTGTGAGCAGAAATCAACTTTAATTTTCTAATCTAATAATTCTACTTTTTAGTTTGACAACTCACCTCTTGACTCAGTGCTGGAATAGCACTGCCTTTCCTTTAATAATCGATACTTGAGTTTCTAGGTAGCAGGCCCTGAAGATTTGCTGGTGGCATTGTCTAGACATAAAAAAGACGGCTGCTGCTACAGCTGCAGGGATCACGGTCTGTCGCTGCCTGAAGCGGAAGTCGCTTGGAGCAGCGAACGCCACAGGAAAATTCGGAGGCAGGATGAAAATGAAAAAAGGTCTTTTTATTCTTCTCCTCTCTCCAGCTCCAGCAATCACTCCAAATGCTCTAACTCCAACCACCACCTTCTTCTTCCCCACACACACTAACGAACCTCACCCAGTTATATACATATAGCTTTAACAAGGACACGTGCTTACAGCTCGAGCTTACAGGTGCGTCACGCAGTGTTCACGGGCATACAAAGATTCTTTGAATAATGTATCAACATCAGGTGGAAACTAGAACATCTTTTATGGCTCTCAGCTAACCGCAATCTTTAGCTATCTCCTTGATTATAGGCTCCTTCATTTCCCCCTTTTAGTTTTAAAAGAGGGGATGTTCTAGGACGTCCATGTGCAACCGACATTCTTACCCGTCATGGGAGTCTAGGCTGTCCTGACTCCTGGCTTAGGTTGACATGCCGGCCACATTAGACTGTCCCGTGCGACTGTGCCGTGTCTTAGGTTGTCCCCCTCTGGGGATCTTACCCGTCATAGGCTAACCAGCCATCCAATAGAGCCCTTCAGGATCGACTGTGTGTTGACTAACAGCCGTCCAATTTTTAGGAGATGCTGCGGCTTTAAGGCGGCAAGCCTACTGCTGACGAGCCAAGTTTCCATAGCGTATCAAGTTCTTTAAGCCAATCAGCTGCCCTTAGTTTCATCAAGTAACGCACTGAGTTCTCTTAGACAAATACCCGCAAGGCATTGTCCCGCAATGTCCCAAAATAATGGAAAATCAAAATGTCCATAAGTTATAACACATAGATTCAGGAGGCCCCATGCATGCAGAGCAGAGGCCACACTGCTGGTGAGGTTGTTGATGCTTGAGCAGCAGGGATGCTTGCAGCGACCGCGGTCCCTGCAGTTGTAGCAGCAGCCGTCTTTTTTATGTCCAGACATTTCCACCGGCAAATCTTCAGGGCCCGCTACCTAAAAACTCAAGCATCCATTATTAAGGGAAAGGCAGTGCTATTCCAGCACTGAGATCAAAAGGTGAGCTGTCAAACTAAAAAAAAAAGAACTATTAGAGTAGAAAATAAAAGTTGATCTCTGCTCACACACATTGCTGCTCAAGCTCCCACAAACATAAGCTGGCAAAATATCACATTCAGAAATAATCAAAGAGAAACTGAGGGTGTTTACTGCATTAAAGATAAAGAAAAGCTAAAGGCATTTTGGAAAAATAATTTGTTAGCTGGAATCCTCGAGTCTCTATATACACAGCAATCCTATACCTGTTGAAATAATTCAAATTAATCAGCTACTAAACAAATGAAGTCAATAACAAATAAATGATCCTCTGTCGGAACACCAAAATATCAGGTTATATAACATTAAACATATTCACAGCTGAAGAGAAGTCCCGGAGACAACTATAAATCAAAATTGATTATCATTATAATTGATTATCTAAAAATATTCTGAACTTATATAAATATCTATTTATCTATCTATCTATTGATTATCAAATTAGAATATTCTAAGCTTAAATGAATTAACGTTATTTGTTATTTGGATCTATATCTATCTACCTTTTTTTTTTTTTTTTTTTTAAGCGCTTAATTATTTGTGACGTCACACTAGACAGACGCACATATAAACATATTTGTGACATCACATTAACATGAAATTTAGACAAATGCACAGACATAAAGACATATATAAAAGAGAAAAAAAATTACAATTGTGTATACACTGAAGAGAGATCTTCTTGTCCCGGCCGGGAAGAATGAAATTTAAGTTGTAAATTTAATGGAGAACTCTTTTAAGGGAATCACTCCATACCTTCATTTTGGTCCTCTTGACCTTGCACTTGTTTATTCAATCTAGACTCCTCAATAACTTCATCTTGATCCCTTTGACTTTGTACCTGCTTTATCAATCTAGATGGTATCCATATTGGAGAGGATTCGTGCTTTGGAAAAAAACACAAACAGATCCTCTCCCCCAAATTAATACTGGGTCTGGACCCTTCCATGTACCTGAGAGAACATCCTTCCAGTAAACCAAAGGTTTATGTTGTTGGTGTGTGGGTTCCAGTGTCTATCTCCAGCCGAATGTCCATTAGAATCTAAAGTTAAGAAATTTAGGGTAAACAGGGCAACTGCCAATCTGTCCTTAGGATTTTTCCAGTTTCCATCTTTTTGCTTTAGTAACATATTTTTAAGTGTCCGATTTGCTCTTTCAATTATTCCTTGTCCCTGAGGATTATAAGCGATACCTGTTTTGTGGATAATATTGAACTTTGTACAAAATTGTTTGAAGGATGTGGATGTATATGCAGGGCCATTATCTGTTTTAAGCATTTTGGGGATGCCCAATGCAGCAAAAGCTTGCAGACAATGAGATATAGTATCTTTAACTTTTTCTCCGGAATGTAAAGAAGCAAAAATCATGCCTGAGCATGTATCTATGGTGACATGAATAAATCGTAATTTTCCAAAACTTGGCTCATGTGTGACATCCATCTGCCACAAATGATTGGGCATCAAACCTCGTGGGTTAACCCCATAATGTGGATTGGGCAAAAGTGTTACACAAGATGGACATTCTTTTACAATTCTACGAGCTTGTTCTTTTGTGATTTTAAATTTTTGTCTTAAGGTAGTGCTGTTAACGTGGAACTGGGAATGAAATAAAGTAGCTTGTTGTACTGTAGTAAATATAAATATTGTTTTAGTGAGGGCGTCAGCTTTTTGATTACCTTCATGGAGAGGACCAGGCAGATTAGTGTGAGCTCTTATGTGACCTATAAATAAAGGTTCTTTTCGTTGCCATAGGAGATTTTGGATTTGAGAAAACAATTTAAAAGCTGGAGTATGTGGTGCTATTGGACCTGCTAGCTCCAATTTTGGGACAGCATGTACAATATAATGGCTGTCTGAAAAAATATTCATAGGCTGTTCTTTAAAATTTTCCAGAGCTATTATTATAGCTTCGAGTTCCACTAATTGAGCTGATTTTTGATTAGTGATATGAATCATTTTTTCATTTTGAGTGACTACTGCAGCAGTACCGTTAGAGGATCCATCTGTAAATACATTAAATGCTTTAGGAATGGGTTGATTTTTTATTACCTGTGGGAATATGATAGGATGATTGATACAAAAGGACAGTATAGGAGATTTAGGAATATGATTGTCAAAATTTGCAGAAGTAGAGCATCTAGCTATAGCCCAATCATTATCATTGAAGCACAAATATTCAACCTGTGACGATGAATAAGGAGTAATAATAGTAGCGGGATGAATTCCAAATATTTTAGTAGAGGTTTTAAGTCCTTGAAGAATAAGTTTAGCTACCATGGAGGTATAAGACTCAATTGTACTTTTAGGAGAGACAGGCAAATGTATCCATAATATAGGTCCCTGTTGCCAAAATACTCCTGTTGGAGTATATTGTGAAGGAATAATAATCAATATTAGTGGTTGTGCAAAATCAAATCTATCGCAATGGGATCTTTCAATGGCCTGTTCTACTAATTTTAGAGCTCTCCTGGCCTCAGGAGTTAATGTTCGAGGTGAGGATGGGTCAGGGTTCCCACGAAGGATGTCAAATAAGGGTTTTAATTGTCCAGTAGTGAGGCTTAGTGTAGGGCGAAGCCAATTAATGTCACCCAGTAATTTTTGGAAATCATTGAGGGTGGTCAAATGTTCTTTACTTATTAGAATTTTTTGGGGTTTAACAAAAGTATCCATGATTTTAAAGCCTAAAATATAGTATAGGTGATCTGCTTTGAACTTTTTCTTCTGCTATATATAATCCATATTTTTTTAGATTTTTTGTTATTTCACTAAATATATTAAATAAGATTTGTTGATTAGGGTGAGCTAATAAAACATCGTCCATGTAGTGTAGACACATAAGGTCTTGATATTTGTTTTTAATGGGCTGTATAGCTCTGTCCACATATAGTTGGCACAGTGTAGGGCTATTTGCCATTCCCTGCGGCAATACTTTCCAATGATATCTTTTATCAGGGCCATTATTATTAATAGAAGGAATTGAAAAAGCAAACCTGGGGGCATCCAGAGGATGTAGGGGAATGGAAAAGAAACAGTCCTTTATATCAAGGGTTATAAGGTAATAGTTTTTTGGAATAGCTACAGGATTAGGAAGTCCAGGTTGAGTAGGGCCCATAATTTGCATTGTTTTGTTAATTTGTCTTAGATCTTGTAATAGTCTCCATTTACCTGATTTTTTCTTAATTACAAATATGGGAGAATTCCAGGGAGAGGTGGAAGGCTCTATGTGTCCTGCTTCTAATTGTTCTTTAATTAATTGGTGGGCCGCTTGCAATTTTTCTTTGGATAGGGGCCACTGAGGGACCCAAACTGGCTTATTAGAGAGCCATGGTATTTTTAAAATTGTTTTCTCAGTGGCCCCTAGAAAAAATGTCCTTTGCTTTTTTTATTATGAGTAGGATTTTTATTCTTAACACCTGCAGGCTTGGTCGCTAGGTGTAACCCCATTTGATGTAAGATATCTCTTCCCCATAGGGTAACTGGCAAGCTGTTTAAAACATAGGGTTTGAATGTTCCTGTATGGCCTTCATTGTCTTGCCAATTTAAGATTACAGCACTTTGAGCTGGGGTATTACTGTATCCCAAGCCTCTTAAACTGGTTGAGGCTTTCTGTAGAGGCCAGTGCTTAGGCCATTGTTGTAGATTTATGATGGAAGAGTCAGCTCCTGTATCAATCAGCCCCTCCATCTCTATACCTTGAATTTTTAATTTGCACATAGGCCTCCGTGAACAGTCCTGGACCCAGAAAGCCATAGGTCCTGAACCAGTGGAACCGAATGCTCTGCTATTTCTATTTTGTGGCATGCTTTTAAAAGAATTATGGAGACTGGGAATGAGGAGCAGCTGTGCGATTCTGTCTCCTTGATTTACGGAGATGATGCCCCTGTGTGTACTTAGCATTATTTTAATCTCTCCATTATAATCTGAATCAATAACCCCTGGTATAACATTAAAGCCTAATAAACTTTTGGAACTACGCCCAAGGATTAGTCCCACAGTTCCTGAAGGGAGAGGTCCCCTGATTCCCGTAGGAATCAGCTGAACCCCCATTTCAGGTGTCAGGACCATCCGGGCAGTAGAACAGAGATCTAATCCTGCACTTCCTCTTGTCCCTCTGATAAGGGAGTTAATGGGTAGGAGGGACTGTGACGAGGAATCATTTGAATCTGAGGGCCTTCCTCCTCTAGTGCCTCGTACATTTGTGGGCCCCGGGGCATTGGGCCCCGTGCCCCGTTTTTTGAAATCCTTGATAAATCATTTCCATATATATCATATCTAGAATGGCATTGATTGGCCCAATGTATACCTTTTTTGCATCTGGGGCATCGGCCTGGAGCACGGTATGAATTTGATTTTATTACCCTTGGGGGATATTGCTTAGCATATCTTGGTTGATTATAATAATTTTGTCTGGAATATCCTGTTCTAGGTTGAAACCTTTGGGAATTTTGAGGGGAGGAATTTTTCATCACTGCAGCAATTACGTTGCCTGTGATAACAGCCTCGTTAATGTCTTTGCACAGTCTGATATAAATTGATAAGTCTTTTTTACTTCTCCATGGCCTTATTGCATCCTGGCAATATTTATTAGCGTTCTCGTATGCTAATTGGATGACTAGGGGCATAGCTTGCTCGACTTCTCCAAAAACTCTAGATGTTGTTTTTAAGAGCCTATCTACAAAATCAGCGTAAGGTTCGTTAGGCCCTTGTATAACTTTTGATAGGCTGCCTTGCAGATCCCCTGTGCCTGAGATTGTCTTCCAGGCTTTCACAGCTGCAGTGTGTACCTGGGCATACACACCTGGATCGTATTGTAGCTGATTTTGTAGTTCGGCGAACTCACCCTCCCCTGTGAGCATATCTATATTGCGTTGAGGGAAACCTGCTGCAGCATTTCTCTTTGCTATTTCTGAACAAAGTTCCTGGAATTGAGTTTTCCAGATTAGGTATTGTCCCCCACTTAGTACCGCTCTGCATAGACTTTTCCAATCTGAGGGGGCTAAGGTTAGGGTGTTAAGTGACTCTATCATACTTAATGTGAACGGAGCTTGAGGCCCATAGGTCATTACCGCCTCTTTAAAATTCTTTATTGTTTTAAAGTCTAGGAACTCATGATATCTTTGTCCCTGTTCATTTTGAAATACTGGCAGTTCTAGGTGCTCCTGCGGTCTATGTTGTTCGAGAGCGTATAAGCGCTCTGAAAGGCCGCCAATTTCTACCTCAAGGGCACGTATACTCTGATCCATACTCTTTATTGTTTCTGTTAGGGATTCTATCCATGAAGGAGCAGAGGGCGCTAGTGGTTCCTCTATTTGACGGTCTTTTCTCTTTTTTAATTTCTTTTTGTTCTTTTTATTGGAGACTGTGCTCTCCGAATCGCTTTTTGATTCCTCTTCACTACTAGCTTCATAATTCCTAACCGGCTCAGTAGAGGAGACTGTACTTTCATGGTTTGGCTCCTTGTTACTATTATTACTTTCACTAGTATCCTGAGTTTCAGTTTCTAAGGAGAGTACATACTCCTCAGCTAATTTTATTAAGCTTCTGATGGCTTTTGCAGATCTTACTTTTGAATTTACATTCCTACTCTCCTTGCTGGTCTCCACTGAGTCAGAGGATATGCTTTCTTGTTCACTTTTCTCACTATCCTCTGAGTTCTCAATATCAAAAATTTCATTCATGGCTTTTATAAACCGACTTTTTGTTATATTTGCTCCCATCTTTTTAAATTTTCTTTTTTCTTACCTTGCCGCCGAATTCCCCGTACGGGCCGCCACCTGTCGCTGCCTGAAGCGGAAGTCGCTTGGAGCAGCGAACGCCACAGGAAAATTCGGAGGCAGGATGAAAATGAAAAAAGGTCTTTTATTCTTCTCCTCTCTCCAGCTCCAGCAATCACTCCAAATGCTCTAACTCCAACCACCACCTTCTTCTTCCCCACACACACTAACGAACCTCACCCAGTTTATATACATATAGCTTTAACAAGGACACGTGCTTACAGCTCGAGCTTACAGGTGCGTCACGCAGTGTTCACGGGCATACAAAGATTCTTTGAATAATGTATCAACATCAGGTGGAAACTAGAACATCTTTTATGGCTCTCAGCTAACCGCAATCTTTAGCTATCTCCTTGATTATAGGCTCCTTCAACGGTCGCTGCAAGCATTCCTGCTGCTCAAGCATCAAACAACTTCATTAGCAGTGTGGCCTCTGCTCTGCATGCATGGGGCCTCCTAGATCAATGTGTTATAACAAGTGGACATTTTGATCTTTTATTATTTGGGACTTTACGGGACACTGCCTTGCGGGTATTTGTCTAGAGAACTCAGTGTTTTACTTGATGGAACTTAGGGCAGCTGATTTGTTTAAAGAATTTGATATACTATGCAATTTGGCTCATCAGCAGAAGGCTTGTCGCCTTTAAAGCCGCAGCTCCTCCCAATTGGACGGCTGTTATTTATCATACACAGTCGATCATGAAGGGCTCCATTGGATGGCTGGTTAGCCAATGACGGGTAAGATCCCCAGAGGGGGACAACCTAAGACAGGCACAGTTGCACGGGACAGTCTCATGTGGCCGACATATCAACCTAAGACAGGAGTCAAGGTCACAGCCTTGATTATCCGATGACAGGTAAGAATGTTGGTTGCACATGGACGTCCTAGAGCATCCCCTCTTTTAAAACAAAAGGGGGGAAATGCAGGAGCCCTGATTGGGAAGATGGCTGGGATTGCGGTTGGCTGTGGGCCATGGAGATGTTTGGGCATTACCGCCTTCCGTGGTCTCGCGGGACTTGTCCCAGGATCTCACAAGACTTGAGCCGGGACTTGGCGGATCGGGTTGGCACCATTGGTGGTTGGTTGGTTGGACGAGTGTGGTTTTGGTGTGGGGTGTATTTGTTGGAGCCCAAGAGAGAAGCTACCAGAATAAAGAGCTTGTTCGTTTCCAGTCTGCCTCTAAACTTATTCCCGCGGCTTTGTTGCTGCAGGCGGCCATCACTTCAGGCAGCAACACCCAACTTGTAGTATAGATTCTTCATAAGTGATTGAGTCATTTGCCATTTTGCAGCTTATGTATTGAAATGAAAACATTCTGTAGAGAATAGATTATGAACTTCATTCAGATCGTGGCTTAAAATGGCATCCAGTTCTGGACAAATAATGTTCATAATATAAAAGAATTGTCCTCTCTGAGGTAAAAAGCTTGCTTTGGCTTAAAGGAGATATGGTATATTAATCACATCTTTTATTTTTGTAGGGACAGACAAGGCAAGGCACCAAAGAAAGTAGAAAGTAGTTTTATATGGCTGCAGCCAGATTCAGAGGGCACAGCTTGCCCTGTAATCAATTAATCTCCTGAACCCCAGTTCACATAGTTTCAGAACTTTATACTCAGCATGTAAGAGGAGAAGCTCAGAAGTTTACAGTCTGCAGAAGTTTACACAAAATCAGCTTTTTCTGTAACTGTTCTGGGCAAGTTTAACTCATTAAGGACAACACCTGGGAAGGGGAGAGCTTCTTCTCCCCTTTCTTTTGTTCCCCTGCCATCTGTTACCATGGAGCCTAATTTGTAAATTCTCTTATCTTAGAAATGTAAACATCTCTGTGAAGCTCCAGCACAAGGCCAAAAGCCTTGTTAAAAAATTTTGTCTTTTTAAATCACATTTTACATTGCAAACAAACTTCTACACACTACTATACTGGATGAATGCTTGTGAAAAACTAGTAAAGGGGTGTTCAGCACCTAGAGTGCTGATTTCTTCCAGGCCAATGGACAAGTAAAATAGAGCAACAGGAAAATAGGAAGTTTACCTAAATTGAACTCTTTCATAGACACTCTTTTTGAAGTTTTTTCAAACTCAGGGGCACTCAACCACTGGGCAACATCACCAGTTCTTTTTTGTATTTTATTAGAGACAGGGTCTCAGTGAGTTGCTAAATGCCTCACCATTGCTGAGGCTGGCTTTGAACTTGCAATCCTTCTGCCTCAGCTTCCCAAGTGCTGGGATTACAGGCGTGTGCGCAACGGTGCCCAGCTCTCATAGACACTCTTTTGCTGATAGTCCTAAAATCAATTAAGGTGAAGATTTCTGGAGAAGCTTAGTTAATATTTTCTGTGGAGGAGAAGGTGCTACTAAATTATCATTATTGCTTATTTCTTGATATGAAATCATTTCTGCATTTCTCAAAGTAAAATAGTATATAGATCTACTTTCTTTCTTTATTTTTTTCTTCTGAATTTAGCCTTTCAGACCACTGGCAATTATCAAGACATTTTCATTTTTATAACCTAATTTTATTAAGAATTCTCTTTTTTGATTATGTAGAATACTTCCTTGTGGTTAGAACAATTTTTTGTACTTACAATGGGAATGAAATCCAGGGCCGTTTGTTTGCTAGAAAAGAACTCTTCACTGACTGACTTAACTGAGGCCCTTTAAACATTATCTGTGGCTTCTAGAAAATTTGAAGTTATGTAAAGGGCCCACATTTTATTTCTATTACACATTTCCTTCATTTTCATAGCTCAGGGTCCTTCCTTAAGAAAACAATGTCAAGCTGGGCAGGGAGGCATATACCTGTAATCCCAGTGGCTTGGGAGGCTAAGACAGGAGCATCACAAATTCGATACCACCCTCAGCAATTTAGCAAGGCCTTAAGCAACTCAGTGAGATACTGTCTTTCCATAAAATATAAAAAAGGCTGAGGATGGGGCTCAGTGACACCCTGGGTTAAATACCCAATAGGGAAAACAAAACAAACAAAACAGATGTCATAAAGAAAGGTTATAAAATTTGAAATTTTACAATCATTCTTATATTGCTTCCGTGAGAAACAAGTTCACCTATTCAAGCCAAAAGAATGGACAAGAGGTAGAGCAAGAAGCCAGGCTTTGCTTTAATGAGGGTCTTGCCAATCAGGGGCCAACAGATTGGGCACAACCAGCCATTTATCCCCTAGAGTACAAGACCCCTCCCAGTTCCTCACTGGATCATTGACGCTGGAATTTTGAGATGAGACTAGATTTCCCACATCACAAATTTCCTTTTGGGTTCTTGTCTCATAAATATGAAGAATGAAATCCATGAACCATAATGGAAGAAAAAATCAAAGAGAGTAGGATTTATTTAAGTGAGAAGAGAGAAAATTCCTGTAGTGTGTGTGTTAGGGGCGGACATTTTGAAAACCCCTTTTGGTTTTCTAGCTCAGGGACTTATGTTTTTTGGTGGTATTGTTGCACAAAGCTTCATCCTTGTCCCCAGTGCTAACCAGTAATGAGGATATGGTTTTGAGAAAAAGGAAGAAGTTTTATTGCTTTGCTGGCCAAGGGGAAACAAAGGAAACTGTCCAGAGTCATAATCAGGAGATAGGATTTTTTTTTTTTTTTGTACTGAGAATTGAACCCAGAAAGGCAAAGCCACTGAGTAACATTGCCAGCCCTTTTCTTGCATAGATAGATAGATAGATAGATAGATAAATAGATAGATAGATAGATAGATAGATAGATAGATAGATAGATAGATAGATACTGGGGGATTGAACTCAAGGGCACTTGACCAATGGGCCACATCCGTAGCCCCGTTTTTTGTATTTTATTTAGAGACAGGGTTTCACTGAGATTTTTGGTGCTTTGCCTTTGCTGAGGCTCACTTTGAACTTGTGATCATTCTGCCTCAGCCTCCCAATTTTATATTTTGTTTAGAGACAGGGTTTCACTGAATAGTGAAATGTGTCACCAAGTTGCTCAGGATAATTTTGAACTCTCGATCCTCCTGCCTAAGCTTCCAGAGCCACTGGGATTACAGGCATGTGCCACTTTCCACTGGGAGATAATCATTTCTGATACCTCCTGATGCCATCCCCAAAGTATGAATTACAATGCTCCTGTGGTGGGTGTGTGCTCAAGGAGGAATAACTCTGCCTAGGATGGGGAAGAAAGGTAATCATGTTTCTTCTGACATTAGAGACAGGAAGAGGTTCAGGAGCACCAGTGAGAGCAGAAGAGAAGAAACATGTTAATTTATAAAATAAGTCACAGTGGCAGAGCAGCAAGGGCTGTATTCAAAGCATAAAATGAACCATTGTTACAGTATGAGCATTTATCCAAATCTATGTCAAACAGGGATTGACAAAGTATCAATGCTATTGGTTGTGTCCTTTAGCCTGAGATTTAATGAGCCCTGTAAGTTCTATCTGGGTTTACTCTCACCTTCCATTTTGGTTCTTTTGTGGTGACAAATTCCCCTCAATTTGTCACAGTGCTAGAACCACTTACAGGTGACAGGAGTTCCATTAGGAATGGAAAATGACAAACTTCAAAAGCATTGAGATCTGGAAGAAGGGAAGTGAGAAGGAAAGTCATACTTTCCTTCTTCCAAGAGCATTGATCATTTCCCATTCTTTTCAGGTGAGAAAACAAATTCTGAGGAAGCGGCATTCATCAACCTGGAAAGGCAGTCTCTGAGAAGAGGCTGAAGCATTAATACTTCAGTAAATGAATCCTTTCCAGCGAGCAATCACTGACATTAGGCCCCCTATCAGGTCCAGGAAGATAAACCCAAGAAATTGACAACTAACCCTAGATTTCCTCCCATTTTGCCCCATAAAACATACCCCAAATTCGTTTTTTTTTTTTTTTTTTCCCCTGGTACCTGGGATTGAACTCTGGGCACTCCACCACTGGGCCACATCCCCAGCCCTTTTTAGTATTTTATTAGAGACAGAGTCTCACTGAGTAGCTAAGTGCCTTGCCATTTCTGAGGCTGGCTTTGAACTTGCGATCATCCTGTCTCAGCCTCCCAAGTGCTGGGATTACAGGCATGTGCCACAGTGCCTGGCTTACCCCAAATGCTTAAGCACTGAAACTGACCCCTTCACAAATTGATAGAACAAACTCCAAATTCCTGGGTGCCCCCCCAAAATTAATATGCTTACTAGGTCACCTCTCAGAATAACCCATATAAGCCCAGGCTCTTTCTTTGTTCAGGAGCTCATTTTGCACCAGGAAAGTGGGTCCCACCACGGTGTCATTTTGTCCCTGTATCACCTGCTCCTGTGTGAAACTTCGTTCCTGAATAATTAGATGAGCTGGTTTGCAAAGTTTGCAATTGTCCCAGTCTTTTTGTGCTAACAAGTTCTGTTTCCCCAGGTGTTGAAGATTGAACATGAAAAAAACACTGAGGGAAGCTTAGGAAGCAAGTTTTATTTAAAGAATACTAAACAGATTTCTCCCAGGAGAAATAAAGGGCTGTTGAATAAAATTCAGGTTGGCAGGCCATATCTGCAGGGACCTTCCCGGAAGTGCCCATCTCTCCTGAAAATCCACATTTGGCAGGCTCCGAGTCCCCACCCTTCCTGATCCTGGGAATACTTGCCTCTTGTGGGAATTCACCCAGGGTGGGCTATCCCTTTCTGAGCTAATCCAGACCATACAAGTCACACTCCTGCCCCTCTGTACTTAAGCCCCGGCTTGTCCAGAACTTGCTCTTTTTTTTTGCCGCCATCTTCTCACCCGCTCTCCCCTTCCCCGTTCCCCTTTCCCTTTCCCTTTCTCCCTTTTCCCCTTCCCCCTTTCTCCCCTTCCCTTAATAAACCCCCCTTTTCTACAAGGCGGTCCTGGTGTGGTTTTTGCCCTTCAAGGGCCATAGCTGGTATCCAAAGAAGCGGGAGTGTCCTGCTCCTTTTACACATTTAAGATTCTCTGTATTCTCAGGCTCCTCTTCTCCTATATCTGGCCCCTTCCTTTCGCCATCCTGTAAACCTGACCAGGTCTCCCTGAAGTGATGAGGCTAGGGTGACCCAAAAGGTGGGAAACGAATTGGCTAGGGTGTAGTGAAACAAGAATCTGATAGGCAGTCAGTACAGATAGGCAAATCAAGTCAGGTGGGATCAAGAAAGCCAATTTGAGTGAGCAAATTTTGGCAAGTTGGAGACTAGTCCCCTGTGCGATTGAAATGTTAGTTTCTTCAGAGCCCTTCCTTCACCCTATCAAGAACCTGCACTGCCCCAACCTGTTGCCAAGGTAACCTGTCCTAGGAATTGCCCCTCCCTACAAGGAGATTTAAAGTTGTTAATTAATGTGTCCTGGGCTGCACCATCCTGCCCTTGCCCCTTCAGCCCATCTACTTCTCACCTTTTGGCTATCCCACGAGTCCTGGTTATGTACAAAGAAAGCTCTGGGACATTTAAAAAAAGACAGACCTGCCTCGCTTCTTGGGATACCAGAATACCAGCAATGACCCCCCTTCTCCCTCCCGGGAGAAGTCTATTTTACTGCTTTTAAATAAATCCTGCTTTATATGTTTGCCTTGGCATGCTTCTCTAGTGTTCAAACTTCAACATTTTGGGGAGCAGAACTCATCACTGTAAATGGAAGTTATCAGTAGGATCAAAAGGTGGAGTGATCCTGGAAGGTTGCAGGCCAGGAGGTGTTGTACTCAATTTTCAGGAAAAAAGGCTCACAAGCCACTCGTGTAATAGCCAATGAAGCCTTTATTCTGGCTAGGGCCACTAACTACGTCCAGCACAAAGCAGGATAGTAGTAAATGGTGCCTGTTCATAGCAAGGGCAGGGTTTATAAAGAACAGGGTTAATATGCTCTCAAGCCCTCAGGTGGAGACGGTTTAAGGGTGGGTTAATGGGCCATCAAGGGTGGGTTAATGGGCCATCAGGTGGAGACAGTTTAAGTCCAGTTTAAGTTACCTTTACTTATAACAGAAGCATGAAATTAAGTTCCTTCAGGGAGGAACACTTCCTGGGCCAGGTCACCTTAGCAACAGGTGAAGCTGGGAAGAGCTTTGAAAGGAGGAGGGAGCGGGCAGCTTTTGATTTCCTTTCCTTTCTAACCAGCCCCTACCTTCTGACCAGACCCAATTATTTATTATGTATATTAACTGTCTTTTGCCCCTCAGCTTCAACAGAAGAGATGTCTCTGGAGAAGGGTTCAAGGAGTCCCAGAGGAGATGGGCAACTCAACCCAGGGTCAGTGTGGTTCTTGGCATACATTCTGGCAAAGTTCTTCAGCAGGAGCCAGACAAAGACATAGACAGAGGTGTATTTAGGAAGGCAGATCCACATTGAAGGAGAATGAGGCTGTGTCCAGAGTGAGAACAGCCTTGACTGGGGTGAGATCTGATATTTATAAAAAGGCTGCATGGGGGGCCAGACTGAAGGTAGATCCAGGGTGGAGCTGCCCAATTTAATGCCCGTTTTCCTGCACTTGTGAATTTACCTTATTTTACAAGGGCAAGTGCCTAGGACAAACACTAAGGCTGGCTACTGAGTTTTCTGCATCTCGATGTCTTCCTTCTGCATTTCAGTGGAATGGGGTGTTTCTAATAGACGTGGGAAATTAAAAAAAAAAAAAAAACTTCTAAAATAATGTCTGAAAAAAAAGAGGAAATAAAGAAAGCCATGCTTTGTCAGGTTTCATTCCCCAAGAAAATGCTTTCTGGATGCTAATTGTAGGCAGGAAGGAGGTATCTTATCAGACCTAAAGTGATAACCACTGAGGGCATTTGACCTCTGGAGTAAGTTCTCTCCAGATTCAGAGCACAGACCTGCGACCCAAAAGCCCATATTACTAACACCTCACACTGACACCTTTTCTGATTGATTAAAAAAAAATCCTGGTTTCCCAATGTATATTCACTAGACCATGCAAGGAGCATCTGCCATAGACATACTGGGACATGCTGGGACTCACTAAGTTGCTGCCCCACCATAAGAAACAGCAGCCATTTGCATGTTTCTCATGTCTGCTTTCACATGATGAGGAGCTGTAAGGGGCACTAGCCACAGGCATACTTCGCATGACAAGTTACAATTGATAGGCAGCACAGCTCCATGGACATGTGCAAAGAACGTGCCCAGCTGCAGTTACATCATCTCACTAGACATGACCAGTGGACACTGACTTTCACTGGGTGTAACCAGTCACCAGCATACACCACCAACGTTGAATGGTATTTAAATTGCTTGTCCTGCCACACTGAAAAGGTTTGCTCTGAGGACATCAGTGACACTGGCCACCTTGTTTCCATCCCCAGATGGACTCCACCATTTCCTGATATCCAACCATCATGTGGAAATTACCACCAGACAACATCTTCTGCTGTTCCACTAAGAAAAGCCTCATGGCATCCGAGGTACTTTAGGGCTTGTGGTTGCAAAGGATCCTGTGATTTGCTTGTAGTGTTTTATTTCCCCAGGATAGTGTGATTTGCTTATAGTGTTTAATTAGTGTGTTTTAAATGCTAGTTGGGGTCCCTGAACACACCCAACAATTTGTGCATTAATTGCTCATATTTGATGATTGGTGTGATTGAATACACACTAGCATTCAAAGACATTCTGCCTCTGAGTAATTATCAATAGCACTGCTCATTACAACCACCTCCCAGGATAACCTATATAAGCCCAGACCTTTTCTTTGTTCCAGGGGCTCATTTTCCACCAGGAAAGTGGGTCCCACAGCATCATTTTCTCACTACATCCCCTGTTCCTGCATGAAACTTCATTCCTGAATAAAGAGCGGAGCTGATTTGTAAAGTTTGCATTCATCCTGGTCTTTTTTTGTGATAACAGCTTCCCTTAAGATTGTTTATTTCTCTCAACTTATTTTGAATCCCAGTCTCATCTTGAGTGCATTTTGGCACATGAGCAGGTCACCTCATAGTGCATTCTGGGTTCCATCCTCCTTCTGGTAAGTTCCATCTGGGTTCATGCTCACCTTCCATTTTCTGGATTTGAGACAAAGAGGCTGACTGGAGATGTTCCCACAGGTAAGCCTCAAGGTTTCTGCATTTGAAACAGGCCTTGATGTGCCCATTAGTTGTCGCTGCCTGAAGGGGAAGTTGCTTGGAGCAGCGAACGCCACAGGAAAATTCGGAGGCAGGATGAAAATGAAAAAAAGATCTTTTATTCTTCTTCTCTCTCCAGCTCCAGCAATCACTCCAAATGCTCTAACTCCAACCACCACCTTCTTCTTCCCACACACACTAACGAACCTCACTCAGTTATATACATATAGCTTTAACAAGGACAAGTGCTTACAGCTCGAGCTTACAGGTGCGTCACGCAGTGTTCACGGGCATACAAAGATTCTTTGAATAATGTATTAATATCAGGTGGAAACTAGAACATCTTTTATGGCTCTCAGCTAACCGCAATCTTTAGCTATCTCCTTGATTATAGGCTCCTTCATTTCCCCCTTTTAGTTTTAAAAGAGAGGATGTTCTAGGACGTCCATGTGCAACCGACATTCTTACCCATCATGGAAGTCTAGGCTGTCCTGACTCCTGGCTTAGGTTGACATGCCGGCCACATTAGACTGTCCCATGCTACTGTGCCGTGTCTTAGGTTGTCCCCTTCTGGGGATCTTACCCGTCATAGGCTAACCAGCCATCCAATAGAGCCTTTCAGGATCGACTGTGTGTTGACTAACAGCCGTCCAATTTTTAGGAGATGCTGCAGCTTTAAGGCGGTAAGCCTACTGCTGACGAGCCAAGTTTCCATATCGTATCAAGTTCTTTAAGCGAATCAGCTGCCCTTAGTTTTATCAAGTAACACACTGAGTTCTCTTAGACAAATACCCGCAAGGCATTGTCCCGTAATGTCCCAAAATAATGGAAAATCAAAATGTCCATAAGTTATAACACATAGATTCAGGAGGCCCCATGCATGCAGAGCAGAGGCCACACTGCTGGTTAGGTTGTTGATGCTTGAGCAGCAGGGATGCTTGCAGCGACTGTGGTCCCTGCAGTTGTAGCAGCAGCCGTCTTTTTTATGTCTAGACATTTCCACCGGCAAATCTTCAAGGCCCGCTACCTAAAAACTCAAGCATCCATTATTAAGGGAAAGGCAGTGCTATTCCAGCACTGAGATCAAAAGGTGAGCTGTCAAACTAAAAAAAGAATTATTAGAGTAGAAAATAAAAGTTGATCTCTGCTCACACACATTGCTGCTTAAGCTCCCACAAACATAAGCTGGCAAAATAACACATTCAGAAATAATCAAAGAGAAACTGAGGGTGTTTACTGCATTAAAGATAAAGAAAAGCTAAAGGCATTTTGGAAAAATAATTTGTTAGCTGGAATCCTCGAGTCTCTATATACACAGCAATCCTATACCTGTTGAAATAATTCAAATTAATCAGCTATTAAACAAATGAAGTTAATAACAAATAAATGATCCTCTGTCGGAACACCAAAATATCAGGTTATACAACATTAAACATATTCACAGCTGAAGAGAAGTCCCGGAGACAACTATAAATCAAAATTGATTATCATTATAATTGATTATCTAATTAAAATATTCTGAATTTATATAAATATCTATTTATCTATCTATCTATCGATTATCAAATTAGAATATTCTAAGCTTAAATGAATTAACGTTATTTGTTATTTGGATCTATATCTATCTACTTTTTTTTTTAAGCGCTTAATTATTTGTGACGTCACACTAGACAGACACACATATAAACATATTTGTGACATCACATTAACATGAAATTTAGACAAATGCACAGACATAAAGACATATATAAAAGAGAAAAAAAAATTACAATTGTGTATACACTGAAGAGAGATCTTCTTGTCCCGGCCGGGAAGAATGAAATTTAAGTTGTAAATTTAATTGAGGACTCTTTTAAGGGAATCACTCCATACCTTCATTTTGGTCCTCTTGATTTTGTACTTGTTTATTCAATCTAGACTCCTCAATAACTTCGTCTTGATCCTTTTGACTTTGTACCTGCTTTATCAATCTAGATGGTATCTATATTGGAGAGGATTCGTGCTTTGGAAAAACACAAACAGATCCTCTCCCCCAAATTAATACTGGGTCTGGACCCTTCCATGTACCTGAGAGAAGAACATCCTTCCAGTAAACCAAAGGTTTATGTTGTTGGTGTGGGTTCCAGTGTCTATCTCCAGCCGAATGTCCATTAGAATCTAAAGTTAAGAAATTTAGGGTAAACAGGGCAACTGCCAATCTGTCCTTAGGATTTTTCCAGTTTCCATCTTTTTGCTTTAGTAACATATTTTTAAGTGTCCGATTTGCTCTTTCAATTATTCCTTGTCCCTGAGGATTATAAGCGATACCTGTTTTGTGGATAATATTGAACTTTGTACAAAATTGTTTGAAGGATGTGGATGTATATGCAGGGCCATTATCTGTTTTAAGCATTTTGGGAATGCCCAATGCAGCAAAAGCTTGCAGACAATGAGATATAGTATCTTTAAGTTTTTCTCTGGAATGTAAAGAAGCAAAAATCATGCCTGAGCATGTATCTATGGTGACATGAATAAATCATAATTTTCCAAAACTTGGCTCATGTGTGACATCCATCTGCCACAAATGATTGGGCATCAAACCTCGTGGGTTAACCCCATAATGTGGATTGGGCAAAAGTGTTACACAGATGGACATTCTTTTACAATTCTACGAGCTTGTTCTTTTGTGATTTTAAATTTTTGTCTTAAGGTAGTGCTGTTAACGTGGAACTGGGAATTAAATAAAGTAGCTTGTTGTACTGTAGTAAATATAAATATTGTTTTAGTGAGGGCATCAGCTTTTTGATTACCTTCATGGAGAGGACCAGGCAGATTAGTGTGAGCTCTTATGTGACCTATAAATAAAGGTTCTTTTCGTTGCCATAGGCGATTTTGGATTTGAGAAAACAATTTAAAAGCTGGAGTATGTGGTGCTATTGGACCTGCTAGCTCCAATTTTGGGACAGCATGCACAATATAATGGCTGTCTGAAAAAATATTCATAGGCTGTTCTTTAAAATTTTCCAGAGCTATTATTATAGCTTCGAGTTCCACTAATTGAGCTGATTTTTGATTAGTGATATGAATCATTTTTTCATTTTGAGTGACTACTGCAGCAGTACCGTTAGAGGATCCATCTGTAAATACATTAAATGCTTTAGGAATGGGTTGATTTTTTATTACCTGTGGGAATATGATAGGATGATTGATACAAAAGGACAGTATAAAAGATTTAGGAATATGATTGTCAAAATTTGCAGAAGTAGAGCATCTAGCTATAGCCCAATCATTATCATTGAAGCACAAATATTCAACCTGTGATGATGAATAAGGAGTAATAATAGTAGCGGGATGAATTCCAAATATTTTAGTAGAGGTTTTAAGTCCTTGAAGAATAAGTTTAGCCACCATGGAGGTATAAGACTCAATTGTACTTTTAGGAGAGACAGGCAAATATATCCATAATATAGGTCCCTGTTGCCAAAATACTCCTGTTGGAGTATATTGTGAAGGAATAATAATCAATATTAGTGGTTGTGCAAAATCAAATCTATCACAATGGGATCTTTCAATGGCCTGTTCTACTAATTTTAGAGCTCTCCTGGCCTCAGGAGTTAATGTTCGAGGTGAGGATGGGTCAGGGTTCCCACGAAGGATGTCAAATAAGGGTTTTAATTGTCCAGTAGTGAGGCTTAGTGTAGGGCGAAGCCAATTAATGTCACCCAGTAATTTTTGGAAATCATTGAGGGTGGTCAAATGTTCTTTACTTATTAGAATTTTTTGGGGTTTAACAAAAGTATCCATGATTTTAAAGCCTAAATATAGTATAGGTGATCTGCTTTGAACTTTTTCTTCTGCTATATATAATCCATATTTTTTAAAATTTTTTGTTATTTCACTAAATACATTAAATAACATTGGTTGATTAGGGTGAGCTAATAAAACATCGTCCATGTAGTGTAGACACATGAGGTCTTGATATTTGTTTTAATGGGCTGTATAGCTCTGTCCACATATAGTTGGCACAGTGTAGGGCTATTTGCCATTCCCTGCGGCAATACTTTCCATTGATATCTTTTATCAGGGCCATTATTATTAATAGAAGGAATTGAAAAAGCAAACCTGGGGGCATCCAGAGGATGTAGGGGAATGGAAAAGAAACAGTCCTTTATATCAAGGGTTATAAGGTAATAGTTTTTTGGAATAGCTACAGGATTAGGAAGTCCAGGTTGGGTAGGGCCCATAATTTGCATTGTTTTATTAATTTGTCTTAGATCTTGTAATAGTCTCCATTTTCCTGATTTTTTATTAATTAAAAATATGGGAGAATTCCAGGGAGAGGTGGAAGGCTCTATGTGTCCTGCTTCTAATTGTTCTTTAACTAATTGATGGGCCGCTTGCAATTTTTCTTCGGATAGGGGCCACTGAGGGACCCAAACTGGCTTATTAGAGAGCCATGGTATTTTTAAAATTGTTTTCTCAGTGGCCCCTGGAAAATATGTCCTTTGCCTTTTTTATTATGATTAGGATTTTTATTCTTAACACCTGCAGGCTTGGTCGCTAGGTGTAGCCCCATTTGATGTAAGATATCTCTTCCCCATAGGGTAACTGGCAAGCTGTTTAAAACATAGGGTTTGAATGTTCCTGTATGGCCTACATTGTCTTGCCAATTTAAGATTACAGCACTTTGAGCTGGGGTATTACTGTATCCCAAGCCTCTTAAACTGGTTGAGGCTTTCTGTAGAGGCCAGTGCTTAGGCCATTGTTGTAGATTTATGATGGAAGAGTCAGCTCCTGTATCAATCAGCCCCTCCATCTCTATACCTTGAATTTTTAATTTGCACATAGGCCTCCGTGAACAGTCCTGGACCCAGAAAGCCATAGGTCCTGAACCAGTGGAACCGAATGCTCTGCTATTTCTATTTTGTGGCATGCTTTTAAAAGAATTATGGAGACTGGGAATGAGGAGCAGCTGTGCGATTCTGTCTCCTTGATTTATGGAGATGATGCCCCTGTGTGTACTTAGCATTATTTTAATCTCTCCATTATAATCTGAATCAATAACCCCTGGTATAACATTAAAGCCTAATAAACTTTTGGAACTACGCCCAAGGATTAGTCCCACAGTTCCTGAAGGGAGAGGTCCCCTGATTCCCGTAGGAATCAGCTGAACCCCCATTTCAGGTGTCAGGACCATCCGGGCAGTAGAACAGAGATCTAATCCTGCACTTCCTCTTGTCCCTCTGATAAGGGAGTTAATGGGTAGGAGGGACTGTGACGAGGAATCATTTGAATCTGATGGCCTTCCTCCTCTAGTGCCTCGTACGTTTGTGGGCCCCGGGGCATTGGGCCCCGTGCCCCGTTTTTTGAAGTCCTTGATAAATCATCTCCATATATATCATATCTAGAATGGCATTGATTGGCCCAATGTATACCCTTTTTGCACCTGGGGCATCGGCCTGGAGCACGGTATGAATTTGATTTTATTACCCTTGGGGGATATTGCTTAGCATATCTTGGTTGATTATAATAATTTTGTCTGGAATATCCTGTTCTAGGTTGAATCCTTTGGGAATTTTGAGGGGAGGAATTTTTCATCACTGCAGCAATTACGTTGCCTGTGATAACAGCCTCGTTAATGTCTTTGCACAGTCTGATATAAATTGATAAGTCTTTTTTACTTCTCCACGGCCTTATTGCATCCTGGCAATATTTATTAGCATTCTCGTACGCTAATTGGATAACTAGAGGCATAGCTTGCTCGACTTCGCCAAAAACTCTAGATGTTGTTTTTAAGAGCCTATCTACAAAATCAGCGTAAGGTTCGTTAGGCCCTTGTATAACTTTTGATAGGCTGCCTTGCAGATCCCCTGTGCCTGAGATTGTCTTCCAGGCTTTCACAGCTGCAGTGTGTATCTGGGCATACACACCTGGATCGTATTGTAGCTGATTTTGTAGTTCGGCGAAATGACCCTCCCCTGTGAGCATATCTATATTGCGTTGAGGGAAACCTGCTGCAGCATTTCTCTTTGCTATTTCTGAACAAAGTTCCTGGAATTGAGTTTTCCAGATTAGGTATTGTCCCCCACTTAGTACCGCTCTGCATAGACTTTTCCAATCTGAGGGGGCTAAGGTTAGGGTGTTAAGTGACTCTATCATACTTAATGTGAAAAGAGCTTGAGGCCCATAGGTCATTACTGCCTCTTTAAAATTCTTTATTGTTTTAAAGTCTAGGGACTCGTGATATCTTTGTCCCTGTTCATTTTGAAATACTGGCAGTTCTAGGTGCTCCTGCGGTCTATGTTGTTCGAGAGCGTATAAACGCTCAGAAAGGCCACCAATTTCTACCTCAAGGGCACGTACACTCTGATCAATACTTTTTATTGTTTCTGTTAGGGATTCTATCCATGAAGGAGCAGAGGGCACTAGTGGTTCCTCTATTTGACGGTCTTTTCTCTTTTTTAATTTCTTTTTGTTCTTTTTATTGGAGACTGTGCTCTCCGAATCGCTTTTTGATTCCTCTTCACTACTAGCTTCATAATTCCTAACCGGCTCAGTGGAGGAGACCGTACTGTCATGGTTTGGCTCCTTGTTACTATTATCACTTTCACTAGAATCCTGAGTTTCAGTTTCTAAGGAGAGTACATACTCCTTAGCTAATTTTATTAAGCTTCTGATGGCTTTTGCAGATCTTACTTTTGAATTTACATTCCTACTCTCCTTGCTGGTCTCAACTGAATCAGAGGATATGCTTTCTTGTTCATTTTTCTCACTATCTGAGTTCTCAATATCAAAAATTTCATTCATGGCTTTTATAAACCGACTTTTTGTTATATTTGCTCCCATCTTTTTAAATTTTCTTTTTTCTTACCTTGCCGCCGAATTCCCCGTACAGGCCACCACCTTCTTCTTCCCACACACACTAACGAACCTCACCCAGTTATATACATATAGCTTTAACAAGGACAAGTGCTTACAGCTCGAGCTTACAGGTGCGTCACGCAGTGTTCACGGGCATACAAAGATACTTTGAATAATGTATTAATATCAGGTGGAAACTAGAACATCTTTTATGGCTCTCAGCTAATCGCAATCTTTAGCTATCTCCTTGATTATAGGCTCCTTCAATTAGTGTGTCTTCGGGTTAGCTTCCTTGTGTGGTTGAATGGAGCCCTTCACCCCTGCAGCCTGGGCACTGAACCATCTCCTCTACATTATCCTCCTTCAGAGGTGGGGGGCCTCCTTCCTCACCTCCTGTCTGTCAAGGGGCTGTAAATTTTCACTCTTGTTACTGAAGCCCGAATCTGACAGTCAGTATAGATAGATAAATTGAGTCAGGTGGGATCAAGAAAGCTAATTTTGAGTGAATTCCAGGAAATTGGAGCCTGTCAGGGAGACTGTGCCTTGAAGGACTGGAATGTGAATTCCTTCAGAGCCCTTCTTCCACCCTTACCAAGAACCTGCACCAGGCTAGGGTTGTGGCTCAGTGGTAGAGCGCTCCTCCGCATCACCAAAATATAAAGGCATTGTGTACAACTAAAACAAATACATAAATACTAAAAAAAAATAATAATAATAATAAAAATAAAAACCCTGCATCTGTCCCAATGTGTTGCCAAGATAACCAGTCCCAGGCACTGCCCCTCCCTACAAGGAGCTTTACAGTTGCTAATTAATGCATCCAGGGCTGCTCCATCCTGTCCTTCCCCCTTCAGCCCATCTGCTTCTCACCTTTTGGCCATCACACGCAGCATTCCTGATCCTGGTCACTGGGCCTGGCCACTTATGCAAGAAGGAGAGAGATAAGGGGAAAAGAGCAGGAGAACAAAGGAAGCTCTGGGACATATAAAAAGACAGACCTGCCTCGCTTCTTGGGATAGTGGAATACCAGCAATGGCCCCCTTCTCCCTCCCAGGAGAAGTCTATGTTATCCCTTTAAATAAACCCTGCTTTATATGCTTGCCTCGGGTGCTTCTCGAATGTCCAAACTTCAACATTTGGGGGAGCAGAATTCCTCATCGACAGTGGGTGGTGTCATTACCTGCTTGTAACTTTCACCAGCTCTCCCCTCCAGCTGTCTTTTCCACATCCCGTCATTTTACATTTAAAGCAGAAACTGTCTTTTGAACTGGGCCAGTGGACTTTCTGGTTCTCATGCTCCAGTCTGAAGAGCAAGTAGTGTCCCTGCACTGCTGCCCCTGTCGGTCCTATTCAGGCCTCGCCTTCTACACCAGGCTCAGCACACAGGCTCCTGCCAGGCCAGGTCCCAGCACGCCCAGGAAGTCCTGCCTGAAACTGGCTGGGCCCAGGGCCTGTCACTCTGGCCTACTCAGCCAGGAGAGGATGAGATGACTGTCACTCAAGAGTGCTCCTACTTGTCCAGCTGGATGCTGGGGGGAGCTGTCCAATCAGGTGTGCGGACGGACAGGAAGGGCGGGCTCGGCTATCTCGCGGGATTTTCCTTCTCACCAATCTGCTCCTCGTCCTCGGGCAGGCGCTCCGCGCTGGAGTCCCAGGTGAGTCTGCGCAGCCGTCTGTCCCTGGTCCCGTGAGGCCCATCGAGAGGATGTGGGTCACCCCGGAGGCCCCGAACGGAGTGTGCAGAGAGGACGGGTGGGACAGTGCCACCTACCCGGGGACGTGCGTGCAGTGGGTGCTCGGAGTCCACGCCGCCAAGTGCCCTGGCCCGACCCTGCACCGCGGGGCTGGTCCCTGGCGTCCTATCCCTTCCCTGTTGGCAACAGCCTAGGTCATTCCTGGCAGGTCCTGCAGCCCGCTCCCAAGCGAGTGGTGAGCAGGTAGGAAAGGAGTGGGATGACCCCGAGCTCTGGGTCCACACGTCGTCGGTGGCGCCAGGTCCCCGAGGGATGTCCCTGCAGTCTGAGCCCCGGGCTCAGCAAGCTTCTCCTTTCACGCATAAACAAGTCTGGGCTACGGGGAGGATGCATTTTACAGTCCTTGTGTGGGTTCAAGCTGGTCCCCAGGTGTGGTCTGAGTGTGTTCTGAGTGTGGCAGTGGATCCCCAGTGGGATCACATTGTCCCTTCTTTCTCTACAGGAGTAACCTGCGCTCCCAGAAGACACATGCATACCAATGTGCTGGAAGCAGGGTCTCAAATTGGTTTACCATTCCAGAGCCTTGCTTTTCCCAGAACTGGCAGCAAACACCTAAATTTCCAGTTCCCAGAAGGCCAGCTGCACCGCGTGAGAAATAGAAAGTCCAGCGGTTCATTTTCAGAATACAGTATTTAACCTTAAATGTAAAATTGGGGTGGAAGAAAGGCAGCCTGAGGGGAAAGAGTGAAGGAAAGGCTACAATCAGCTAGCACACAGCAACTCCACACCTGTGGCTGTGCAGATCACAGTCCATGCACCTGAAGAGCCCTTGACAAATGAGGTGGTAAAAGGGGCAGTCCAGACCAACAGAGGTAGAAACCTCTCTGTTCCCAAATAGCAACTAGGTAAGAAAGAAGGGTGTCTGTGCCAAAATACATCCACCCCAAGAAGATCTTCCTGCCACAGAGAACAGTGCTGAGGTCTGGTCTCAGAGGGGGCAGTTGCAGAAGTCTGGTTATCTGCCAGGCAGGGGGTGCTGGGGCAGCACGGTGGAGGTGCAATGCAACACGTGTAATATAAAACAAGAGAAACAAACAAGAAAAAATAAACATTTGGTCTTGTATTCCATTAGTTAGAACTTCTTGAGCACAGCTGTGAACTTGGGTCTTCTTTCCTTTTGCTTATGGGACTTGAGTTGTTCAAGTTAGATTTTTATGTTGACAGTTTAATTCAGTTTTGTCCCCATGTGCTAATGCTTCATAAATTTTGCACACATGGGAATAGTCTAGTCAGCAATGGACAGAGTGATACTGAAACCTCAGGCCTTGTCCCAATGCTAATCCAAGACTGAGGACACAGGTGTGTGTGTGTGTGTGTGGTGCTGGGGATTGAACTCAGGGCCTTGTGCATGTGAGGCAAGCACTCTATCAACTGAGCTATATCCCCAACCCTGAGGACACAGTTTTCAGAAAAAAGAAAAAGAAGTTTTATTGCATTGCCAGCAGAAGAGAAACAGGGAACTCTTGTCACAGAGGCTGTGATTCTGCAATGTAGGGGGAACAGAAGGTTATAAAGAGGTGGCTCAGAGGCTGCATTCCAGGTGTGCCCCTACAGCTTTCGTAACTCACTCACAGATTGGGGGATGGCTGTTTCTAAGATATTGTGGCACTCTTGAAGGCTGAATTACTTGGTTCCTGTGGTGTGTGAGCTCAAGGACAGCTAACTCCTGTTAGGATGGGAAACATGGCAGTCTGTTTCCCCCACAGCTATGGAGGGAGAAAGAGAGAAGAGAAAGTTACCTTTTAGTCCCGTGAGTTTTCTAATATGTAAGGGAAAAAAAAAAAAAAAAAAAAAAACATGTCTCTTGTAACCTAAAAGTTAAATTTCACAATGTATTCTTAGGCAGAACCAATCTGTTACCTAAACTCATGGGGAAAGTGTAGCCATTGTGAGATGGCCAACAAGCACAGCTGTGTCCGCACTGGGCAGAAATTCGGAGCCTGGCCTGGTCTCAACCCCAGCCTGCCGTTGCATGTCCTCACTTTCTGGGGCTCCCAAATCATACCCACTGTTACCCTGTGCCCTACACCCTACATTTTCTTCTAGGAGTTTCATAGCTTCTGGTCTGATTCCCAGGTCTTTGATCCATTTTCAGTTGACATTTGTGCCAGATGAGGAATAAAGGTATAGTCTGATTCTTCTACATATGAGTAACGGGTAACCAGATTCCCCAGCACCATTGGTTATAGAGCCTGTGTTTTCACCACTGGAGGTTTTGACACCTTAGTCATGCATCAGGTAACTGCATCTAGGTGGGTTTGTCTCTCATGTCTCCTAACATGTACCATTGGTATATGTGCCTGTTTGTTCTTTTTTTTTTTTTAATTTTTGGCAGTACTCTTATGTTTTGGATTTGAGGTATCCCCAAAAGCTCACATGGGAGCCAGTGCATGAAGGTTCAGAGGAGAAATGATTGGGTTGTAAGAGTCTTGACCCATGAGTGATTCAGTCCCTGATAGGGAGTAACTGAGTGGTGGCTGAAGTGGTAGGGTGTGGCTGGAGTAGGTGGGAATTGGGGCATGGCTGTGAGTATATATTTGTATCTGGCCAATGGAGACCCTCTGTCTGCTTCCTGACCACCATGTAAGCTGCTTCCCCTTCCACCCTCTCCCTCCTGATGTTCTGATGACCTAGTGCCCTGAGGAATGGAACAGCCTGCCATGGACTAAGACCTCTGAAACCATGAGCTCTCAAATTTTTCCTCCTCTAGAGTTGCTCTGGTCAGATCCTAAATTTATTCACAGCAGTGAAAAATCTCACTAAAACAAGTACCATGCAGTTAGTTGTTGTTGCTAAATTGTTTAGTACTTTGATGGGGATTTCATTGAATCTGTGTAGTGCCTTTGGTAGTATGCTCATGTTTACTTTGTAACCCGCTACTTTGCTAAATTTATTTTATTAGCTCTAACAATCTTCTGGTGGATCTTTGTAGATCTTCTCAGTTAAGATCATATCACTTACAAGAAGTGATAATTGACTTCTTTCTTTTTTTCTTTTTGTCTATTTCTTTCTATTTATTTAATTCTAATTTGGTATACATGCTTGCAGAGTGCCATTTATTTCATATTCCATATAAAGAGCACAATTTTTCAAGTCACTGGTTTTACAAAAAGTATTTTCACAATTTTGTCTTTATACATGTACATAGGGTAATGATGTCTAACTCATTCTACCATTATTCATAACCCCTTCCCCCTCTCCTCCCCTTCCCCCTTTGTTCTATTTAAAGTTTCTTTATTCCTCTCATTCCCCCTTGCTTGCCTTTATAAATCATTATTATCATAACAAAGAAGTCATTGAACCTTGTTTTTTTTTGGGATTGGCTAACTTTACTTAGCATTATTTTCTCCAACTCCATTCATTTACCTGAAAATGTCATGATTTTATTCTCTTTTAGTGCTAAGTGGTGTTCCATTGTGTATATATACCAAAGTTTCCCTATCCATTCATCTGCTGATGGGCATCAGGGTTGGTTCCACAATCTAGCTATTGTGAATTGTGCTGCTATAAACATTGATGTGGCTGTGTCCCTTTAGTAAGCTGTTTTAAAGTCTTCTGAGTATAGACCAAGGAGTGGGATAGCTGGCTTAAATGGCGGTTCCATTCCAAGTTTTCCTAGGAATCTCCACAATGCTTTCTAGATTGGCTTCACCAATTTGCAGTCCCACCAGCAATGTATGAGTGTGCCTCTTTACCCCCACATCCTCACCAGTATTTATTGTTGTTTGTATTTTTGATAGCTACCATTCTGACTGGAGTAAAATGAAATCTTAGAGTTATTTCTTTCTCTTCATTGATTACTCTGGCTGAATTTCTAGTACCATATAGAATACGAATGTGAGAGTGGACATCCTTATTCTGGATTTTGGAGAAAATGCTTTCAGTTTTTCTCCATTCACTGTGATTGTTCTATTGGGTTTGTTGTACATGGCCTGTATGATGTTGAGGTAGGCTCCTTCTGTCCCCACTGTTTTCAGTGTTTTTTGCCACATATTGGTGCCGGATTTTGTCAAAGGCTACCTCTGCATATATTGAGATGACTAAGTGATATTTTTGCCCTAGTTTTATTTTTGTAGTGAATTTTTTTTTTTTTTATTGATTTGTGCATGTTGCAACATCCTTGCTACACTGGTTTATTTGTGCATGTTAAAACATCCTTGCTGCCTTGGTTTCCTCTCCTCTAATTTTAGGCACTTTTTACTTCTATAAAGAGAATGGTGATGACCACTCTTGTTGCTTTGAGATTGGGGGGCTGGACCTAGGGTGGGGTGAGCAGCTTGGAGTTCCCTTTGGGAAATCAGGTTGGTCCTGGGGTCTGTGGCAAGTCTGGTTCTGGAAGAACAAGTTGTAAATCATGTGGGCATGGGTGTTTCTATGAGAGAGAAACAAAAGGATATGAGTACTGAAATGAGATTAATTGCAAAGTAAGTGTTACAACATCTGGAACATGTCAATGAATATCATGAAGAATAGAAATCAGTAATCTCTCACCATAAGGTGTAAGAGCTGACAAGTTGTTCCCATGATGAGGATAGACTGGACAGGCCTTTATTTGGGAATGTACATCTTTGAAATCGCCAGAGTTATTAGAAATGTAAACACAAAATTGAACCTACATAGTGTCATCTGATTTTTGTAGAATATCTTTTATTGGTATGACCTCTGTGTTTAATAGGGATCCCTTTATTTCTGTAACTTAGGCCTTAAATAATTATAAGAGCAAATATTGAATATGCCTACCTATGTTGGAGATTAGGCAAGTCTGTAGGCCTTAAACTGAGTAATATCTTCTGCCAGCTGTGGTGGCACACACCTGTAATCACAGCAGCTTGGGAAGATGAGACATTAGAATCTCAAGTTCAAAGCCAGCCTCAGCAACAGCAAGGCACTAAGCAATTCAGTGGGAGCCTGTCTCTAAATAAAACATACAGTAGGGCTGGGGATGTGGCTCAGTGGTCAAGTGCCCTTGAGTTCACGCACCAGCATCAAAAAAAAAAAAAAAAAAATCTTCTGGCTCTGGCAGTTCACTCGATAGTTATCAAGAATATCTTCATAAGAATCTCTCTATTGTGGCCTCCAGTCTTAGTTATTACCTGTTAAGGTCCACTCAAGTAACTACTAGGGCTGGGGGATAGCTTATCTGGCAGAGTGACTGCCTTGCATGCACAAGGCTCTGGGTTCAATCCCTGGCAATGCAAAAAGAAAAAACAAACAAAAAAACACAACAACAAAACAAACAACCCAACCTTTTGTTTCTTCTTTTAAATGCCCAGGGATGACTGGGCTTTGGTCTTAACTGTTTTGTTACATAGTTAAGATCCAGCTGGTCAAATTGACCTTTTCCCATCTGTTGTTAAGCATCAGCTGAGTTACCATGAGGGTCATTCTTGGGGAACTTGAGAGCAACTTCCTAGTTCTTTTAGTGCCATCTCCTGGGTGTTAGTGTCTCCTTGATGAGGTGGCTTCCCTTGGAAGCATCAGGGATGTCTCCCTTCTCCAATGACCCTCCTCCCTGCAGCAAATACAATAGCTGGCTTTTTGTTTTTTGTAAGGTCTTAGTGACACGTCCCCCCACCCCCCATTGGAAAGTCATGTGGCCCAGAGTTGCAAAGTTCCTGGAGAAGTTCCATTGGTTCCCAGTTTTAAGCTGATTCAGAGAGCAAGAGCCAAATATTGGTGTTCTTGGCCCTGTTATTTTAACCTTAATCATTAAGCCTTGGTCTTAAACATCGAGCAAGCCCATCTCACCAGTCTTAAAGTAACAGTGCTTGGCTTTAACTTTAAGCCTATAACTGCACAGTCATTTTACCCCTTTTATTTAATTTGGGTCTACATTAGTATTAGAAGTTAGCATTATATATTATCCACATATAGATGATGGCCTAATAGCTCAAATTAACTTAGGTTGTTATATTGAAAGTTGTAATTCTCTAAGGCACTAACAGATAACAGTTAAAGTATTCAAGGATAATTCAAAATGAAATTAACAAGAGTAAAAAATATTCAGTTTGTACATGATGAAGCACTTTTTCTTGATCATCTCTGGGTCAAACTTGTCTTAATTTTCCAGCATGCAGGCTAGTGGTAAACCTGGCAGTACTGTGGAGAACAAAGCTCCCTCTCACCTGGGTCCTTGGAGCCCTTCCTCCATGAGCTTCCAGCACATCACCTCTCACCACCTGGATCTGCCATTCCTAATGGTGGCTGGATTGGCAGGTGCTGTGGTTCTCAGTTGCCCAGTGCCAGAGAACCAGGAGAGCTCAGATTTAAGGGCATTTACTGATCTTCTTCCTGCCTCTATAAATTTTGTAATTGTGAAGAAACACACACACACACACACACACACACAAAAAAAAAAAAAAAAAAAGAAAAAGAAAAAAGAAAGAAAAGAAAAGAAAAAAAACTACATTTCTCTGTTCAGTGGATCAAAGAAATCTCGGGAGGGTAAGGGAACATCTAATGATTATTAGACATAAAAATGCCCTTTTCCTATAAGAGTTTGTTAAAAAGTTTTTTTTTTTTTTAATGACTCCTTCTTACAGCGTTTAAAAAAATACATTGAGCACATCTTATAACAGGAAGAGTAATGCAGAGACCCTAAACAGGCTGGTAAAGGGTTAGAAAGTGGATAAAGCAAACCTGGGTGGTTGACTAGCAGTTCTCACCCCAGAGTCTGGATTGCAAGTATCTGCCGGGTGCTGTGGCACACACCTGTAATCCCAGCACTTGGGAGGCTGAAGCAGGAGGATCACAAGTTCAAATCCAGCCTCAGCAATGGACAGGCACTTAGCAACTCAGTGAGACGGTGTCTCTAATAAAATACAAAAAGAAAAATGGTTGGGGATGTCGCCCAGTGGTCGAGTGCCCCAGGACAAAAAAAAAAAAAAAAAAAAAAAAAGGAAAAGAAATAAATGAATTGCAAGTATCTGATTGGTGAAGGAAGGGGAGCACTCTGGAGGGATTGGATTTGGGGAATGAACCATGACCCCCACTATAAGTGTCGTTGGCATTGTCCCTCATGGCCACATTTCAGCAATCAGTCTGGGTCCCAATATGGAAATATGTTTTTCCCTCTGCAAGTAGGGTTGCATTCTGAGCTGTGGATGAAGGAGGCTTCTCGCCTGAGCTGGGTCAAGTGCTTGCTCCTTATTTTTAATTCCCTTTATTTCCATATAACTAATTATTTATGCACTTAATTGTATTTCCTTGTTGTCTTTCTATTTTCTTGACTGAAAAATGAGTGGACAGAGTTAAAGTGTGGGGTGGCCTTGGCCATGCAGCCCCGGCTCTTCCCACGTGATGGTGCCTGTCTGCATTCTTTCCAGGCTCTCTGACCTGACACCCACCTTCTCCTAGGTCGGGGTTGGCTGCCTTCACACAGAGCATACAGTTCCTCACACAGGCTTGGGACTCTGTGTCCAGGCAGAAGATGCAGAAAGGACCTCCTGAGAGCAGGGAGATGACAGGGCCTGCTTTGGAAAGGAGGGTCACTTCTGCTAAGTGGAAGTGTCCCCCAGTGACAGGTCTCCTTGCAGGGAGGAAACTCTGCTTGAAAGGGGCTTTTGCCAAGAACTCTTTCTTCTGACTTCATTTATCCAGAAGTCTGCTACATGTCCTGTCCCTCAGGGCCCCAAAGTGTGCGTATGTGGGCTGGGTTAGAGGGCAGCCTTGTGGAGCCCTGGGCAGCCAGCAGGCAGCTGGTGGGAGGGGTGGCCTTCCACAGTCTCACAGGCCTTCATCTCTCCCCCTGTGCAGCTCAGAGTCCATCTCCAGAACTGCGTCTTCTCTGCGTGTGAGGCCCAAGTGGCTCTGGTTCAGATCTGGCTCCCTGTGACCTGCAGGTTTAAGATCCACAGGAAGAATGTCAAGACTCCCCAGAAGGCAGGAAGTGGTGAGTGTGTGGGGTCAGGACTGCTGGGGGGGTGTGGAGGGTGAGGGATGGGGGAGTGGGGAGATGGGCTGGTTAGAACAGGTGGGAACCAGCTGTGGCTGGACTTTGTCCTTTCACTGTCAGCTCCATAGTCAGCCAGCCAGGACCTGAGGGAGATGCTGCTACAGCTCAGCCCTTGAAGCCTGCAGGCCATGGTGCGGGCTGGTTTAGTTTGGGCTCCCAGTGTGCTGCCTGGTCTGCAGCCACTTTGGCAGAGCCCTCTCTTCACAGCTGGAGCCCAGCCCTAGACTCTCAGAGTGCAATGAAGGCAGAGCATTTTCAGGGGATGCTGAGTTGGGGATGGGCTTTCTGTGTGCAAGCTTATTGGTCTGGGGGTCACCATCCCCCCTTTTCCCCAGTAGTCACTTGACTTTCCCACCCCGTCTTCCACATATTTGGGAAACAGGGTCTCAAGTTCACTTTTCTTTCCCCATCCTAGCCCCTCTTAGGTCTGGCAGTAAACCCCTAAACTTGCACCTCTGTCTTTATGTCCAGACTCCAACTCCTCCTGCAGTTCACAGCATTATCAACTGTCCCCTCACTACATTCGAGTGAACAGTTTTTTTTTTTAATTTAAATTTGTTTTTATTAGTTATACATGACAGTGGAATGCATTTATGCACTGTGATATACATAGATGGGATATAATTTCTCATTTTTCAATATATACATGTTGCAGAATCGTATTGGTCATGCAGTCACATATATACACATTAGTACTAATGTCTGTTTCATTCCACTATCTTTCCCATCCTCACATCCCCTTCCTTCACTTCCCTCTATCTAATATAGGGCTATTTTTCCCTAGTGTCCCCCCACCATTGTGAATTAGCATCCACATATTAGAGAAAACATTTGGCGTTTGGTTTTGTGGAATTGGCTTATCTTGCTTAGCATGATATTCTCCAACTCCATCCATTTACTGACAATAGCCTTAATCTCACCCTTTTTTAAGTCTGAGTAATATTCCATTGAGTATATATACCATATTTTCTTTATCCATTCATCTACTGAGGGATACCTAGGTTGGTTCCACAGTCTAGCTATTGTGAATTAGCTGCTATAAACATTGATGTGGCTGTGTCACTATAGTATGCTGATTTGAAGTCCTTTGGCTATAAAACAAGGAGTGGGATAGCTGGGTCAAATGGTTGTTCTATTCCCAGTTTTCTGAGGAATCTTTATACTGCTTTCTATAGGGGTTGCACCAATTTGCAGTGCCACCAGCAATGTATGAGTGTACCTTTCCCACACATCCTTGCCAACATTTATTGTTGCCTGTATTTATTATTTTAATTATCAATTTTTCACTGAATAATGCATATTACTTTCATAAAATTTGTTTCTTGTTTATGAATATCTACCACGAGGGGAAATAGAGAACAGTCACATGGAAGTCCACTATTAAAACACTTTGGGTCTTTTTTTAAAACCTTTTCCCAGTACAGATACCTTAATGTCTTGGGCACAGTTTCCCTTTGGACACCTTACAGGCACTTGTGTCCTGACAGCTACTGTCCTAGCCTTTTTTAGTGCTGTCACAACATGCCCACAGTTGCTTTGTGTCCTGTAGGTCCAGGGAATTTCATGCCCTGGGTCAGCTTCCCCTAGAGGACAGCCTGAGGGTTGGGTGTATCCTGTCAGGGGAGCAGCTGGGGGCCCTGGAGTTGAGGAATCTCCTGTAATAGGTCTCATCTAGACTGCTGCATCCTTGGGAAATTGTCTCCCCCGAGCCCTGTTCCCATTTCTTATAAACAGGTGGATAGTGAGCCTGTGGATGCTGGTGCTGAGGGTCCAGGTCAGTAGTGACTTCTATTACTGTCACAGTGGTGAAGTATCAAAAACTCTGCCAAAGCACAAGAACCACCCACCCCAGTGCAGTGCTGTGCAAACCTAACAAGCCTCCTAGAGTGGAGTCGTGGTCCAGGTCTCCTGGGAGGGTGATCATGGAGAATTTTGGTGAGCAGGACCAGGTGGGCAGAACCCCAGCTGCCAGAAACCTTACCTGCCCCTTGAACCTGACACATGTGTGCTCCCTCTGCTCCAGCCCAATCTGTTTTTGTCATTTGGAAATGACCATCTTTATAGATAAATATAATGCCGGAATTCACTGTGATATATTTACACAGACACATAGCATGCATTGTTCCCATTCCATAGTTCCTCTCTCAATATTACAAAGTGCTGGGATGTGACTGAGTTGTAACGTGCCCCCAGGTTCAACACCTAGTACAAAAAAAAAAAAAAATGTTGACATTAGAGTTATTAATAGTAAAATATGCCAAGGTGACAAAAATTCTTAACTGAATCTTAATTTGGATTTCATTATATTTTGGGGCATGTATAGGACGTCTGTCTGTCTTTGGCTGTGGTCCCTCCAGGGGCGCTGGGACACAGAAGCACTCCGCTGATGGCTGTGGACCTCCACTGGGCACTTCTGCCATGCCATTCCCAGGGCCTATGGTTGACAGCCCAGGGCTGCAGCCTTTTGTCTGTCAGGTTCTGTGGCCGTTGCTATGGGTCAGTGAGTACCCACTGTCCTCAGCAGGATGCTTTTCATGAGGTGTGGATTCTTGTGGCTGGGTCTGAGCACAGGTCCTGTGGCTGTGGCTTCTCTGCAGATGATTTGTGGTTCAGAAATGTCCCCCCTGGCCAGCAAGTCTCACTGGGGTGCTGCCCTTAGTCCTGAATACAGAGGCCCCACTGGTCCCCTGGGTTCTAATTTCCAGTACCCCAGGTCGTCGACAGCAGGTTGACGTGACTTCTGATGAGTGACTGAGGCAGCGTCCAGTTGGTGACCAAACAGTGCCCAACATTCCCCAGCTGTGGCCACAGTGCCTCAGGTTGGAGCTGTGTGTGCCTGCTGCCTTAGCCCCACCCACTCTCTGCCCTGACCACCTCCTGGTGCTCTGATGATAATGTGGGCACCTTCCCCTTCAACTGTGTTGGGACTCAGGCAACTGTTTCTTACAGCCATTTGTGGGTGGCTGCCACAATATGGGGACTGTCTCTCCATGTGCATGGATTGCCAGACAGCTGAATCAGGGTGGCTGAATTAGGATGGGGGGTAGTTATTCTAGGCTTCTTAGGTCTCGGGCAGCTTCCTGCCTCTTCTCCCCCAGTGTGGTGGTCCATGGCAGCAGCGATCCACCTGCTCGCCCTTTCCCTTCTCAGAGGCTGACACTGCCTTGTTGCTTGGATGTGAGCTCTAGGTCCTGCTGCCACAGGGCGTGGGTGCTGCTGTCCCTGCCCTGTCCCCTTGGTGGTCCTTAAGATGGTAATGCTTTGAGCTCATGGGCACTGGACACACTTCCATTTATTTGTGCCTTATTTCTTTTCCTTCATGGACATATTATTATTTTCAGTATCAAATCCCCATTCGTGGTTAGTACCTAATTTTTTTTTTCCATTTTTGGTATTATCTTCTTAATACCTTTCTAAGGCTACTCATTTTCAGTGTACACAACTGATTATCTGTGAAGGGAAATAATTTTACTTATCCCTTTCTAGTCTGGGTTCATCTCTTTCCCACTCTCTCTCCCTGCATAATTTTTCCTGGGCACTGTTTCCATTCCTGCTTTGAAGGACCTGGTGAAATGAACATATCTCACATTCCTAGAAGAAACTTTTCTTGATTTTAACATTGGTCACAATGTCCTCTTTACTTTCACATCTCACCTATATTATGTTGAATTAATACCCTCTAAATCCAGTTTGTTTTTATAGTAAAAGTGTGTGTTGTCTTCTTCAAATGCTTTTTCGGTGTCAATTGAGATCACTCTGTGTTTTTTTAAATCATGTTCTTAACACTCTGTCACATCGATTGATTTTCATGTGTTGGTCCATCATCCATTTCATGGATACCTATTTCTTGGAAGCAGTGTATAATTCTTTACATGTACTTCCAAAAAATGGTTTGTTGGTATTTATATGAAAATTTTTGCATAGGCACTCATGGAAGACATTTATCTGCACTTTTATTTATATAGCATGAGTAGCATTTTGGCCTCAAAGAGTGAAATTGGAAGTGGTTAGGGTTATAGACACCTGTGTAGGTATCGCCTATGTGACCAAACTTTCCTTGAAGAAAACCTTGTTGGGTAGCTCCTGACCGTATATTAGAAAAGCAAGCAGTCTGTGGTTTGGACACTGCTGACAGTTGTTACACATTTCTTATGACTATTAGGCTTGGCAAATTATTTTTTGACCACCATGAAGTCTATTTTGGAGATTTATAAAATTCTGCAAGGCTATCATTTGGAAGAGGTGACCTTTCTTGACATTGAGTTATTCCTAAGACACATGCATCTTTTCACTTACCCCATTCTGCTTTGTTATTATTAGAACTATTAGAAATTTGTTGTTTATGAATTATTGTTCTTGTGTCCTGGTTGGTTAGACTTGGTCTGGAGTACCCCAATTGCAGCTCTCTAATTTTTCTCAATCCCCAATGAACACATTGTTACTACCTGGATTAAATATTGTCTGCCAGGGAAGCTTCAAATCTCCTTGAGCACAGGGTTTGTTTTTTCATTTGTTTGTTTGTTTTCAGATGGGTGATCCTTGTAACAGTGGTAACAAAATAATCAGATTTCAGAAGGAAGGCAGACTTTCAGTAAAGACCATGTTGTTTGCCAACTCTGTCAGCACTATGACTCAGTGTCACTGCTTAGTTTGGTGGGATTCCTCCCACATCCTTAGTTCCCTCTATCAGAAAAAGTCCAACTTTTTCAGCATGTACTTCTAAGGGTAGGTATTGTAAGGAGGAATAATGTTAACTCTTTTTTTGCACATGAAGTCGAAGGCCTTCATTATTCCATGTATTAGACGTGCACCCTACAAAGTCTTTAGGGATGACAATATTTAATCAATGAGAATACCTTACTCACTGGACTCCAAAATGCTTTTTTTCTGCTGATGCTTTTCTGGATAGTTCAGGCCTTATATTGGATTCCCTCTGTTTGGGCAAGTGAGTGCACAATAGGAGACACAAGTTTTGATGACAAAATCATGGAATAAATATTTGGAGACCACAGAAATGTGAGAACATCTTACATGATGTGAATGGAGCCCTAATGATGTCAATCTCTCCTGGCCTGCACTACACTTTTCTGGAATATTTTAGAATTCAGTGACCTTCAAGGATGTGGCTGTGAACTTCACACAGGAGGAGTGGGCTCTGCTAGATCCTTCCCAGAAGAATCTCTACAGAGATGTGATGCAGGAAGTCCTTAGCAACCTGGCTTCTATAGGTAAAAATGGTGTTTCATTATATATTGAAACACAGAGTAATTGGGGGGGGTGTTTTTTTGTAAACAAAGGATTGAATTCAGGTGTGTTCAACCACTTACCCATATTAATACCCCCTTTGTTGTACTGTATTTAGAGAGAAGGCCTCCATAATTTGCTGAGGCTGGCTTCAGTCTTAAGATTCTTCTTCCTCAGCCTCCAAAGCTGCTGGGGTTACATGCATTGAGCACAGGGCCTGGCAAGTGGAAGCTTATTTTCTTGTGGATTTGGAAAGTGGAATGGGAGTGCCTTGGGGAATATATAGGGCGTAATTTTTTGCACTCTGCAGAATAAATCCCATATTTTTTTCTTCAGTTTTATTTTTGTGTTAGAGTTGTTCACATTATAAATCCCATAATTTATTCTGAAATCATGATGATTCATCATGATTGTTCTGTGTCTACATTTCAGGAGACAAATGGGAAGATCAGAACACAAATCCCCGAAGAGATCTAAGGTAATTAGTGTTCACAGAGTGTCTCAAGGGAATTGTAACATGTCTGATAATTTTACAAACAAGCAGAGAAGACAACCATGATACGCATTATAGTTATTCTCACTTAACTATAAATATAAACTTTAGTGTATGATACGTGTTTAGTTTTTCCAAAAACAATTCAATTGTTGACAATGCTGTAAATTGCTCTCATAAGACTACTATTTTTGAACTATCTATGACAATCAGTATTTTTAAACTGTTTGGACATAAAACAAACACTTTCCCTAACATTGGTAATAGTGTTAAGAGCAAAACCAACTCATGAATATAAAAGCATTATTGAGCTAGCCATAAATTTCCATATAACATGTTTATAGAAGCCATATGGTAGTTTCCAGAAAAATTTAAACAGGTACTCAGTGTGGAAGAACCTTTAGTGAGATTCCAAATCTTAGTCTTCATCAGAACTTTTTCAGTAGAGCAATTCCATGTGAAAGGACTATATATGGACAAGTCTTCACTTATTATCACTTTTTCCTTAATAGGCATATTATATCTCACTCTGCAAACAAACCATATGTAAGTGAGGAGAATGGAGGGAATCCATATAAACTTAAACTAAACAGAACATCTTTAATTTCTTGTACAAGTTTTCAAAGACAAGCATCAGTGCACACTGTAAATGAACCTTGTGGATGTCTGACATGTGGAAAAGAGTGCAGTTGTTCCATATATTTTCAAAAAAAATGAACCATTTCATAGTGGAGAGAGAACCTACAGATGCAATCAATGTGGAAAAGTCTTCACTCAATCCTCTAACCTATGAAAACATAAACAAACTCATACTGGAGAGAGGCCATATGAATGTAAACAATGTAGGAAAGCCTTCAGCTGTTCCTCTCACCTTCAAAGACATAAACAAATTCATACTGGAGGAAAGCCCTATGAATGTAAGCAGTGTGGAAAAGCCTTTGCTTATTATGGTTCCCTTTTTCAGCATAAACGAATTCATTCTGGAGAGAAGCCCTATAAATGTAGGCAATGTGGGAAAGCCTTTCCTTTTTCTAGTTACCTTTTGCAACATAAACGAACTCATTCTGGAGAGAAGGCTTATGAATGTAAACAATGTGGGAAAGCCTTCAGTAGTTCCTCTCACCTTCAAAGACATAAACAAACTCATACTGGAGAAAAGCCCTATGAATGTAAGCAATGTGGGAAATCCTTTGCTAATTCTGGTTCCCTTTTGCAGCACAAACGAATTCATTCTGGACAGAAGCCATATGAATGTAAGCAATGTGGGAAATCCTTTGCTTATTCTGGTTCCCTTTTGCAGCATAAACAAATTCATTCTGGAGAGAAGCCCTATGAATGTAGGCAATGTGGGAAAGCCTTTGTTTTTCATATTGCCCTTTGGTACCATAAACAAACTCATACTGGAGAGAAGCCCTATGAATGTAAGCAATGTGGGAAAGCCTTTACTTCTTCTAGTTACCTTTCAAAACATAAACAAATTCATACTGGAGAGAAGCCCTATGAATGTAAGCAATGTGGGAAAGCCTTTACTTCTTCTAGTTACCTTTCAAAACATAAACAAATTCATACTGGAGAGAAGCCCTATGAATGTAAGCAATGTGAGAAAGCCTTTGCTTCTTCTAGTTTCCATTCAGAACATAAACGAACTCATTCTGGAGAGAAGCCCTATGAATATAAGCAATGTGGGAAAGCCTTTGCTTCTTCTAGTTCCCTTTCAAAACATAAACGAACTCATTCTGGAGAGAAGCCCTATGAATGTAAGCAATGTGGGAAAGCCTTTCCTTTTTTTAATTCACTTTGGAACCATAAATGAACTCATTCTAGAGAGAAACCCTATGAATGTAAGCAATGTGGAAAATCCTTTGCTTATTCTGGTTACCTTTTGCAACATGAACAAACTCATCTGGAGAGAAGCCCTATGAATGTAAGCAATGTGGAAAAGCCTATGTTTATTACAGTTCCCTTTGAAAACATGAGCACATTCATAGTGGAAAGATGCCCTAATAATGTAAGTAATGTGGGAAAGCCTTTGCTTCTTCTAGTTCCTTTTCACAACATAAATGAATTCATACTGAAGAGAAGCCCTATAAATGTAAGCATTGTGGGAAAGCCTTTGCTTTTTCTAGTTCGCTTTCACAACATAAATGAATTCATACTGGAGTGAAGCCCTGTGAATGTAAACAATGTGGGAAAGCCTTTGTTTCTCCTAGTTCACTTCCATACCATAAACAAATTTATACCAGAGAGAAGCCATATGAACTTTGTACTTCAAAGACATAAACAAACTCATAGTGGAGAGAAGATCTACAAATGTAAGCAATGTGGAAAAGCCTTTGCTTCTTCTACTTCCCTTTGGCACCATAAATAAATTTATAGTGGAGAGAAGCCATATAAATGTAAACAATGTGGGAAAGTCTTTGTTTATCAAAATTCCTGTTCAAAATATGAATGAATTCATAATGGAAAGAAGCACTAAATATGTAAACAGCATGGGAAAGTCTTTGTGTATTTGAGTTTCTGTTTACAACATAACAAAATTTATACTGGAGAGAAGCTCTATGAATGTAAACAAAGTGAAAAAGTCTTTCTAGATCCAGTCATGTTTATTCACATGAACAAACTCCTAAAGGAAGGAAGCCCTATGGATGTAAATAATGGGGGAAAGCCTTCTCTAGATCTGCTCACCTTCCCAGACATGAAAGACCTCATTCTGCAGAAAAGCCCTATCAATGTAACCAATGTGGGAAAGCCTTCACTAGTTCCTCTTATCTTCACATGCATGAATTCATACAAGAGAAACGATTGCACTTGTAACCAATGTGGGAAGGCCTTCACTACTTCTGCTTACCTTTACATACGTGAATTAACTCATACTAGAAAGAAACTTTTCTAATGTAAGCAGTGTGGGAAATCCTTCACTACAGCTAATCACTTTTATTTACTTGAAAGAACTCATGTTGGAGAGATACCCTGTGAATTTAAACAATGTGGGAAAGCCTTTACTTGTGGGAAGCCACTGTAGGTGTAATTAAACACATTTAATTGTAAATAAATACGTTTAAGTTCTGATGCCTGTCCGGGAAAATAAAGGACATTGATGTCCGATGGGGAAACTTTAGAACTCATGATTCAGGCTTTTCCAGGGCTCAGATAATAAGGCATAGCCCTATGACTGGGCGACGCCCAGAGGGGCTGGGCTACCCACACCTATACTTTGTAATCTTACCCCTTGATGTTTTACATATTGAATATTCAGGGAAATGTAGTTTACTACAACACCTCAGAGCAATTAATTGTATTATTGAGCCAATGGGAACCTTACAACCAGGGCTTCCTTCTCATACCATAATTCCTTTAGATTATTATTTAATTGTGATTGATTTAAAAGACTTTTTTTTTTTTTTTTACCATACCTTTACAGTCAGATGACTGTAAAAGGTTTGCCTTTAGTATTCCTTAAAGAACCGGTTAAAAGATATTGCTGGAAAATATTGCCTCAGGGTATGCATAATAGTCCAACTCTTTGTCAGAATTTTGTGGCACAGGCTATTACACCTGTGAGGGATGAATTCCCTGATGCACATGTTATTCATTTTATGGACAATACACTTTAAGCTCATGCTAATGCAGATGTACTTCTGAAGTCTTTGCTCAGTTAGAAAATTCACTCACTACAGTGGATTAGTGCATTGTGCCTGAACAGGTCGAAAAAAAATCTCCTTCTCTGTATCTAGGTAATATAATAGAAGGATGTACCATCCATTCTCAAAAGTTACAAATAAGAGTCAAGTAATTGCATACCCTTAATTATTTTAAAAAATTATTAGGTGGTATTAATTGGCTGATGCCATCTTTAAAACTAACTACTGCAGATTTGAGTCCATTGTTTTCGATCTTACAGGGGGACTCTTCTCCTGCTTGGCCTTATCATCTCACAGCAGAAGTGAGAACAACATTTATAAAGTTTGAATGTGCTACTAAAAAAGCTCACCTTACTATAATTAATCCACAAGAGCCTATATATTTATTAACATTTCCAACTTCTTATGCTCCTACTGGAGCTATATGGTAGTCAATGGGAGTTATTGAATGGCATCACTTAGCCCATTCTCCTCAGAAGTGATTAACTCCCTTTCATGATTTTGTTTCTCAGTTGGTTGTTAAAAGTATCACACAAGTTTTACAGCTGTATGGATCAGAATCTAGTGTTATAAATATTCCTTTTTCTGCTCAACAGAATGATTGGCTTTTCCAAATTTCTAATACTTAGCAAATAGCCTTTGTTAATTTTCCTGGTCAGATAGAAAGTCATTATCCTTTTGATAAAATTATTCAATTTGCCTTAGTAACTACATTTGTTTTTTCCAAAAATCATGCATGCACAGCCAATAGCTGGAGCACTAATGACTCAAGCTCAAGTAAGGCAGGTTTCTATGGTTGTGCTCATACAGAGGTAATACGGACATCATATGCTTCTGCATAATGAGCAGAACTTCAAGCTCTTATCTGTGCTTTAAATTATTTTGCAGGTAAGCCTGTTAATATTTATGCTGACAGCTTATATACAGTTGGAATTACAAAAAATATTGAAACCTCAACTATTGGGTATACACCATTATTCAATTTGTTTTATACTTTGCTGAAGACAATTCAAATGAATCAACATCCATGTTTTATAGGCCAAATGGGCTCACATTATCTTTAATATCAAGTAATGTTAAGATTGATAAATTGATTGCTGTTTGTCAGCAAATGTCTTCGTATGACTCTGCACCAACTTCGAATTCTTTGCATCATAAAAATGCCTCTAGTTTGTATAAAAATGTAATATTACTAGAGAGCATGCTCATGAAATTGTAGGAAAACACCCACAGTTCCTTGTACACATTCCATCCTTACCATCTGTGGTAAATCCCTGTGAGCTGTGACCAAATCAGTTATGGCAGATGGATGTAACTCACATCCCTCAGTTTGATAAACAATGTTATGTACATGTGATTGTAGACACTTATTCCGGATTTATCTTTGCCACAGCCTGTGCAAAAGAAAATACTTAACATATTGTTTCTTATTGCCTAGTTGCTTTAGCAGTATTAGGATGTCCTTTATAGATTAAAACTAATAATGCACCAGCTTATACTAGCTCTTCTTTTCAGTAATTTTGCCAGAAATTTTGTATTGACCATAAAACAGGTATTCCTTACAACCCTCAAGGTCAAGGTATTGTAGAATGAGATCATCTATCTATTAAATTACAATTACAATAACAAAGGGAAAAATATGATACCCCCAAATAATTTAATCATGCCCCATTTGTTTTAAATTTTCTAAATTGTGCCTCATAAGGTTGCACTGCAGCTGAGTCATATGGCTTCCTCAGCAAAATGTCCCTTAGGTCAAGTTTGGTGGAAGGATTTACAAACTGGTCAATGGAAAGGACAAGATCCAGTGATAATGTTGGGCAGAGGTCATGCTTGTATTTTCCCAGAAGGTGGTTTCCATCCTGTTTGGTACCTGAATATGCCATAAGGCATGGAGGAACTAGAGACAAAATTCAAATGACTGAGGATTGATCTAATGATGTCAGCTCAGGTTACCAGTGAGAAAAAGTACAATTGAAGGAAGAGGGAAAAAGAAGAAAGCCCAGAAAGACCCAACAGTGAAGCTGCCCTCATGGAAGCAGTTAAGGAATCTGATGGTACAGGCTGAACAGATGACCCAGCAGCAAGGAAAACCTGTCTCCAACTATGATATTTATAGCAATGTAGCTGTGTTGAACTGTCAGGTAACTGGGACACAGGGAGAAACATATTAGACTTATTTCCTAGATCCACCTTTAGTACACCCAGCAGTGTGGACTGGAGAGTCCATCCCAGTATTTACTAATAACTCATATATGATGGAAAGACTGTCAGACACCCATATCACTCCCATTCATGTGACTGGATTTAATTATTCTGGCTATAGTGCTCAGTTACCTATGTGTTGGTCCCACAATAAAATGCTGGTTGTCTAAAAGTGTCCTTTGAGAAAAAGACAGCAGTTGGGGGGCCTAGACCAGCTAAGGGTACTGTCCCCGGGGATGTAAAGCCTTAAAATGGGACTTCCTCATAACAAGCCAGTCACTTCAGCAGAATGTTCACTAATAATACCTCATTGTCCTAATCATTCTATGATAGAAATTGGCACATTTCCTAAGTGGATGGATTGTGTAAATACCTTGTTGGTACAACATAAGGTGCCTAGAGATGCTGGGTACATTTTAGACTGGTCTCCTAGATTTGACAAAAAGCAATTATGCAAGGGTGCTGCCGTACCCCTGGAGGATTTGTTAGTAACATCTTGACTTTCAGCAAAGGTTTCATTCAGAAGGATGTCTGGTGTTTAATTGATGTCTCAGAATTTTTACATTTTACTGACAAGACTTTACCTGACTTTGTGGGCAGAAATTATAAGGAGGGTTCTTGTTATGGTCTGCAGGACTGTGTTCAATCTCCTTACATTTTAATTACTGAAAATGTGAAAGTTAAAGGATAATAAATATTCATATCCTACAATAAATGTAATTTAATCAATTGTATCACCACATATACTAGGGGGAAAGGAACATTAATACTTCAGCAGCCCTCTTTGTCTTAATGCCAGCTAATATTTCAGAGCCATGGTACGCTGATGCTAGTTTTCAAGTCTTACAACAAATAGATGACCAGCTGACAAGACCTAAGCATACTCTTGGACTTGTAATACTGGGAGTGGCCTCCTTACTTTCATTTGTTGTATCCATGCTTGCAGCCTCAGTGGCCATAGATCCAAATATTTAGCATACATATTTTCTTAATAATTTGGCTCAGGATACTTTCATAGCTCTGCATAATCAAATAAATATTGATGAAAGGATTGAAACTAAACTAAATGCCTTAGAAGCTACTGTCATAGGTAATTGTAAGCTTCCTGGTACCGAAAACCGGGAGGAAAAACTCTCGGAGGCAGAGTTAAGCTTTTACTACTTTTACTTCTACTTTCTTTGAGCTTAGAGAGGGAAAGAAAGATTTTTAGAGAGAAAGATTAAAGTGAGCTTTTCTTCTTGTCTTCTTAGCTTAGAGTTTAGAAAGATAGAATAGAGCTAGAGCTTCTTCTTGTCTTCTTAGCTTAGAGTAGAGTAAAGAAAGATAGAGCTTAGCTTAGAGCTTAGAGTTAGAGTTAGAAAGATAGAGCTTAGCTTAGAGAAAGATTAGAGCTTCTTTCTTCTCTCTTCTTTCTTCCTTCTTCTTTCTTCTGTCTTCTGTCTTCCTCAGGAGTCTCGGCCTAACTCTGACCAGTCATTACTTCTTCTATCTGGTTTCTTTTCTGTAACCGCTCTGCCTACGTTCTGGCCGCTCTGATTCTTCTGACCGACCGAGTGACTGCCCGGCTGACTGAATTCTCCGTTCTCCTAACTCGGACCGCTTTCACCCGGTTATATACCTTCAGGTTTGCGGGTGCCTACAGGTGCGTCACATACATATCAGGTGGAACCCATGGCTTCCAGCTAGCTACAACAGCCCTTCCTAATTAGGGCTCCTTCATATTCCTTCCCTTTAGTTTAAAAAGGTGCTTTTGTTCTATTTTCTCTATTTTATTTTCTCTATTTTCTTTTCTTGTCCCTACCTAGCTTTTCACCTTTTATTTTTGAAAGGGTGGATATTTGAGCCCTTTTTGAGAAGGTGCTGTGGCTTTAAGGAAGCCTAATGCTGAGGAGCAGCTAACGCACCTAGTTAAGCACAATTGCATAAGCGGCTTTGACTTTTTTTTTTTTTTTTTTTCCTCTTCTTTATTTTTCTTTATGGCTTTCTTGCCAAAGCTCAATGGCTTTTTTTTTTTTTTTTTTTCTGCATGGTTTTTACCATGCTATTTAATTCTCTATTTTCTTTTAAGCTCATGGCTTTTTTCTTTATACTAAAGCTCAAGGCTTTTTCTCTATATTTTTTATGGCTTTTGGCCGGCTACTCTGCTTCGGCTTTTGGCCGGCTCGCTTCGGCTTTTCGCTGGCTACTCTGCTTCAGCTTAATTCTTAACTGGCCTCAACTAAGTCGGCTTTTGGCCGGCTCGCTTCGGCTTTTCGCTGGCTACTCTGCTTCGGCTTAATTCTTAACTGGCTTCAACTGAGTCAGAGGCTCTGCTCTCTTGTTTCTACTCTTTTTGCTGGTCTCAACTGAGTCTGAGGCTATGCTTTTTCATTGCTCTTATTTCTTAGCTTTTCTTCTCTGCCTGCCGAGCCCCGGACGGACCACCATTTGTAAGCTGCCTGGTACCGAAAACCGGGAGGAAAAACTCTCGGAGGCAGAGTTAAGCTTTTACTACTTTTACTTCTACTTTCTTAGAGCTTAGAGAGGGAAAGAAAGATTTTTAGAGAGAAAGATTAGAACGAGCTTTTCTTAGAGCTTCTTTCTTCTCTCTTCTTTCTTCCTTCTTCTTTCTTCTGTCTTCTGTCTTCTGTCTTCCTCGGGAGCCTCGGCCTTACTCTGACCAGTCCTCTGGAGCCTCGGCCTAACTCTGGCCAGTCATTACTTCTTCTATCTGGTTTCTCTTCTGTAACCGCTCTGCCTACGTTCTGGCCGCTCTGATTCTTCTGACCGACCGAGTGACTGCCCGGCTGACTGAATTCTCCGTTCTCCTAACTCGGACCGCTTTCACCCGGTTATATACCTTCAGGTTTGCGGGTGCCTACAGGTGCGTCACATACATATCAGGTGGAACCCATGGCTTCCAGCTAGCTACAACAGCCCTTCCTAATTAGGGCTCCTTCAGGTAATGAGCTTTTGGCTTTGAAATTCCAGGAAACGCTCAAATGTCACATGGAATATAAATATGTGTGTTTTACTGCTGCCAAATACAATGCTTCCCGATGGGATTGGGAGAAGGTTAAAAACCATTTGTTAGGTATTTGGCAGAGCAATAATAACAGCTTGGCACTTTTGGAGTTACATCATCATATTCAAGCTATGTGAAACGCGAGTGACAGCACCAAGAGACAGAGATCCAGCCAAGAGATTTATTGGGAGCAGAGTTGTGGCTGAAGGAGGTGGAGAGGGAGCAGGGGAGCAGCAGCAGCATGTAAGCAGGGCAGGGAGCAGGGAATAGGGAGCAGAGAAGGGGAGTGAGCAGGAAGCAGGGGCAGTAGCAGAGATGGAGCAGGGACAGTGGACAGGTACAGATAGCAGGTGCAGGGCAGGGGGCAGGGAGCAGGGACAGAGAGAGAGTGTACATGCAAGCTTCAGCTTATATCTGTTGTTTGGTGTATCTGTCATATGCTGGTTTGGCAGCGAGGGTCTGGAGATTGTGAGGTCATAGGCACGAATGGTTTAGGTGCAGCTCTGACTGACCTGAGGGGAGCATCTGTGGCAGAAGGTGGGGCAGTGGGCATAGCATCATCCCTGGGTGGAGTCTCTTTTGGAGAAATTGAAACTGAGACTTAATCTGTTTTGAGAAATGGGAATATACTGATATTCCTAACAACATGCATTTACTTGATTCAGTAACATTTCTAAACATCAAACAACTCATACAGAAAAAGGTCTCTACTAAAAGAAATAAAAAATCTTCCATTTTGGGGCTTTAGTTTTAATACTGAGAGTAGTTGTATTGTAGAAAATTCCATTGAAGGCAAAAAACATGACAAATCAGTAACCTTCAATAACATGAAAGTACTCATGGAAAACTTGGTGTGTGTTTGTATATGTACACACACACACACCGAGACATATTTTAAGTAGAATGATCCTGAAGTGGCAGAAGGCATACAGAGTAAAATTGCTGGCATGAGTAGCAAGTTGTAGGTTTAAACAGGTCATGAAATTTCAGAGAAAGTTGCAAAGCATTTATGTAACATGAATTGTGTAAGAGGAATTTTGTGAGTATCCCAGTTGATTCTAAGTTAAACAATCATCTCTAGATTTTTTTCCTAAGGATTGAGTGTTGATTTTTCACACAAATCAAAACCTGATTCATTATAATACAATAACAAAATTTAAATCTTGGGCTAGTGTTGGGGCAAGGCACAAGTGCAGAGAAAATGGGTAGGGAATTGTGTGACTCCACCCTGGTTCCACCTGTAGTCCTGCCCCTACACCTGGCCCTCTATACACACCTACTGCAGGTTGCTGTCCTATTGAGATGGCCCAATTTTGCCTTGAATATGTATCAGCTTTCATAAAAAAACTTTTTCTTCCTTGGACCTGCACCTGACTCAGGAGTGCTCAGAACCCTGCTGGTCCTGAGTTGAACTCTCCCTTCTCACGGGAAACTTTTCCTACCATTCATCAGAGACAGCAGAAGAAAACCTGCCCAGGCAGGGAGGGGCAGTAAAGCCGGATGGTGGGCCCTAGTCCTTCTGGGTTTGTCCAAGGAATGGGAAGGCACAAGTTTGCAGGTAACCTGTGGGAGAGTGTGCTTGGGATGGTGGATGCATTGGAGTGGTGATGAAAAAAAGGGCAAAGGCAGAGGCAGTCCTAGGAGATTATGCCCTCCAGCTGAGGACAGTGTCCCAGATTTCAGCACCAAATGAAGGGCAAAAAATCACACTGGAGACTACCTTGCAGCCAAGAGATTTATTCACTAGCTTTTATGGTTGGTTGAAGGTAGAAGAGGCACGGGGAGAGAGTGAGAGCTCTGGACTGGAGGGAGCTTAAGTATTAATTTCTGGTGGGGGGTGTACCAGAGTGACCTTTGAATCTATTGGTTCCTGTCTGGGAAAAATGGAACAAGTATCATTTTGGCCTACCCTGGGGTGATTGCCTGCCCAGGGAAAATGAAACAAGTTTGCTCAGGAAACAGAAAGTTCCTGGGGTTTGGCTTGTTAGACCAAGCCCATCTATCATCCCCCCCCTTTTTGTTTTCTTAGGGAGTGGGACGTTGTGTCGTACTGGCTGCTTCCTGCTGAAATGCGGTGACTTGGGAAGTTATGGGGGGATATGGGCATACAAGACAGGTAGGTCAGGCTCAAGGGTGAAAAGGATTTTCAGGAGGTTGGTGCCAAAAGAATGAATCTCTGCAGAAGTGGATGAACATTCTCTGAAGCTGTACGTTGGCAAGGGTGTCCTCCTGATGAGAGGAATTGTAGGCATTGCGAGTTTATAGCCAGCATCTTACAACAAAGGGAAAGAAGGAGAGAAGGATTATTTTCCATCAGCCTGTATTCCACCAGGTGGGACTTACAGTGAAGAGGACCATGGAAAGGAGGAAGCCCGAGAGCAAGGTCATCATAGCAGATTAAGGGCCCCTCAGAGTGAGCTGGTGGGGAGTCTTCCAGGGTGTAGTTGATCCCTCTAGAGACCAGTAAGTCCGCCCTGAGGCAATGAGAAGTCATAACAGTTTGATCCCTAAGGAGAAGTTAGTTATGACACAGGGGGATAACATCAGGACCAGACATACAATTCAGAACAAGAAAGAAAATATAGTTTTGAGTCAGAATCGGAGACATGAGAGAAGCAAATTTTTAGGGTATCAGTAGGAAGGGAAGAACAAGTATACTGGGGTAGGTGTCTGTCAAACTTTTGTGGATCCTCAGCTGGTTAGGCAACTGGTTTTAGTCTGGAGATATAAATCCAAAATGTCAAGTTCCCTGAGGTTTCACGAAGCTTAGCAGCTATGGGTGTGCACAGCACAACCTGGAAGGGGCCTGTCCAATTTGGGGCAAGAGAGACTGCTCCTGTGTCCTGGGGAGGGGAGAAACATACCCAAGAACCAGGTGTTAATGGGAATAAAGTGGTTAGTCTACCAGGGTCAGGTAGGATGTAATCTTGGCACGTCCATAGCTGATGTTTGATGAAGGACAAGAGGGAAAGAGAGAGGTTTGGGGTAAGGGTCCTTGAATTGTGGAAACTTCAAGTGGAAGAGCTGGCCACTCAAACACAACCTCAAAAGGGGATAGTGAGGATGATTTTGGGGGGAGGACTCAGAGCCTAAAGAGGGTGAGGGGAAGTAGCTTGACCCAGTCCAGGTGCAGCTCCAGGGAGAGATTATTCAAACTGTCCTTAAGGGTTCTATTAGTCGTCTCTACTTTCCCCGAAGACTTGCAATGATATGGGATGTGAAAATGCCAAGGAATGTGAAGAGAAGTAGATATATTTTGGGTGACATGAGAGACAAATTCAGGCCCATTGTCATACTGGATGGACATGGGCAACCAGAAGCAGGTAAATATTTCTGAGGCCAGCATTTGAAATTTTATTCATTTGGCCTTTTCATATTTCAGAAACTAATGGCACTCAGCATCCTCATATCTGTTATGGTAGACGTTAAAGGCCATTGCCAAGATCTCAGTCTGAGGTTTCGCCAGCCCTTGCTCTTATTTTTTTAGTTTAGCCCATATGTTGGGGTAACTTTGGGACAGAAAGCAAATCATAAGGAACTGACATCCCCATGGAGATTCAGGATCTCAATTGGTGTACTGTTGTAGAGCTTTTATCAGCTAATCAAGAAATTCAGAGGGGGTCTATTCCCTTTTTTGTATGATTTCCTTCAGCTTGTTGAAATTGATGGCCTTTTGTGCTGCACACTTAAGACCAACTACTATACAAGTGGAAAATTGATCTCTCAAGGCCATGTACCCTGGGGAATTCCCAGTTAGGGTCCCTTTTGGGGACAGTCTGAGGTCCAATATGATGGTTAGGGTTTAGTTCTATGATTCTCATCAGCATAGGCCCTTGCCTCCTCCCAGACTTGCCTAAGCTTCTCAGGAAGGTGGATATTTATCAGAATCATCATGAAAGGTGAAGGTATAAACTTGCAAGACCCATTGAAATTCCCTGAGGTATGTAGTGGGGTCAGTGGTATAAGAGCCCAACCATTTCTTGATTTGCGATACATTGGTCATCGAGAATGGAACATGGACATAGACAATTCCTTCTGCCCCTGCAACTCTCTGGAGTGGAGCCAGGACTTGGTGGGAGTAAGTGAAGGAGGGTGAGCAGACATTGTGTGAGATCTTATGGAGGGTGGACTGAAGGAGGAGGTGGCAGGAGTGGGTAGAAGTGGGGCTGGAGGGGCTGAGGGAGGGTGAGGGGTTTCAGGTAGAATGGTATGGGGGTGGCTCATACTTCGGATTGAAATCAGTAAAGGAGGGGGATGGTAGGGGAGCAGCTGGTTGACAGGCAAGGAGGACATTTTTGGGGCTGCAGTGGGTACAGAGTGAGGGATTTGAACAGAGGAGGGAGAAGGCCTGCATATATTGAATCTCTGCCCATTTTTTTTGATTGCTCACAGAAGTTGAAAAGATCTCAGTATAGAGGGATCCAGAGGCCCAGAAGCAGGCCATTTATTTTGGTTTTCTAAGGGGCACATGGGCCAATCTTGAGTGCAAACCTTGATGAGTCTCTTGGTTTATATCGGGAGTTAGGCCAAGAGTGGCTAGGTTGTCTAAGAGGCATTTTAGAGGGGAGTCAGCCGGGGGGGATGAAGAAGCCCCCATATTTTTCCTGTTCTGACCGGGAGAGATATATTACCCTGAGGAGTGTCCCTCTCAAGATAAATATCAGAGAGGGCTACAAGGGCAGACTTAAAAAAACTACTTGCAAGGCCATTATTTTCCTCCAAGAAGAATCCCATGCACCCCTTGGCGCCAGGGAATTTAGCAGCAGGTGTATTTCTTCTAAGTCTTACTTGGCTGTCACCATTGGAGGGCCTCAAAGCCTGCGCCATCTGAGCTTTTGGCTACAAAGTCAGTCATTCCTTCCTTTCCTCCCATTTTTTCTTTCTGCGTGTTGGCCAGAGAGCCCAGGCCCCCTTCAACTGTTGACCCAGCAAAGTTCTATTGCTCCAAATCCCGGATCTGCTCGCCCAGCACCTTAATGCCCAGGTTGCCCACACAGTGGCCCCTGGTCCACACATCGCGCATCACAGGGCACCGGGTGGGGACCCTAGGTGTGAGCAGTGGATCCCAGTGAGGCCACAGGTGGCAGTGAGACCCCTGAACCATGCTGCACTGTGCCACGCTGCGCTCCTGGCTTCTGTGTATTGATTGATTGATTGATTTGGTCAGGGGAGTGAAATCAGGGGCACTGGTATTACAGGCCTGTGCCACCTGGCCTGGCTCCCCCAGCCTGGCTTTCACTTAGCGGTACAGCGTGGATTCCAGGTGAGCAAAGCCTCTGCTTCTTCCTGCGCTCTCCTGGAGAGGTGGCTTCTGCACACTGAGAAAGGGATGCGCCTCCAGGAAACAAAGGAAGGGGAAGGCCTCACCCAGCCCTGCCCTCTCTTCTCCTCCTGGCCTCTCTCGTCCTCCTGCCCTCTCTCCACCTCCTGGCCTCTCTCCTCCCTCCTCTCCTCCTCAGGTGCCCCACCTCCATCACTTCCCCAGTCCCCACCCACACACCAAATGTCCCTCTCTCCTCTCCTCCCCTCCCCCATCCCTTCTCCCCCCTCCATCCTACTCATCTGCCCCTTCCTCCTGTTCCTCCACTTCTTCTAGCTTTTCCCCTCCTCTTTCTCCTCCTCCTTGGTGGTGGTGGTGGTGGTGGTGGTGGTGCTGGGGCTGAACCCAGAGCCACTTTGCCACTGAAAAACTTCCTTAGCCCTTTTATTTTTTGAGACAGGGTGTCCCTAGTTGCTGGGACTGGCCTGGAACTGTAGATCCTCATGCCTCGGCCTCCTGAGTCACTGCAATGACACATTCACATCACCAGGATCTGCCCGCTTCCTCCTATTTCTTCTACTTTTGGGTGCTCAGTTGGGATTGAGAAAGCAAGCAAGGTACAAAACCTCGGCAGGCTGCTGCTGATTGCTGATGCCCCTCTGCTCCAGGTGAATGGTTGCTGGTCCTGTCGTTGATGCCCTCCAGAATTTGGTGTGTATCTTTCTAGATAAATTCTTTGTCTATGTTGAGATTTTGGGGGGCATGCTTTTTGAGGGTGGTTCTGTTCACAGCACTGAGCAGAGCTGTGGACAAGACAAGCAGCTCTCTAGCTCTTGGCAGATTCCTTGGTGGGTGACAGCATGACATGCCCAGGGTTTCCCTCTTCAGTTCTGTTGGACAACACGGTGCACACTTCTGGCCCATGGCTTGCTTTCTTCAAGTTTAACACATCAGGAGCTCTGTGGGTGCCACTGGTGAATCCTTTTCGTGGTTTTCATTTTTATCTGTTTGCCATGCTAGTGATTGAACCAGGGCCTTGTGCATGCTAGGCAAGTGCTCTGCTCGTGATCTACATCCCCAGCCCTTTGTAAAAAATTCTAACTTTATTTTGATACAGGGTCTTGCTAAGTTTCCCAGGCTGATGTGAGGTAGGATACAAAAATAAGAAATGGGGGGCTGGGGTTGTGGCTCAGCAGTGAAGCGTTCGCCTAGCATGTGCGCGGCCCGGGTTCGATCCTCAGCACCACATAAACATAAATGCATTGCTTTGTATACATCTAAGGCAAATAAATAAATATTAAAAAAAAAAAGAAATGTGTAGAAAGGAGACATAAAGGAAGTACAAGAAAATGAGAGTTTGATTCAGAAGTACTATGTTCCTTTCCCAGACTTTCACTCCCTAAGCCAGTCTCCTCCAGGCCTGTTGTTCCCAAATTCCTGGGAAATCTGTAAATCTACATTCCACTCTTGATTAATCCCCAATAAATAGATTAAGCAAAGTCAGATACATATCTTGAGGAAGCCATAATCTAGGGAACTTTAATGAGAGAATGAAGACCACGTGAGCCTGAGGATTCTGAGATTAGCCAGACTGCCAGACACTGTCCTGAGATCACTGTAATGATAGCATTTCTACACACCATCCCTCACCAAGTCTTTTTTTTTTTTTTTTTTTTTTTGTGTGTGTGTGTGTGTGTGTGTGTGTGTGTGTGTGTGGTACCGGGGATTGAACTCAGGGGCACTCGACCACTGGGTCACATCCCCACCCCTTTTTTTGTATTTTATTTAGAGACAAGGTCTCACTGAGTTGCTAAGTGCCTCGCCATTGCTGAGGCTGGCTTTGAACTCATGATCTTCCTGCCTCAGCCTCCCAAAGTGCTGGGATTACAGGCGTACACCACCGCGCCCGGCTCCTCACCAAGTCTTTTTTAAAAGAAGATCCAGGAACCACAGAATCATGTCTCTCTCCTTGGAGATAGACCAGATTCTCCCTTGAATTTGTCTCCGCTTCCTCAATAAACCTCCCACTGTGCCTCTGACTGTGTGCCAAGGACCCCACTGCTCCTGAGTCATGTTCTCCTTCTCTAAGGATCTTTTGGGACCTTACTTTGGAGACACCTCTTTGTGACAGGACTGGCTTAGACTCCAAAGCATCTGGGGTGTAATTATTATTATTATTATTATTTTGACATGCTAGAGACTGCACAGGGCTTGCTCATGTTAGGCAAGTGTTCTACCACTGAGCTACACCTCAAGGAAATTTTATTTTATTTTACTTTATTCTAAGACAGGTGTCATTAAGTTGCCCAGGTTGGCACTGGTCTTCGAGGACTGGCCTTGGACTCCTGGGCTCAAGCACTCCTCCTGAGTAGGTGGACTGCAGGCCTCGGCCTCCGTACAGATCTTGGCTTATCAGTTGAGTAGAGAATAGAAATCCCGCCCCCTTGGAGGGTTATGATCCTGGAGGTGATGTTGTCATAAATAAGTAGATAATAATTGTCACCACGTGTTGGGGAGCTGGATCACCTCTGTTGGCCCAGCACAGTGGTGGGGGACATGGACCCAAGGACACTGGTCCAGGTCAAGACCCAGCCACAGGCAGATTTCAGGGAGCTCATGGATCCTGTGAGTGCACTGCAGTGGTCAGAAGGGACCATCCCCTGGCCTTCTGTGTGCCGACTCTGATTCTGAAAGTCCTGCAATGTCAGGAGGCCTCGATTTTCTATTTCTGCTCCTTTTATTGTGTTCACCTTTTCTCACATGATTCTAGATTGCTCTCTCACCCCACAAGAGAATTAACTTGTAGATCAACAAAAGACAAGCACCAGAAAGCAGAGGAAGAGATCTTACTGTTTAGAAATAGAAAGGTAGGTAAAGAATTAAAAACTGAGCTTGCTGAAATGCATTCACCCCATGAAGACCTTCCTGCCTCAAGAGAGGTGGGGAAAGCAAAGGGGCATTTCTTAACCAGTCAGCCAGGCGTGTGGACTGTGTCCTGAGCCCATCCTGTCAGAGCAAGTGGCCTCGCTTCCTGAGGGACAAGGTGGCCTGCCACCCAGGTGTGCTTGCCTCCCAGACTTTGTGCAGCAGGTGTCCTTGTGCAGAGGAAAAGCCAGCCTTGCCCACCTGGTTCTCAGTACCTGTCTGAATCTTCATGACACCTGGTATTTCCAACACACACAGCATTTTAGTTTTTAGTTTATAGTTGTAGGTGGACAGCATGCCTTTATTTGTTTAGGTTTTTTTTTTTTGTTAGTTTGTTTGTTTTATTTTAATGTGGTGCTAAGGATCAAACCCAGTGCCTCACACATGCTAAGCAAGCGCTTTGCCACTGAGCTGCAGCCCCAGCCCCACACACAGCATTTATTGCTGCTTTTCTGTCTCTAGTTCCTCTGTTTGAATGGGAGAACAGGACAAGAAATGATCATCAATCTTGGCCTGGATACAGTGGAAGCTTTGGCCTGTGAACCCCTCAGCAATTTAATTTACCCAGTGAATGCTGGCCTCAAGGAGACTGGGGCATGTGTATCCCCATATTTTTCTTCATTAAATGAGTATGGGAAGCACCTTGGCTTTGTTCCAGATTTGACACAAAGGTATCCAGTGTGTTCAATTCTTCTGGAAATTTCTAGGAATGTCCAAATACTGGAAAGGCTGAGCCTTTGGAAAAGGAGAAAGAGGGGTTGGGCTGAGCTCTGAATGATTATCCACTGCCATGAAAGTCCTGCATGAAAACATGACGTCTGAAATCAGAGGTCTCATTAAGATAGCTGGAACTTTATAATTGTCTAACAGAGGCATGGCATAAAAACAATAATGATGATAATGCTACATTGATAATAGTCCAGTAATAATTCTAGAGAATAATGACAATATCATCATCATTATTATCTGTACTAATAACACAGATATTGTTGTCTGTAATTTGGCTATACCAGAACTTTTCAACATTAAATGTGAAAGGCAACTTGAGGGTAATAAATGGCCTAGAAGCCACAAAAGGATAGGGTTGAGGAATATAGGTACATCAATTCCTTAAGGTAATGCTGAGGCCACGGGTGCTGCCAGTAGCTCTTTGTACTGCTACCTGGAAGTGTGGCATGCAGGCCTCAAAGTGGGAAGTACAGGAGAAGCCGGGAGGTACAGAGCCATATAAAGCTATAAGACCCAGGAAACCCTTGGGAGGAGCTCCAAGTACAAGCTTCACCCTACCAGCTAAGTAATATGGTGCAAGGGACTCAGCCTCTTCAGCTTCAGTTTCCCTCTCTCTCTTTTTAAATATTCATTTATTTATTTATTTTAGTTGTACACAATGCCTTTATTTATTTTTACATGGTGCTGAGGATCGAACCTGGGCTGCACATGTGGTAGGCAAGCTCTCTACCGCTGACCCACAACCTCAGCCCCAGCTTCAGTTTCTTCATTTGTCAAATGAAGGTTGATTCATTCACTCAGCCACTTGACAAGTGCTTTGGTGCATGATATGTGACAGCTCTGATCTTAGGTTGTAATGACACTGCATTGGGCAGGACCTGCAGGTTCCTGTTCTGATGGACCTTAAGTTTCAGTGAGGACAAAAATGATAAAGAAATAAAGAGGGCTAGGGTTGTGGCTCAGCGGTAGAGCGCTCACCTAGCACATGCGCGGCTTGGGTTCGATCCTCAGCACCATGTACAAATAAACAAATTGTGTACAACTAAAGCAAATAAATAAGTATTAAAAAAAAAAAAAGAAAGAAAGAAACCAGTTCTGTTGTGACGAGCAGGTGGTGTGATCACGTGGCTGGGGACGGAGGCCTCCTGAGCTGTGGCATCTGAGCTCAGGCTGAGTGTAGAGGAGATGGTGAGAGTGTGTCCCTCAGAGGGACTCCGACAGAAGGGAACAAGCTGCAGAGTGCCTGGTGCCTACCAAGTGCTGCCTTAGTGGCTTGATATTGCTATTTCTGTCCTTTAGTTGCCATGTGTGGCTAGAACTTCACGAGGTGCTAAAAGAATGTGTCTGCCCTTTCACAGGCTTGTGGGTGACGACTGCTCAGCTCAGACACTGTCTGCACAGCGCGGGGAAAGAGGAGCCCTGAGCTCCTGGACGGGGGTAGGAGAGCTAGGGAAGGGGGCAAGCCCAGAGCTGCTCTGAGGGAGAGTCACCGTGTGTTAAGAGCAAGCCATGGGGAGGGCAGGCCCGGATGAGCATGGCAGGAGCAGCAGCTGTGAGGACCGTGGGGACCAGCCAGCTGGAGTGGAGGAGGGAGGAGGTGGGGCCAGTCTGTGGACTTTTAGTTGTGAGGCTGCTACAAAAGAGAATTTGTTTTGCTGCTCTACAGAGCCATTGGTGGAGGGTGAAGTGGCATGGGCATGTTAAATAAACAACACAGGTAAAGCACAAGCCCTCCATGTCTGTGGGCTTCACACAGGTGGATTAAAAATATTCAAAAACCAAAACAAAACTATCTTAAACATGTACAGATTTTTGTCACAATTCACTGAATAATAGCACTGTGTAACAACTATTTACATAGCATTTACATTGCACCAGGTACTATAAGTAGTCTGTAGAGGATTTAATGTGTAGAGGAGGGTGTGGTACTTTACAGGTTATATAAGGGCTTGTGCATCCTTGGATTTTTGTCTCTGTTTTATGCAGAGGGTACTGAACCAGCTCTGTGGATGCTGAAGAGTGAAGGGTGACCACTTAACTCTGCAGATCATCGTGTGGCAGGGGGTGCACACGTGGTTCTGACTCCTCTCAGGCTGTTTGAAAATTGGCATGAGCCAGAGGAGGGATCAGCTTATTCTGACTGGAGCTCAAGGCAGGTTTCCCAGGTGGTTTAGAACCAGAGTCAAGCAGATGCTTAGGGCTGCCTCTGTAGCAGGGGCTGATAGTGGACTTTGGCCGTGTGAGTCTTAAGAATCTCAGATCCATTCTGTCCTTTTATTTTCATCCTCTTTGCAAAAGGTAGTTAATTCATATGGTGACTTCTGACTTATAATTGTCAATTCCTGTGGGCTCGATCAGCACAGGGCTCTGGTCCTAGTGCCTCAAGAATGGTAAGGGTGTCCTCAAAAGAAAGTCAGCATTGTGTCCAATGCTGAATAGAATAGCAAACTTCTGGGCAAACTCTGCTTCTCATGAATGTGGTAGAATAATCTATTCACTGAGAGTTTTGAAACCAGATCTTAGCCACCATGGCCAGACAGCTCCATTGCTTTACATTAGCAAGTGCCAGATTCTGCAGTCACCCAGACGGCTCACGTTTGTGAGGTACTTCTCCAGCATAGGTAAAGGTGAAAGACTCTCTAGAGAGGGCAGGCCCACTCATGTATTGTAAGGTTATTTGTGATCTTGAGTTTCATGCCTGGTACAAACATTTGATTCAGTCCATCTTTCCCCTGCCCCTTCACACCAAGCATGTTTAGGTTTCCTTACTCAGAACAGAATGTGCTCAGCCTGGGGCTGGAGCTCAGTAGCAGAGCACTTGTGTAGACTGTGTGAGGCACTGGATTTCATTCTCAGCACCACATAAAAATAAATAAATAAACAAATGTATAGATACATACATAAAATAATTATTTAAAACTGTAGTATGTACTTAGAGAATGCAAAGATTTTTTGGGGGGGTGGGTACCAGAAATTGAACTCAGGGGCACTCAACCACTGAGCCACATCCCAAGCCCTATTTTTTTTTTTTTTTTTTTTTGGATTTTATTTAGAGACAGGGTCTCACTGAGTTGTTTAGTGCTTTGCTTTTGCTAAGGCTGGCTTTGAACCTAACAATCTCCTGCCTCAGGTTTCAAGCCACTGGGCTTACAGATGTGCACCACTATGCATGGCTGTAAAGGACTGTGTGTGTGTGTGTGTGTTTTAATTAACTAAAGGAAGCGCAGCAAAGTGAAAATTCTGGATTAATTTTCCAGCCATTGCTTTTTGCTAGTATTTATGATCAATAATTAGTACTAGTTTTTAAAAAGAAAGTTCTTAAAATAAACTATGTACTTGGTTAAAATATTAAAAGAGCACACATGTTCATGAAACAAAAAGAATTTGCTATTGTTTTATTCTGTTATTATTCTTGATTTTTTTTTCTTTTCCCAGTATTCAGGATTGACCCCACAAGTTCTCTACCACTGAGATACATCCCCAATCATTTATCTTTTCTTTTTTTTTTTTTTTTTTTTTTTTTTTTTTTGTACCAGGGATTGAGCTCAGGAGCACTGGACCACTGGGCCACATCCCCAGCCCTTTTTTGTATTTTATTAGAGACAGGGTCTCACTGAGTTGCTAAGTCTCTTGCCATTGCTGAGGCTGGCTTTGAACTCACGACCCTCCTGCCTTAGCCTCCCAAGTGCTGGGATTACAGGTGTGTGCCACCACACCCAACAATTTCACCAGTCTTAAAAGAGGGAGAAATAAGTTATAAGTCCAATATCTATAATGTCACAGTTACCAATTTTATTTAATTTGGGTCAGAATTAGCACTTGCCGTCAGTTTTATATACTATCTGTCTGTAGGTGATGGCTTATTATCTCAAATTAACAAAGTCTGCTTTTTGATTTTATTTTTTTTAGAAGCATTACCTCTAACAGGCAAAAGTTACAATGTTAGTAAGGAAAATGCAAAATAAAGTTAGCAGAACAAAAGCATATTCAGTTTGTGTAATAGCTATGAACAAAGAGAAATGACTGTGATAATCTCAAACCTTTAATTAGTTATACATTATATCCACTGTTTGAGAGCTTATGTTGGAGCCATCCTTTTGTGTGTGTGTGTGTGTGTGTGTGTGTGTGTGTGTGTGTGTGTGTGTGTGATGCTGGGAATTGAACACAGGGCCTAAGTGCATGCAAGAGAAGCAGTATACCAACTGAGCCAAATCCCTAGCCCATGTTGGAATCATTCTAACATGGAGTGAGGTGGGAGGCAGAGCCTCATCCCATGTGAGGTGGGGCTCTTCACAAATAACAATACAACATTACCTCTGAAACATGAATCAAAGAAAGGCAAGAGAGCTTTTAGTTTTTTTTTTTTGTGGAAAAAGTGGCAGAATGCTTCCATGTATTACAATGTTACATTTAAACTGACCATGCTCTCCTTATTATCTCCCCAAACTGCATTTAAATTCCAATTCCAATGTGAAGAGTCACACAAAATTGTATATATAACTTGTTCACAGCAGGTTACTTTAGCTACAAAACATCAAAGGACATGAATGAACACCAACCAAATTTGTTATTTTTATACAAATCAAAGATTTTGCTACATATAAGTTTAGTTTGCAGAACTCCAACCTGGCAAAGTGCTCTGCTAAGGTTTACATTTAACTAAGTTTAACTTTTAAGGTACAGTTTAGAATCCAGACTATATGGTAACAATTATCACAGGTGCATGAGTTAACAAAACGAAAAGGATAAACTTAAATTTTGTTGGGGACATTAAGAACACATCAGCCGAAAGAAACTCTCTGGTTGTCTCCCACTTCCTGATATGTGGACTTGAACTAGCCAAGGGGTGTTCCCCTGACGTATAATGAGACATCAGACCACCTCAAGGATAGGCTAGTGGCTCCAACAATGTGATCTGCTCATGCTCCCTATGTGCCCCTATGATCTTTCTGCTGATTGGCCCATGTATTCTATAATGGCCATCCAACTTCCTCAATAAACTTGAGCTCATGCTTTGACTGGTCTCCCTGGTGTCTCTGAATTGTCTTCCACCGTGAAGGCGGAGTGTGGGCCATCAGTCGACTCCTGCCTCTTCCCGATTCTGCCTCACCACTGGGGCATGCTCTCTCAGCCTTTTCTGCTGGCCAGAGAGGGCTAATACCGGGTCCAGGGGATCTAAAAAACCCCAGCAATTTGTGCCTCAACATGGGTCACAAAAAAAATTGCAACAGGAGATTTTGGGCGAATCAGGCCAATCGTGCTGCCAGGTAGGAGTATCCCCTAATAAAAAATGGGGCAAACTTATAATAAATACGATGATCCAGCCCTTAAGGTATGGAAGTTCATGCTTAAAATCCGAGGCTTAGAGGTCTCAGATGCCCAGGCAAAAAAGGTCTGGGATACATTAACACATGCTGCACCCTGGCTCCCTGCTGCTGACTTCTCTGATTGGAATACATGGAACTGCACAGAACAACTTGTTAGGGAAAGGGAGATCGATCTTGGGGAAGAGCCTCCACTGGGGGCATACCCCACCCTTTCAGCCCTTAAGGCATATTTCTTTTTGCGGCCCATGGAAAAATCCCCAAAGGGCACACCCCAGGCACCCCGGCCCCTTCTGATTGATGTAGCGGAGGCTGAAGCTCAAGCTCAAATGGAATGGGAGGCTTTTGATGATGATTTTCAGCCCTCCCATTCCGCAAAATTAGAGAAAATTGGCAATCACCTGGACTTGCAGTCTCAGTCCTCTTTCTTGGGGCCCATGGCCCCTCTCCTTGAATCTCCTCAGAAGTTCCTAGAGGATGAGGGCCATCCACCATATTGTCCTACTCCCTGCACGTGGGATTCGCCATCTTGTCTTCCTTCCTGCGCATGGGACCCGCCATCCTGTGTGGCCAACATGCCACCACCGCCATCATTTTTTTCGGCAGGCAAATTTTCACCACCCCCCAAGCCCCTGGGGAACTTTTCCGTCCTCAATGGCATTTCCGGTGAATGTTAACCCTGGAGGCAATAGGCCTGCTGCCTGGTATCCTTGGGAAGCACAAGAACTTAAGGAATTAAAAAAGACAGGTTCAGAGGATGGGCCTAACTCCCCCTGGGCCGAAACCATCCTCCATGGCTTAGTTCACCAGCAGTGTACTACTCAAGACTGGAGAAATCTAACTAAGGCCGTCCTCCCAGGGCCCCTATATTTAAAGTGGTGTGCTTTTTTCAACGATGAATGTCACGCCCAGGCCCTCTCGCCCAGCCCGGCCACAGGAGACTCTGCCAGACATAATAAACTTGGAGTGGAGCCCCGGGCGGGCAGGCCCGGGGCCTGCAGCAAAGAGTGGCTGCCCTCCGCAGTGCCATGGGAGCAGTGGCTGCATGGGGACACCATCTTTCCGGGGTGCCCGCCCGGCCCATGCCACCTGCAGGCTGCATGCTCCTGGCCGGACCCCACCACGGCCCTACGGACCCCGCAGGCCCACGGCTCGGCGAGGTGACACACTAAAGAAGTAAACAGGTCATGGCATGTTTAACAAAAAGATGGTAAGGACCTGTAAATCCATTATGCCCTTCTAACAGGTCCCACCCCTCCAGTCCCCTGGGGTAAATCCTAGAGGCCTACGGCCCAATGCCATCTGGCAAACTGATGTAACCCATTATGCTCCATTTGGAAAATTGAAGTACATATTTATGTCTATAGATACCTACTCACATGCCTGTTGGGCCACTGCCCATGCTGGTGAAAGGGCCAAACATGCTGAAAGCCAAGTTTTACAATGTTTTGCCATCTTAGGCCTACCACTACAGGTTAAAACAGATAATGGACCCTGATTGGTGAGCAAATCATTGCAAAAACTTTTCTAAAGATGGTACATTAAACATACCACAGGGATCCCATATAACCCAAAAGGACAAGCCATCATCGAGAGGCACAATAAGACCCTAAAGGACCAATTAATAAAACAAAAAGGGGGAAACGTCCCCCATGATCAGTTAAAAACAGTGATGCTTACATTAAATATTTTAAATTTTTCCAAAGACCAGCCCTTAACTGCCTTTCAGAGACATTGGTCCAACCAGATTCCCTACCTAAAGGTTGAGGTCCAATGGAAGGACCCACTAACCGGATGTTGGTGTGGTCCTGATTTGCTCATAAGTGCAGGCAGAGGATTTGGATGTGTATTCCCAATTGGGGAACCAAGCCCTATTTGGGTACCTGCCAGGGACCTCAAATACTGCCAATCAGAACAAAATGACCACCCAAGAGCACACTCTCTTGAGGGGTGATCTTTCCCCTTTTTCCACAGGAATGAAAAGACCGTGGTAAACCTTCTATCTCGTTGTGATTGAATTCCTCATCATCTCCCTCCTAATATTTATTGAGAGCACTACCTCCTCATGGTGAGAGAAGGGAAACTATGCCTGTTCCTAGGAGAGGAGTATTGTTTCTATGCCAACTGTTCGGGCATTGTCCAAGACAGCTTCCTTTGGACTGGACTAAATGGGTGGCTCCCCTACCTTCTCCCCTTTGTGGGACCAATGGTTACCATTATCCTTGTGCTCACCTTTGGCCCTGTGTAATCAACTAGCTTGTTCAGTTCCTTAAGGACAGGGCCAAATCGGTACAGCTTATGGTGGTCTTCCAACAATATGCTGCCCTCAGCAATGCTGATTGGGAGGCCTATGAACTTGGCCATTGTCCTTGTCAGGATGTAGAGGTCTAAATCATCCATGGGAAACCTTCCCAAAGGTGACTGTTCTGTCCCATGTCTTCCCCTCGGCCGCAGCTTGCTGGCCTTGGGAAAGTCTGCCTGAAGTGCTAGGGTGGTAGTCAATGATGGCTAAGAGCCCTACAGGGGGACAACCTAAGATAGGCACACCTTCAAGTAAGGCGGGCTTCCATCAATAAAACAAAAAGGGGGAAATGTTGGGGACATTAAGAACAAGTCAGCTGAAAGAAACTCTCTGGTCGTCGCCCACTTCCTGATACGTGGACTTGGCCTAGCCAAGGGGTGTTGCCCTGACGCATGATGAGAGATCAGACCGCCTCAAGGATAGGCTAGTGGCTCCGCCAATGTGATCTGCTCGTGCTCCCTATGCTCCCCTATGATCTTTCTGCTGATTGGCCCATGCCTTCTATAAAGGCCATCCAACTTTCTCAATAAACTGATTTCCTGCTTTGACTGGCCTCCCTGGTGTCTCTGATTGTCCTCCGCCGTGAGGGCTGAGTGTGGGCCGCCAGTCGACTCCTGCTGCTTCCAGATTCTGCCTCACCACTGGGGCATGCTCTCCCAGCCTTCTCTGTCGGCTGGAGAGGGCTAATCCCAGTTCCGGGGGAGCATAAAAACCCCAGCACTCCACAGAAACCTGTGAGAAGGCCTTTGCCACCTGCATCTCACAGGTGGCTGTGATGGGGCTCTTTAATGGAGATGCAGTTTTATTTACATGAGACCCATATCCTACATGTCAGCTCACCATGATAAGGTGGTATCAGCCTTCTATAGCATCTTCACCCCTATGCTGAACCCCCTCATCTACAGACTGAGGAACAGTGAGGTCAAGGGGCCCTGAGAAAATGTGTGGCAACTGTTTGGCCTTAAATAATGACTAAAAGCTTATCTACTTCTTCAAACAGAAAAACTTGTACAAATAATTTGGTATTTTCTAGGGAGAAGGTATTTAAGTTTCCATACGTATAGATATAAAAATAATTTTTTTTTCTGCTTTACACTGGATTGTGCATGAATGTCTACACTTTAAATCGCTTTACTGAGCTGTTTTCACCATGTCAAACTGTGGATTGTTAAAAGTCTATGAATCAACATGTCAGTACAATTTCTGTGTTATACAACACAATGATTTTATTTTCAAATAATAAATAAAGTGTCTGAGTGATTTTGAGTATTGATGTTGTTATTTGCTGCTGAGCAGTGTATCATTCCACAGTTGGTTGCTTAGACTGCAGGCATTCTCTTCAGAGATTTCTACCATCTTCATAGCTCATGTCCACCTTCACGCCACATGGGCCACTGAGGCAGGAAGGCAGAGCACCCATAGGGACAGGATAAGGGCCTCAGAGAAGCGAACAAGGCAAGGAGACTGTGCCATCCTGGAGGAGACCTGGGGCCTGGACAGCATCTCTTCACTGCCCTGACAGCTTCAGCAGCACAGGCTCTTCATTACTTACCCCTTCCTATCCTCCAGTCACGGCCAACCACAGAATCTGTAAAGCTCTTCCTCTTGGGACAGCAGACCCTCACCTCAACCCTTGTGCTAATCAAGGCTTGGAATTCGTGAGAGAGGAGAACCCTGCCACCAGGTCTGATGCCAGCGCCTCAGGTCGGTGCCCCCTGCCATTCCCACTGAGGCTGGGCAGCACGGCTCCAGTTACCCCATGTTGTAGCGGGGCCTATTCTATGATTGTATCTAGAGGCAAATGGCAGCAGGTACTGTCTGTGCCTGGATGCTTCCCTCTAAGATCAAGACTTGGTTAAACTTCTCCTCGTGTCCACACTGTCAGTAGTGTTCACTGTTTTCATTGCTAAGTGGTCCTCCCTGGCCTGACAGGTTCGCGTTCCTCAGCCCATAATTTAGTGAGGTAGCCTCTGTCCCCTGTGCAGTGTTAGGCTCCTGTGACCAGAGCTGCTGCCAGCGTCCCTTATGTCATCACATGTCTCTGTTCCTTTTGGCACATGTGCAATGCACTTACTGAACCGTGTTCCAGAGTGTCTGCTGAAACTTGGACTTTAGCCAGCAATGAACACAGATTTCAATTCTTCCCAATATTATTGAAACTTTTTCATTTTGGCCAATTCTTGTGAGCACTTGGCTATTAATTTGAATTTTCCTGATGATTAATGGGCACTGAGGACTTTTCAATTAACTGATTGCCTATGTTCTTATGTTTTTTTTGTTTTGTTTTGTTTTGTTTGTTTGTCTTTTTGTTGTTTGTTTGTTTTTTTTCCTTTTGAACTATTTCACTTTTGGAAAAGAAATCTGTAGATACTTGAAAACCAAACACAATCATTGATTCAATAATAGAAAGTATACAACACTCAGAATACTATCAGAAGTTTTTTTAGTAATAAAAATTCTGTGTTATTATGAATTTTCTGACAATCTTATAATTCATTGATCAATTTAATTTATATATGTTTGTGTGTGTGTGCATGATATTTCTCTTCCACATCTTCTGTTTTGCCAGAAAATGTAACTTTGTTTCTTTTAATCATGATTTTTTACAAACCACTGGTCTTTTATTGGAGGGAAGATTCCATTGAAAATCTAAGAGCTTTTTAAAATTGGGACTCATGTGTTTTGGAACATTCTATGTTTACCAAATTCTTACATACTCACAATAATTAATAAAGAATAAACTTGACACATTTCAATAAAATGTTGAATTCATTAAAAAATAAATATGGCTATGCATTTATTTATAGACCTATCTTTCACACATGTTTATATGATCTTCAAAGACAAAGCAATTGAATTCAAAAATCATCTCAAGACTGTAGTTTAAAACATCATCTATAGTGATTAACTGTTTTCTTTTTTTTTTTCTCCACAGTGTCTAATCTTGTCTTCATCTGGTTCCCTTCTTCAAAACCTTTCCTTTTCTTGAATGTCACTCAGTTTTTCTCCCAGGTCAGGTGATGGAAGGAGCAGAAAACTCTAAAAATAGCAAGAATAAAATATGCTAAGTAAACAGAGCAAGGTGGGGAGGCTCAGGAAAACTTTATTTTTTTCTTTTAAAATCTATTTTTCTTAATCTTTTTTCTTGTTGTTATCATCATTACCATAAATTTAATTTCACATGTTTAATTGATACCAAAACCACCCACCCCTTCTCCTCTGAGAGCCAACCTCGCCATTGCACCCCTGGGAGCACAAAAGCTGTCCTAGGTGCCCACCACCCTGTCACCATGATACTTGTGCCTGCTCCCGCCACCTCCTTCCCAGGCCATGCCCTGGGGACCTGGCTACTTCTGCTGCCCTATGAAAAGACCACTGATTTTTTTCCCCTTAGTCTGCTTTCCACAGGCTCCCAGTAAGTGCCTGCCTCCTGTGCTTCTGCTTGCTAGTTCCAAGTGACTCTAGTGCTGTGTGCTTCCCAAATCCAGCCCATCTGAAGTAGTGTGGAGTCCAGGCACTTCTGGTGCCCTCAACCACTCACTTGGACATGTCTGTTTGCATAAGCCAGAACTTAGGACCATTGGGGCAAGGGTGACTGAAGCCTCAGTGAGCAGAGGAGGCTTAGTGAGAAACACCTTAGGAGAATGTGGCCTGTGGAGTTTAACTGGTGGGGTCTAGGGAGGTGGGAGGCAGCCCTGCAAATTCACATGTGGCCCTCAATGCTCTAGGGTTAGCCTGCAGCATAGCACATTGTCCACCTCAACACCTTGACAGTGCCCTGCGTATCCATCCTGTGAGGCCTGCCTGGTTCTGGGGAAGTAATCTGTTTGCTGAGAACATGATGTTCACGTGAAGGGGAACTTTAGAAGTGAATTTGGAGAATTGAAGACATCGAAGCCTCTGAATGTGCTGGGGTGCAGGTGCGAAGAAAGCAGCCAGCCATGGAAGGGAGGCAGTCAGGTAAGATCCACCTCTCTTCCACCTCTCTTCCACCACGGACATGCAACTCTTTCCCAGTGTGAAGTCTGTTTTACCATCTCACTTCACAAATTCTTGTTAATGTTGGAGAGAGATGCAACACTAACTTCACACCCACCTCTCATCTATAGTCTCAGAAGCTGGCCGCCAAATATGCTATCCAGACTCACATATGCAAGTGAAAGACCTGCAGACCAGGACTTAGGAAAACAAGGGAATGTAATGGAGCAGTGTTTGTGTACTTAAAAATGCATTCCAAAAGAAATGTCTACATTAAGACTAAACTCTATGCATATGTGGCAAAACCAGAGGCAGCTAATTAATTTAGATTTTTATAACATAATATTTTAAATTTTCATCTTATAAAATGGTGCATGTTAAGCTTTTTGAGTAAAATGTACTAGAATTATGCTTGGTTGAAGATTCCCCAAATTTCAATTTAATAGAAACTTTAAGAGCAGCCAACAAATATCATGAGAGGCAGTAGATTTTACCTTCCCAGATCTCACTTGCCCAAGTTATTGAAGTTTGTTTTCATTAATATGTCCCTAGAATAAATTCTGATTTCAAAATGTATAACATTCTATAATGATTATATGTATGTGTATATATGTATATATTTATACACATACATACACACACACACACATACTGTTTTTCTTCTGACTTAAAAATAATTTTATTATATGCCACAAGTTAGCTTTCCAAAATTAATTCAGTGCAACAAATTTATAACAATTTCATTTCAATAAATGTAACACCAATTAAAAATATCAGATTGAAAGAAATCATGATGTATGAAGTGTTAACAAAAATTTTGGCTTTGCTTTAAATATAGAACACTTAAAGACAATGATATTCATGACATTATTTCTCCTAAAAAATCTGAGAAGTTACCTAAATGTTAAAAATAAAACAATGGCTAACTAAATTTTTGAGCATCTAGTTGAAATTTTCTATGTCAAAAAACAAGAACTTGAAGACATTTTAGGGGAGAAGGGGTGTACTGTGGATTGAACTCAGGTGCACTGGACCACTGAGTCACATCTGCTGCCCTATTTTGTATTTTATTTAGAGACAGTTTCTCACTGAGTTGTTTAGTGCTCACTTTTGTTGAGGCTGTCTTTGAACTCATGATCTGCCTGCCTCAGCCTCCTGTGCTGGTGGGATTGCAGGCATCACCACCCTGAAGACTATTTTTTTTTTAATATTTATTTATTTTCTTTTAGTTGTACACAATGCATTTATTTTTACATGGTGCTGAGGATCGAACCTGGGCTGTGCATGTGCTAGGTGAGCACTCTACCGCTGAGCCACATCCCCAGCCCCTCTGAAGACTTTTGATTGACAAGAGTGGACAAGAGTTTCTGTGTCACCAGTGAGGTCCTGGTGTGTCTATATGTACTCCTGAGTTTGGCCTCTGAAAGAATTCTCTTTGTCCACAGTAAGCTTTCAAACTTGACATTGCCCTTAACATTGAAATTTCTTCTCCTGTTCATACTCTGTAGTGTTCTAGTTGACCTATTGCTTTCCTTCTATTAAAGCTTTGTTTTGTTTATTTAATGAAATAACCTACAAGATTTAAGCTGATGATTTTATCTGTTCTTTTCTCTGTACCACAGTCAACATTTCCCATTTTCTTAAAATAAAGTGTCTGTTTTGACCTTGAATCCACAATTTATGTAAAGCATTATCCACACTGGTTAAACTTTGGATGTAACAGACTCGTTGCTTCTTTTAAATGACAAAACTTTAGGTATACAGAGATGCTTAGAAAACATAATAAGAATTTATAGAAAAATAGATTTAGAAGTTCATGAAAAAGAATTAAAATCATGTGGAATGCATATTTTGGGGCCATCTTTCAAGATTACAGATGATAGGTGGGTACGAAGTCTGTGTTTCATTGCTCTCCAACATTAAGAAGAATTTGTGGAGCAAAGTGTGAAAGAGACTTCACACTGGGAAAGAGTTGCACATCCATGGGAGAAGCTGCAGGGTGTTTCCCATCTTCTTTTCCCATCCTTACACACAAGCTAGCTAGCTGCCAGAACACTCATCTCTGGATTCAAGTGTAGCTCTTCCTGTCAATCCAGATGCCACTGAATGTCACAGAAGGTGTAATTTCATTAATAATCCTGGCATCATAGAACTGTGCTCCAGACCTGGGATGACTGGGTAAGCAGAGGCATAAAATGTGCCTGTAGAAATTCTAGGTGCCTGATAGAAGTGTGCACCTGGAGGTAGAAGCAAGACTCTGAGGGAGACAAGAGTGAGCTATGGAGGCTTCCCAGGGCTAGAGGAAAAGCATGGATGTGGCTGTGTAGATTAAGTGAATGCCACAGAAACACAAAGTCAAGTCAGAAATGCACAGGAGGAAGAACTGATGAGTAATTGAAAATATTTGATGTTGTACTCCATTTAAAAATTCGGAGTGTGGAAGTCTTTAATGCCACATGAAATGGGCTGGGGTCTACTAAACACAGGGATGTCAGTAGTAAATGGTAATGGGGTGAGTTTTGAAAATGGATAATTAATTGGAAAAGCAAAACCCAAGGGGAAATATGCTTCCAGAGATACAGTATTTCTCAGTTTGATTTATCAGTGATTTTCACTGATTTGGGAAATATTTCTGACCAAGGAGTTCTCAGGAGGCACACTGCCTTAAGTCTCCATGTGAGTGTATCATCATAGCTTCTGAGCTGTGGATCAGAGCCCTTGCAACAGCCAGGACATGGGTGAATGCAGGGTCACAATTTTCACTCAGTGCTGGCCTTCTTGACTCAGGACCACAGCAAAATGCTGCTAGCAGTCAAGGGAATTAGAAATATGGTTAAGAATTGATCTAGTGCATAATAAAGAGTATTTACAAAAATAATATTCATACAAGTCTAAATCATTTATATGTAGTTAGTTACATAATTTTCACATGTGCAAAGATAAAAAATTATTATATTTAAACACAATAGCAATCATGAATGAGATGATTGTTATTTTGTTGTTGATAATTTTTGATTACCAAGGTATGTGTTGAAAGATGGAAACCTAGATTAGTGTATCCATACATTTCATTCTCTATATATAAACATATGTATGCATTATTTTACATGTATATTTATATTGAGGGAGAGATGACATATACAAAAAATTACAAATAACTATAAGAATGTAAGTAACCACCTTCCAAGTATAAATGAGAAACATTTACACCTATGATTCCCAATATGTAATATAAAAAAGTTATGATTCAAATTGTACAAGTTAAGAAAACAGGAAAAATTTAAATATATTGTAAAGATACACTGTCAGTTTTGACTACATATAGTTTTCATTTCTTACATATAAACAAGAATGACATTTGAAATCATTCTACATTTCATCCTCTGTAAGTTCTATCTACTTAAAAACTCATTTAAAATGAAGTTTCATTGTTACAATATTTATGTGTGTATTTGTGTATTTACTCATTTTTTCATGGGCTGCTGTGGAGCATGCCCTTGGAGGAGGACTTTCATATCCCAGGCTCATGGTAGAATGGTCACTCTGACATGTCCCCTGTACATTAGTCATGAGCTCAGCACATATAATTGAGCAACTGCTGAAGGCCAGGTCTCTCCTGGGCAGTGTCCATCATGAAGTTAACCCTGGTGGAGCAATGACAATGAGTGATGAGTGGAAATGACCTGTTCATTTAATAATCACAGGGAGAAAGTGGACTGCAAACCCCACACAGCAGAACAGTAAGCAGCAGCAGGGGTGTCCAGGTCCAGTGGGAGGGATGGGATTTTAAGAAGCCTGTGCAGGGTAGGCCTCCTCGAGAAGGTGATAGCTGACCAAATCTGGACTAAAATGAGTACCTGGATTTAATTCACACTTTGAGATGCAACATAGACTCAAAGGCCAATTGAGCCAGCTAAGCATGACCAAGGAGCAGATTAAATGCAGGCCCACTCAGTGGAACAAGTCCTCTGTGAACACTGGCTGAGAAGCCATGGATCTTGATTACAAAATAGGCATCAGTAACCCTCATTTATTATGCAGATCTATCTAAACGACATTGAAATTCAGCCACTGTTTTCTCTTTATAATTAATTAATTATCTCTTTTTAGGAAGCGTAGAATTTGATATGAGACCTGACAACCACAGCACCAGCACTGACTTCATCCTCCTTGGGCTCTTCTCCTCTTCCCACTCCAGTCTGGTCTTCTTCTCCTTCCTATTTGGCATTTTCATCGTGGCCCTAACAGAAAATGCTCTCATGATCCTGCTCATTCACAGGGACCCGCGCCTCCACACCCCCATGTACCTCCTGCTCAGACACCTCTCCTTCATGGACATCCTGCACATTTCCAACATCGTTCCCAGAGTGATCGCTGACTTCCTGTCAGGCAACAGAACTATTTCCTTTGCAGGCTGTGGGATCCAGGTATTTCTGTCACTCACACTGCTGGGTGGGGAGTGCCTTCTCCTGGCTGCCATGTCCTGTGACCGCTATGTGGCCATCTGCCACCCCCTGCACTACCCAATGCTCATGAGCGAGAGGGTCAGTGTGCTCATGGCTGCAGGGTGCTGGCTGGTCGGGACCCTCAATGCCATGGTCCACACGGGGCTGGCCCTCCACTTCCCCTTCTGTCACTCTCGGGCCATTGATCACTTTTTTTGTGAAGTTCCTGCCATGTTGAAGTTGTCCTGTGCAGACACCTCACGCTATGAACGAGGGGTTTATGTGAGTGGCATTATTTTCCTCCTTATTCCTTTTCTCATGATCTCAGTGTCTTATGTGCAAATTCTTCTCACCGTCCTCAGGATGAAGTCATCAGAGGCCAGGAAGAAGTCATTTTCCACCTGTTCCTTCCACATGGTTGTGGTCATAATGTACTATGGGCCCTTTATTTTCACATATATGAGACCTAAGTCATACCACACCCCAGGCCAGGATAAGTTTTTGGCTATATTCTACACCATAGTCACGCCCACACTCAACCCTGTCATCTACAGCTTTCGGAACAAAGATGTCCTGAATGCCATGAAAACTGTGCTCAGAAGTAGCTCCTGTATAGAAAATGAACAGGACAGATGCCTGAAGTTTGTCTTCCTTCAATCATAAAATATTGAATCCTATGTTTTTATGTTTGTTTTTCGGTTAAACTTAAAGTTTTATCATCTTGAATGCTATGTTGAAATAACATAAGCAGGTTGGATGAGTAAACCCGATAAAAGTTCTGTGTGCATTACATTTAATGATTTTTCCCAAGAGTTCTGGAAAGACTACATTAATATCAGGAACCACATGGCCTTAAGTTCTTCTAGTGCTCCCAAGATCACTAGTTCTTGATTCTCCCAGTGTAACTCCCTGTCCAAACTGCACAACTTCCCCCTTTTCTGTGACTAGGTATTTAGAATCACTTATTGAGATGCATCCTGTTGAAAACTAACAGCAGGCAAATATTACTGAGAGTATTGAAGGTTGTTACAGAAGCTACAGAATAAACTCCAATGACAATGTCACTCAAGGACTCTTGGACTGCTTGGTAACCATTACCCTCAGCTTTCAGGTGGCCTCTAAGGCTAGCAGTGATTCTTCAGTAGAGCCCTCTGCCCTGCTGTTGTGCTGCCTCCTGGTGACCCTCAAGGAGCAGGCTGCCCGTGTGTCCTGCAGAATAAGTTTTATTATTGGAGGTCTGAGTGTTCAGCCCTCACACAGGCAAAGCCACATCTTTATGAGTGGGAAATATGTGGTTAGTGTGGATTGGGAATGTGTGAGGTACAGTCCTCATGGCATATTCCATCAGAAAACTGAGCTTGCAGTTACTCTTCAGTGACAACTCACATACAGTGTTGCAATCAGCCTTCACTATATATTGTCTTAAATAACTTTTGCTTCTCTCTCTCTCTCTCTCTCTCTCTCTCTCTCTCTCTCTCTCTCCATATCACTTATAAGGTACAGAGTATGTGAGGGAAATTCACAAGCAAATCTTACATTTTCTATTAAAGAAGGAGCTAAAATTAAGGCTGGTTTTAAGCCTAACCTTTCTCCAGCTTATTTCTGTGAAGTAAAGTAGAAAAATCTTAATCTCATCCTAAAATACCAGCTCAAACAATATATTCAAAAAACCACCTCCTTTGTGGGTGGAAATGATACCACCCGTTACCCAGTGACGAGTTCTTATCCCTCACATGTTGAAGTATCACATTAGAGAAGCATGTTGAGGCAAGCATTTAAAACAGGGTTTATCTTAAAAGGGGTAACATAGACTTCTTCCAGGAGGGACAAGGGGGCCACAGATGGTATCCTGGTATCTCAAGAAGCGAGAGTATTCTGCCTTTTTAAATATGTCTTAGCCTTCCTTTGCTCTCCTGCTCCCTTCCCCTTTTCTCTCCCTTTCCTGTGTATGTGACGAGGCCCAGGAGATGTTCAGATGTGATCGCCCAAAAGTGAGAAGCAGATAAGCTGGAGGGGCCAAGGTGGATTCATCTGGGCAGGAAGGGGGCATAATTAACAACTTTTATAACTCCCTGTAGGGAAGAACAACCTTTGGACAGGTTACTTTAGCAACAGGTTGGAACAGGGGCAGGTTAACTTGATAAGCATGGAGGAAGGGCTCTGAAGGCATTTCAATCCCTCAGGGAACAGTCTCCAACTTCTCAGACTCACTCAAATTGGCCTCCTTGATCTGACCTGACTCAATTTACCTATATATTCTGACTTCCTCCCTAATTCTGGCTTCAGACATAGGTCTCCTCATAATGACCTGCTCATCCTTCTATTGTGCTGGTTCATGGTTGTGGTGGGGCGGGGGTACCTGGAGGTAAATGATTGACAAGGAGCCAACACAATATAATGGCTCTCAAACTCTAGGACACACATGTTTGGAAATTCATATTTTTCATGTATTAAATAAGATGACTAATTCTATGTTAGCAATCTGGTGTATCCTACCATGTACTGCTCATCTCTTTTAAGCAGAATCAGTTGTGGAAATCCTCGAAACCATGAAGAATCACACGCAGGATTCATGCAGGACACAGTGGAGCTGTGTTGGTATACAGCCCAGGGGACTCTCCTCTGACGGCTTCTAATTCTGTGAAAGCCACTCTACAATATTGTCAATTCTGCACAGTGGGTGGCAATACAAAATGAATCTTTTTATAGATTACCAGATTCATGTATGAATAGGTATTATTAGGAAACTAATGTGAATTTATGCACCCCAAAATTTCAAAGCTCTCCCAGGAATATTGACCTCAATTTCTAATTTAACATTTCCCCAAACACTCAGGCAATTAGTGCAGCTGCTGTGGAAGGCAGTGTGGAGGTGCCTCATGCAACTAAGAACAGAACCACCAACCCCACCCTGTATATTCAAAGGAAATGAAATTAGCATATCAAACAACATTTGTACCCCATGTCCATCCCCACAGGGTTCCCAATAACCAAGAAATGAAAGCAAACTCAGTGTCCATCAGTTGAACAGTGGAGAGAGGAAAATGTACAGACACACAAATGCAATACTGTTTAGCCATAGACATAGACACATAGACTTAAGACAGGTAGACACAAGAGTAAGTTGTAATTACAAGGAGAAGGAATTCTAGTGTGCTATTCAGAGTAGCATGATGACAGGTGACAATGATGCATTGCACATTTCAGAAAACTAGAAGAAAGGATTTAGAAAGTACTCATCATAAAGAAGTAAAAATGCATGAGGAGATAAACATGTTCTGCCTGATTTAAAAATCACACAATATATTCATATGTTGAAACAGCACATGGAATCCCATTAGTATATACAGTGTTTGTGTTTTTTGTATCAGTTAAAACTAAATGTAATTATATGTAAATTCCAGACAGCCTTAGTAAACTGTGTCCTTCTTTCAACACTGTGACCAAAACACCTAACAAAAACTACATAGAGGAGGGGAAAAAAATTGTGGCTAATAGTTTCAAAGGATTTAGTCATGGTCAGCTGGCTTCAAGGCAGAAGTACCATGGCAGAAGGGCACAGTGGAGAAAAGTTGCTCAGTTCACAGAAGCCAGGAAGCAGAGACAGAGTGTGAGAGAGAGAGAGAGAGAGAGAGAGAGAGAGAGAGAGAGAGAGAGAGAGAGAGAGAGAGATATGGGGGGAGGTCTAGAAACAGATACAGATATAGTCCCCAAGACCTCTGCATCTTGCTTCTTTTCCCTTCCTCTCCACCTCCATGGTTCATTCAAGACACTAGGCCATTACTTCTCACTCTTTTCACTCATGGGACTTTGCTGAAAATAGCAAGTAATAGACCAATATTGCAAACTTTTCTTGGATTTTATATCTCATACACTACATCCTTTGCCTTCTAAGGCTAAATCAGAAAGCAGAGAAATAAAATACTCTGATAATTACCAAATTATACACCTATCTAGGTTCACAGGGTTCCTTGAGCCTGTGCTATTAATTTCCTCCACCCAAACATGGAAATAGTTTTTAAACTCTATTGTTTGTAATTTATAGTGCATCATTAGAAAATTAGGTTTTGTTATTAGTATGAATGACATCATAGGAAGTTTTAAAAAGAATAAGCAAATGTACTTAAATATTAACTTTAATAAAATAATGTTGTATATAGATTTGTTGTTTAATGACTAGATTTTAGCTGTTTGTTTCACGAAAAGTAACAATATGATGATAGATATATTGTAATCATATGTGATAATGGGTATCAATCTGCTCTACTGCTGTAGGCACTTTAGTGTCAATATGCACCCCATATTATCATCTTATAAACCTCAAATACTCACAACAGTAATTATTGTAGAAAACACAAATAAGGATCATTCTTTGTCCCTCAGGGACAGCGATAATTCTGGCAAATGAAAACTGGGCTGATGCCTCATGATCAGCAGTACTGTGGCAATGCCAGCTCTTGCTCTCTGAATCCCCAGGGGTGTGTCCTGTGAAGCTTGCAAAAGCATTGTGGGAACATAGATCATCAAAACCAAGTGAGGCAGCCCAGGATAAAGGGAAGACAGAGGCTGTGTTTTCCAGTCCTCATTGCTCCTGGGTTGAGATCGTCCAACACAGAGCCAGTTCCACACAGTTGGCTTGAAGGGTGCAGAGTGGTCGTGTCCATGTGGGTGATGCTGAGCCCACCCAGGTTCTGTTGAATTGAAAGGAATGTGGAGAAGGCATGCCTTAGAGCCACCAAAACAATGCAGGGACAAAATCTATGAGAGACAGTAACTTATCAGAGACATTCGTGTTGGAGGAGTATATAGGAGATGATGCTTTGTGCAGGAAGGGGCAGCAATGAGTCACAGCTTGTGTGCTAATTTCTGGCTTGACCTACTGCACCTGGTGGAAATATTCACTGTTCAGATGGTCAGTACAGCAGGTCTTTGTCAGACATGGTGGAGATGATGTCTCTGTCAGACATGATCACAGGATTCCCATCAAGTGCAGTGACAACAACTAGCTGATGACAGAGGGTCACCATGCAGTGATGTGTTGGATTAAGAAGCAGTGCTCTGAAAATTCAGGGGGCCAAACCCAAGCACTATCTGATATAAAGTGGGACTATGGGTTCAATTGTTTGACTTCACATGAGGAGCATGACCTTAGCCTCTCAGGACCTGCCCTGCACACATGGGAAACCAAAGCAGACATTCTGACCCATGTGCCTGTGCTCCTCAGAGAGGTTAGGGACCACTCTGACCCATCAGTGAGTAGAAAATGTAATCCTGCTTCATGTTGGTTGGCTCAGTTACATTCTCTTATATCTTGAATCACTATTTAAGGGACTCTTTGAAGCAGACAGAAGCAATGGTAACAAAATTGTCACATTAACAAGGACACAGTAATACTAGAGATGGTGATAGTGAGCATGGCCCCTGAGCACATCCTGTGCCAGACTGTGCTCCTTACATGACTGTGGGAGTATTTAATATGTCTCATTTAACCTTCAAAGCAATATTGTGACTCACTGCATTTGTTAGAAATTTATTGCAGATGTACTTTCATAGACAATTGTTCATAAAAAAGGCCCCAATGGAATCTTTTCTGAAACTATAATTGATTATGTTTTCTTCTTTATTTCTTTTCATAGGAAATAAATTTTGTTCATTACTATTTTTCCATAATTACTCATGCCAAGGGCGTCCTCCCACCTAGATGAAGTCAACGAGTATGTCTTACTGTAGCCATTCTTCACATCATCTCTTTTACATTGATTCAGCATTTGACTTCTGCCTCTCCCATGAAAGTTCAGTGTAAGGTGATGAGTTATGAATTAAAACCAGCTAGTTTTAACCAGCTGGTCACTAACCTGCTAAGTCCCCTATCTAAAATTTTTGAAATGTGTTATAATTATGATGTCAACTGTGTCTAAGAATAATTTGCCATTTTCATATAGTAAAAATTTCAAACACTCATGTCAGAATTAGTATTCACAAGGTCTTCATATCAAAAACACTTGTCAAAATAAACATTTTTATGAAGAGTTATTAGTGTTATTTTTGTCTTTTGCGTGTCTTATGCTCAAAAACATAATGTCAATAAATAATGCTAGAAGGAAAAGAGGTACTCATGAGGAACATAAAAGCTACAGTGAGGAGAGCCAGACAGTTGGGGATTCAAGGGAAGTGACATTCAGAAGGATGTGCAGGGGGTCCTCCTGAGAAGCTGACCTTGAGAAAAGACAGCCTTGAGCAAGTTATGGAATTAATAAAACTTTGAGACTCAACATGGGTCAAGGGTCCTTTTAATTATGGAAAATATCATTATTTGATTCAAGCAAGTAAAAGTCTATCCTGCAAAACATGCCCAATCCAAGCCCTGGCCAAGAGGCCCTTGATGATTAGAAAACATGCCTCACTAGCTCTGATTGTGTTACAGAAACAAGCAAAAATATGATTTGGATTTAACTATGTTTTCTTCCTTGCCTTCATAATTAAATAACCATGTATTTGTTTAAGCATTTATTTTTCTTTTTAGGTTGAATATGAACACTCAGTATGAGACGTGACAACCACAGTGCTCACCCTGACCTCACCCTCCTGTGCTCTTATCCTCTTCCCACTCAAATCTGGTCTTCTTCTCCTTCCAGTTGAGCATTTTCATTGTCACCCTAACAAAAAACCTCTCATGATCCTGCTCATCCAGAGTAACCTGCACCTCCACACCCCCATGTACCTCGGACTGAGCCACTGCTCCTTCATGGACACCCTGCACATTTCCAACATTTTTCTCAAAGTGATCTCTGACTTTCTGTCAGGCAGCAGAGCTATTTCCTTTTCATGCTTTTATTCCTGTCCCTCATGCTGCTGGATGGTGAGTGCCTTCTCCTAGCTATCATGTCCTATGTCCAATATGTGGCCATCTGCCATCCCCTGTACTACACAGTGATCATAAGTGAGAGGGTTAGTGTGCTCATGGGTACAGGGGGCTGTTCAGGACCCTCAAGCCCATGGTCCACACAGGGCCGGTACTGCACTTGCCCTTCTGTTACTCTAGAGTGATCGATCATTATTTCTGCAAAATTCTTGCCATGTTAAAGTAACCCTATGCAGACATATCACACTTTGAATGAGTGGTTAATGTGAGCACCATTCTATATCTACTGATCCCTCTTTCCATGATCTGTGCATCTTTTGTGAAAATTCTTCTCACCATCCTCCAGATGATATGATCAGAGAAAGATATTCTTTTCCACCTGTTTCTTCCACATGATTTTGGTCATAATGTTCTATGTGCCCTTTATTTTCGCATATATGAGACCCAAGTCATATCACACTTCAGGCCAGGATTAGTTCTGGCTATATTCTACATCATTGTCATGCCCATACTCAACCCTGTCATCTACAGCTTCAGGAACAAAGACGTCCTGAATACCATAAAAACTGTGCTCAGAAGTAGCTTCCAATATAGAAAATGATCAGAAAACATGATTTTACTTCCATATTTCATACCTATAGGACATTTATTATTAGTTTCTTAAGGAAGAAAACTAAAGCTTCTGTCTCTTTCAGTATGGAAAGAAATGCAAGTTCAAAACTACTAATAACACCTATGAGTGATATTTTGCTTTTCAATCCATACCTAACCTGTGTTACCTTCAGTGCTGGATCATAATCACCCAAGAACTTGCAGGAAGTGAAAGATGTCCAACGTCTCCAGGCCCTGACTTTGAACTTCAGAAATATTTTTTAAATTACACTCACGTACACACCATTTAAGAAACATGAACCTAAGTTTATCTCTATTTTTATAAAATTGAGTAAAGTTACATTCCCAAACTTTTACAAATCCACAATCAATGTGAAATTATCAGAATTAAACTGTGTGGTTTGTACTGATATCTTTGTTTGCTGAGTTGAGAAATACAGATGTGTACTGACACACCCATACTTGCTCTGATTTTAATAAAATAGAGTTATTTTTGCTAGAATTAAGATTACATATTCTTTAAGAACATACAGAATGTTGTATCATTTCACATATACATATAGTTTTATGTTTTACAAATGCTTCTAGAAATTTATATTAAAATTATTTTAAAGAAGAAAATAAATGTATATTATGATTCCATTTAATTAAAAAGAATTAATTTTCATAACTTAATTTATAGCAAAACATAGAAAACCACATTTTATTGGGGCAAATGTTTAAGTACATTTCATTTTATTTTGCTCAGAAATCAATATTAAATAAATAATATAAAACATTTAAGAAAATGTGAAGATGTATAATACTTTAATGGGTGAAAAGTTGTTAGTTTCTCTTTCACAATTGGAAATGTTAAAACAATAGGAATAAATATTACCAAATTTTGTTTCATCACAAAGAGCAAACACTTACCAGAACATTCTCCATGTCCTCCTTTGTTCTTCAAGATGGGTGAAGAGCCTCACAGGTGAGTGAGAGTGCGTAAGTGCTGTAGGTACAAGCAGTGAGGAAGATATCTGCAACAAACAGTCTAGGAGCATCAGCTTCCACTAACCAACACAGAACACACATGTACTCATGTCTAGAGTGCTGTCTTCATTCCCAGGGTTGTTGTTTTAACAGAAAACTTATGGAACTTTGCTTTCTTCCAGACATCACAGTCATGTGCTGAGGGGATCTTGCACTGGAGGAGCCCAGGAAGTTAATGGGAGCAGCTCTGACTCACTCGCAAGTCTGCACCCAAGGTGCTGTTGAGACACAGACAGACTCCCTTCCATTCAACTTCCCTGGATGAGAAGCCCTTGCTTAAAACACAGCAAGAAGTGGAAATACCAACTAATGACTTTACCTGATATAACAATAACTAAACAAGGCAAGTATAACTGGATCAACTTATACCGACAGGAGTCACCATTTTTTTCTGAAAATATATATATATATATATATATATATATATATATATATTATAAATAATATTTTGATGGGCCAATTTCCAAATAGTACAACATTACCATAAAATAGTGTTTATACTTATGTGCATTTTCTTTTACCTCAATGCAGCTTCCAAACATGACAAGTTTGGAGAACCACACTGTGGCCAAATTTCTTCTGGGGCTGCTGCAACACACACCAGCTCACTTCTGTGTCTTTGCACTCATCTCCATGATGTTCTTCTTCATGCTGACTGGAAGCAGCCTTCTGATCCTGCTGATCCTGGTGGACCCGCTTCTGCACACCCCTATGTACTTTTTCCTGTGGCATCTCTCTCTCATCGACATCCTGTTCACACTTGCCATTGTCCCCAAGAAGGTGTCTGACATTCTTCTGCACAAGACTGCAATCTTTGTGTCTGGATGTGGGACACAAATCTTCCTGGGATTGGCCTTGGGTGGAACTGAGTGCATTATTTTGGGACTCATGTCCTATAACTGATACATGGCCATCTGCAAGCCTCTCCCCTACGTGCTGCACATGAACTGCCCCCTCTGCAGGCACTGAGCTCGTGGGTGAGTGGTGCTTTTGATGCCTTGCTACACACTGTCTACACCATGAAGTTTCCCTTCTGTGGACCCAGAGAAATCCACCATTTTTACTGTGAGCTCCGTGGTGCATTGCTGCTCTCTTGTGAGGACACCTTGACGTATGAGAAGGGGGTGTTCATCAGTACCACCATTCTGCTTTTGTTCTATTCTCCATCATCCTTGCCTCCTACATGCTGATTCTCATGGGGCAGAAGCCAGCCTTCTCCACCTGCTCCTCTACCCTGGTGGTGGTCAGTATATACTATGGTGCCATCATATTCATGTACATGAGGACAATCCCATACTACAGGCCAAGATAAAGTTGTGCCTGCCTTCTACACTATTCTGACACCAATGCTCAACACCTTGATCTATAGTCTTAAAAATAAAGATGTGGTAGGAGACCTGAGAAAAACCCTATGGAAGCGGTCAGCATGTATGAAAATGTGAATATAAAGACTAGGCATCATTAGTATTGAAAATTAACCTCCATTAAAAGTGCTTATCTGTTAATTATTCCCTATATATTGACCTATTTATGATCTTAATTCATCCTTTCATTCATATTTATTTAAGTATTTTAATCATTTCTTTGAAATAAAACATTCTGTAGCAATTCTAAGGAATAAAATGGAATAAAAGAATAATTCAAAGTTGTTACTCCACCTTTCCAGCTACAAACAAGACCACTTTTCGGAACCACAATTTTATTTACTTGGTCCATTCATATCATGTTGTATGAATCATTTGTACCAAAGCTGATTCTGAGGAAGTCCCTGTGTTTTTCTCTGTGTTCCAGCTGTGCTGGAATGCTCACCTTAAGTACCACACTTGACAACTCCAGATCCAGATGTCTCCGCCACTGTGATGCTAGGCGCATGTGGTTGGTGTCACTTCAAACCACGCATCTCTGTTGCTTGCAGTCATACTGTGGCTGGAAGTACTGATATATTAGGAAAGTCTCTCTGAATTTGAGCTTCATTACAGTCCAGAATACCCATCTGTTATTATGAGCTGGCTTAGCCAAAGTTCTTTCTGGCCTCTTTTGGCAAAGTGCCAGGGTAAGTTTGCTCTATGCCAGAGAACCTGGGAGGATTCAGACTTAAGGGCTTTACTGCTTTCCTCCCTGCCACTATAACTCCTGATTATGAAAAACCCATGAAATAAGAAAATAATTGTATATGTCTTAGCCTTTTTTGCCCAATTGTTGTCCTGTAGACTAAAGGAATCTCCAGAAGGTAAGGCAAAAATCTATTGGTTGTTAGGCACATAACAAACACCATTTCCAGAGGAATTTATGGGAGTACTTGGTTAAAAGAGAGTGCCTCCTTCTTGCAGCATTTTTTTAAAATACATTTAGTACATCTGAGCATAGGAACAATAATGGGAGATTTTAAACTGGCTTGTGAACGCTAAGTATGTGAACAAAGGGAACCTGGGATGTTTTCTTACTAATCATCCCAGTCTTTCTCTCAGTCCTAGAATCTGAATGGCTACTGTTTCTGATTGGCGAAGGAAGGGGAGTATCCAGGAAGGAATGGATGTGGGGGTGGGGAGTGTTGCGTGGTCCACGTGGAGTCAAATGTAATTGGGGCTTTCTCTCAGTGCCATTCATCTACTGATCACCCAGATACCCCTTAGGGTGGTCAGGAGTGGGTTCAAGAGAGGGAACCTTAGGATTTTCACCTGAGTGCTGCTCAGGTCAGAAATTCCGCAGTTGTCCCATGCTCTTACATCCACCTTCACGCATCCAAGGCAGATTGGAATGAGGGACACTGTGTACCCACTCCAGTTGCTCTCCAGGCCTAGACACAAAAGTAGGAAATGGCTTCAGCAGAACCCAACATGCCGGCTCTACACAGAACATATGATTGAGAGCTGCCTAGGCTGGGAAGCCTTTCACCCCAGTCTTGAAGAGTGGTGGCTGCACTGACTGCATTTAAGTGGCTGATGGGTGCCCATAATCCATCAAAATGAAAGAGACAGAAAGATGCACCTCAAACTGATGTGGGGTATGTGGAGAGGAGTTTACCTTGGTGTAGTGTCTCAGTGGGACCTCCTTATATGATACCTCCAGTTGCTGGTGACGAGTTCTGCTCCCACACATGTTGAAGTTTAAACGTTGGAGGAGCACACCGAGGCAAGCATATAATGCAGGGTTTATTTAAATGGGGTAACATAGACTTTTCCTGAGAGGGAGAAGGGGGCCATTGCTGGTATCCTGGTATCCCAAGAAGTGAGGCAATGCTCAGTGGGCTGGCCAAAAGGTGAGAAGCAGATGGACTGAGGATGGAAGAAAGAGCAGGATGGAGCAGCCCAGGACACATTAATTAACAACTTTATAGCTCCCTGTAGGGAGGGGCAATTCCGGGGACAGGTCACCTTAGCAACATGTTGGAGCAGGGGCACGTTCTTGATAGGGATATAGGAAGGGCTCAGAAGGAATTAACATTTCAATCTCTCAGGGGACAGTCTCCAACTTCCTGGGATTCACTCAAAATTGGCTTCCTTAATCCAACCTGATTCGATTTACCTATCTATACTGACTGCCTGTCTAATTCTGGCTTCACTGACCTCCCTTTCTGAACATGGAGGTCAGTGCCCCTGCAATCACACCCAGGTCAACCACCATTTTTCAGTGGGATCTAGAAGCAGCTGCTCTGGTGATGCTCCATTAGCATAGAAGCAGGGGCCATGTCAGACCAGAAGTGGGTGAGGACCATCAGGGCTATCTACACAGCGGTGTGCTGAAGAGCCCTGCTACAGGTGGGAGGAGCACCAAGGCAGCTCTCCTGGAGAAGCTTGTCTTCCAAGCTAATGTACAGGTGTGTTGTCTGAACTGAACCGCAGGTGGGGCACATCATGGATCTGGATCCTCCTGGGCAGAAATGCCCTGGTGAGAGGAAGCAGATAGGGGGCTCAGGTCCAGAAGTTAGGGACAATACCAGAATCCTCTCTGTCCATCATGAGCATGCTCACTAGGTGTGCGGCCCAGCCAGGGACCCTGAGACTTGACTTCATTCCAGTGGTAGCTGTTCCTGTTTACTTCTGGGAAATACCTTCAAAATGTTATCTCAATCTTCCTTCCTTCCTCCTTTTCTTTCTTTCTTTCTTTCTTTTCTTTTTTTCATATTTTTAGAGACAATCCTAATCAACATTGATGCTGATACTTCTATCCCTCCTCTCTCTCCTCCTCCTCATGCCTTCTTCCCCTTCCCCTTCCCTCTCCTTCTCTTTCTTTCCCCTTCTCCTCACCACTTCTTTTTCTTCCTTCTTCTGCTCTCTCTTCTCCTCCCCTCTTCCTTCCAATACCTTGGCCTGCTCCTCCTTATCCTTCCCCTCCTCCCTTTCCTCTTCCTCCTCTCCCTCCTCCCCCTTTCTCCTTTTATATTAGTGCTGTGTAGTTGTACACAATAACTGGGTTTCTCTGGACTTGCACAAAATTTTGTAACTCAATTTCTGTTCGAGTTCCCTTCCACCATGCCCCACCCCCTGTCCATTCCCCTACTCTTCTTCCACTGTTCTATTGGTGTAGCTTCCACTTAGTTATTTGTTTTCAATTGGTGCTTTATAGATATACCTAAAGGTGGAATTCATGTATGTATACATGCATACAGTATAATGTTGTCAAATTTGTTGTTCTTTCCTCCATCCCCCCAAATCCTTCTTCTACTCCCTCTATCTTTGTGATAGCCAAGCCGTCCTTTTATTCCACCTACATTGCTGTACCTTCCACTCATTAGAGAAAACATTCTATCCTTGACTTTCTGAGTCTGGCTTATTTCACTTAGAATGATGTTCTCCACTTACACTCATTTACTGGCTCATACAATAATTACATTCTTTTTATGGCTGAGTAAAACTCCATTGTGTATATATACCACATTTTTTAACCCATTCATCTATTAATAGGCATCTGGGCTTATTACATAACTTGGCTCTTGTGAATTCTGCTGCTATAATAAACATTGAAGTGACTGTATCACTGATTTTAGTGTGCTGATTTTTGTTCTTTTGGGCAAATATCAAGGAGTGGAATAGCTGGGTAATAAGGGGTTTTATTCTCAGATTTTTGCAGAATCTTCCTACTGCTTCCCAGAGTGTCTATACTGTTTTGCAGTTGCACCAACACACTGTATAAGCATAACTTTTCCCCCCAACTCCTTGCCAACAATTGTTATTATTTGTGTTCTTTATAATTGCAAATCTGATTGGAGTGAGAAGGAATTGCAATGTAATTTGATTTCTATTCCTCTAATTACTGCAGATGTGAAACCTTTTTTTTTTTTCCAAATATTTTTTGACCATTTATATTCCCTTCTTTGAGAAATGTCTGTTTACTAATTTTACCCATTTATTGATAAGGTGATTTGCATTTTTGTGTTTAATTTTTTAGTTCTTTATATATTCTGGATATTAATATCCTGTCAGAGGAGTAGCTGGCAAAGATCTCCTATTCTGTAGGCTCTTTTTTAATGCTCTTAACATTTCCTTTGCTGTGTAGAAGATTTTTAGTTTGATAGCATCCCGCTTATTGATACCTAGTTTTATTTATTGAGCTTTAAGATCTTGTTGAGGAAATTGATACCTGCACCTAAATGATGAAATGTTCACCTTATGTTTTCTTCTAGCAGTTGCAAAGTTTCTTGTTTAAATTATAAGTCTTCAATTTATTTTGATTTCACTTTTTTGTGCAGAGTGAAAAATTGGGATCTAATTTCATTTTTTCAAATATGAATATCTAGTTTTCCCAGAACCATGTTTTTAAAAGGCTGACTTTTCTGCAACACATGCTTTTACCATCTTTGTCAGGTGTCAGAGGGCTGTAACTCTGTGGGGTTTTCTCTGTGTCAATGCATCATGTCTTTATTCTTCGCAGTGATGTCTTAGTGACCATTAATTCTTTTAGTTTTTTTTCTCACCAAGGTAAGATTTTATTTTTTCTTCGATTCTAATAGATAACTTTGCTGGATATAGCAATCTTGGCTGGTAATTGTTTTCTTTTAGGGTTTGGGATATTGTCCCTCCTTCATTTTAGGGTCTAAGTTGAGAAGTCAGAAGTGACCGGTATTGGTTCACCTCTAAAATAATCTAACATTGTTCTCCTGCAGCTTTTCATATTTTTTCTTAGTTTCTCTGTTAAACATTTTGATTGTGATGTGTCTTGGATAACTTCTTTTTTTTTTTAACTTTTTCTATTTGGTGTTCTTTATGCATTCTGTATATGTATATCCATTTTATGTCTAAGGTTTAGAATGTTTTCTAATATTGTTTTATTGAAAAGATTTTTAATGTCATCAGTCAACATCTCCATCTTCTCTTCTATCCCAATGACCCTTACTTTGGACCCCTTGACCTTGTCCCAGAGCATTCTGCCTCATTTTGTGCTCCATTTGTATATGCAATTTCTAATCTAGCCTTTTAGTTGTTTTTATTTCTTAATTGCATACAGAGTGTTCAAGATCAGATACCCTGCCATCAAGACCAGAAGTGTTCTCAAGGCCTGATTGTCTATGGGATCTAATCTGTTGTAGATACTTTCGAGTGGATTTTAATTTGATTCATTGTGAGCTACATTTTCAGGAGTCTGAATGATTTCTTTTCAGAATCTCTATTTCTTTATTAAAATTTTTTTTGCTTCCTATATTTTTTCTCTTAATTTGTTCCTTTGATTATCATAGTTTTGCTCACTGAACATTTTTATTATCAGTTTTTTATACTCCTTCTCTGGAATGTTATCCTTTTCTATATTTGTGTGTTCTTTGGTGACAGGAAGGAAGGATACAGTTTGGGTGATGAAAATTTTTCATGGGTGTATGGTGTTGATGGCTGTATCAAATGTGAGTCTGCTAAATGTGACTGAATAGTGCAGGAAAAATTGATTATGATTAAAATTGTTTTTAATGTATATTTTACTACAATTAAAAGGTTAGGAAAATTAAGGTTAACATAAGCCCAGAGGACCTCCTTCCCAATAGAAATATACCATTAGTTCAATTACAGAAGACTATTGGTAGGAAGTCTAAGAACATTTATGATAGTATCTGTATTAAAATGTAATATTGAATATTTTCTAAATAATACCTTATGAAAGTGAGAAATGATATCTCTTTTTACCCATTTTAAAACATGTAGGTGTTTTGTGATTTAATAGTAATTTCTGAATAAGAACAATTTGAAATTAAATGTTACCAAAAGCAGATTAAAGACTGTACCCCAAGTGTCTAATGCTCTAAGAGCACCATGTAATGTGTTTATATTAAATTTACTTCTTTCCACTTTGATGAAGTAAATTTGCTACCAGATGATTCAGAACTAAAATATTCATGTAAACACATTATGGTGCTGAACTAAATGAATGACATTGCATAAAAATCTGCACTAAATTAATAATAATAAGAAGATACTTGGATAAATGCATTTGTTTGTTTTCCATTTAAACTCAACATTAACATACTTGGGATACATGTTAAAAAAATAAAGAACATGTTCCTATCTTGGCAAAATGCCAGTCAGTGCTGGTTTTGACTAATTTTTGTCAGCAATGTCTCGGTGGAGATCATTGACTAAACTATACACACACACACACACACACACACACACACACACAGAGCCAATTCAGATCCATGTAAAGTTGGGTGACTCATGGTTGCTCCTGAGTCACTTGGAAAATATTTCAAATGGCAAATAAAGGCATAAGAAAAGACTATAAGCATTAGCTTGAAAAATACTCAAACACTTTAATCAGAAAATGAATTTGACAATGGGTACACTGTCAGCTACCCAATCCAGGAACTGCATAAAAGGGGAATGAGAAGAAAAAAACATATACTAAAGGTATTTGTATTGATATCATTAAAGTTAAGATCATTTATTAGATCAATTAAAAACTGCCATTTGCAAAGTACTAGAGTGAGTAAGCAATTTGTAAACTTAGAATTTCCTTTTACCAGAGAATGTTAAAAAACAATTGACTAAAGTGGGATTAAAAGTTAGATCCATAGGGAGACAGATAAGCTCATGGTAGAGAGATGATAGACTTTCTTTTTTTAAAAAAGTAGACAAAATACATGTGCTGTTTACATACTTGTAAACTTTCTAAATCACAAAGCTCTTTTTATATCTAAAGCCTATTTCTATAAAATTCTGGCAAGAATTGGTGTAATTGCTAACACCTAATGTGATTTGAAAGTGAAATTGATAATACAAGCAATGTCTGATATTCTCTATAAAATCGTTTCCTGGATTGGGCTGGGGTTGTGGCTCAGCAGTAGAGCTCTCGCCTGGCACGTACGTGGCCCAGGTTCGATCCTCAGCACCATGTACAAATAGACCCATTGTGTACAGCCAAAACAAATAAATAAATATTTAAGAAAAACTTGTTTCCTGGATTTATGGTAAGATTAATGTCTATAGTAAAAATTCTTTTTTTTTAATTATAGTCACTTTAAGGATAAAAATAATATTTTTTTAAAAAAAAAATCATGTAAAAATTTATGTGAACTTCAGTGGTGCTTCAAAACATGAGCAGTTATTAGTATTTACAGGAAAGCCTGGTGTTGGGAGCAATTCATCTTGCAGGAAGGGGAGGGCATGTGCCCACACTTGGGCATAATCTCTGTGCAGGCAGAGTGGGGATACCTGGATAGTGGTGTAGTAAGGATTTAGTACCCACTGGATTAGGGACACCTGGTTCTGCAGGAATAGTTTGCAGTGCACAATGTTCTCCTGTAGCTGCTGGTTACCAGTATCAACCTGTGCTGGCTGCTGCTGGGTTGGAACTACTCCACACTTAGACCAATCATTTTGGAAGTGAATGCAGTAATCAAGGTAGGAAAGTGCATTTACTAAGTGAGGGAAAATGGAGTTTGAGCAAAAATTCCTGAAATGCTGCAACTGACCCCAGCCTGGGTGCTGACCCTTCAGTATGGCCCTGGGATAGGAGGAAGGAAAGGTGAAGGATGAGCATGGGCCCAGAGTGAGCCTTTGACCCATAGGCATGATGTTGGGGGAGCACACTGAACTACATATTTTCTATTTGATTTACAAAGGAGAAAGTGCACTTGCTCTTCTTAAGCAGAATCCCTTAAGTGGGGGTACTGTACAGTTGTCAGGAATACAGGAAGGAGAATTCACATAGGGGTGCTAAGTTCAGATGTGTGTCTTCTGGACCATTAATTAAGGAGGCTGGTTGCATGGAACAATGCAAATGTGGTAAAAATATCATGAAAAAGAAGTAGAAGAAAGCAAGATCTTGAAATGCATAAATTATAAATACTACAGAAGATTATCTGGGTAAAAAGGAACAGTTCCCCAAATTCTGAACCCTCTAAGACCTAGAATAAATTTTCACTTTTATTAGCTTTCTTTTCTTCTTAATTCTATTATTTTTAATTGGATAGTTAGAAAGATAACCACTCTTATTTCAGAATTGTTGCCTCAAAATACTTGAGGGATAAGACAGGCTATCATTTTAAATCAGCCTAAAATGTAAGCATCTGTATCTGTTTGTCCATCCTTACTAACAGGCAATCAAAGGTAAGTCATTCAACATCTCTTAACCTGACTATATTATCTATGTAATCATAGTGTTTCTGTTAACACCAAGGATGAGAGGTTGGGATTAAATGTGACTTGAATCTTGCACAAGTTCTTGGCATCTGTCAGCTTCCCACAGCTGGGGAAGTTTCTGTCCATGTCCTCCTTTCTGTGCCCAGACCCTGTCCAAGGCCAGTGTTTTCTTCTGTGATAAACTAAGAAGCTGTTGTCAAGGTTTTTATTTTTATTGCTCTTTCCTCATATTTATACTATCATTAGTGTTGATGCCCAAACCACCAACTGGTAGGGGAATTGAGACAGGTGACAACCTTTTGTGAGTGGTCTATAGATAGATTACTTGTTATTTCAGTGGAGAAATAAAAAATAAAAGAGAAAAAAATTTATTTGGATTTTTTTAACAAACACAAGAGTATTCTTTTCATATTAGACTTTGATACAGATACTGATGGTGGGAGCTCTTTCCTGTCAGATGCAATCTTTCTTTAAATGAGGTTATTATCCCACAGGAAGAGGAAAACACATAACTGGAAGGAGGCTTCATTTGCAGTTATGAACTGTGATATCAAAGAGCAGATTTGAAGCCGGGCACGGTGGCGCACGCCTGTAATCCCAGCACTTTGGGAGGCTGAGGCAGGAGGATAGCGAGTTCAAAGCCAGCTTCAGCAATGGCGAGGCACTTAGCAACTCAGTGAGACCCTGTCTCTAAATAAAATACAAAAAAGGGCTGGGGATGTGGCCCAGTGGTCGAGTGCCCCTGAGTTCAATCCCTGGTACCAAAAAAAAAAAAAAAAAAAAGAGCAGATTTGATATGTTCCTCCTTGTTTCTCTTTGGTGATTCTTTTTTCTCTTCATTAAAGTCAGAGTATATTAGCTGCCTTGGGGACACAGGACATAGGACATAGCCCTATATAAAATGCCAATGATGGGTGAAATGGCAATATTTATTTTATTGATGATTACTGCTACTACTTTCAACCTTGTCAATCATTTGAAATATTTACATAGCTTCAGACTCTGGTATTCACCTAATACGCTGTCCTCGTGATTAATCCAAATGCCAGGGTATCACGAACATCACTCTCCCTGTATTTCTTCTGAGCCACACCAGTAGCCACAGAGCCCTCAGAATCAATTGCTGCATGGAGGCTCAGGGTACCTATGTAAGTTTCTTACTACCACTTGTGAAATCACATGTACAATACTCTAAGAGCTTTCTAATTGTTTACCCTGACATAGTTTTATATACTTTAAGGTGTTATCCACATAATACATGGACAGAGAATCAAAATCCCAACCAACCCCAAACCATCCCTTTGACATCACAGTGAATTCTTCAGTTACTCCAAATTTTCCTAATATTTTAAACTCTATGCTTTTCATCTCATGCTTGACCCCTAAATCTAAAATATGAGACCATCCTTTATGACTCAAACAAGCAAGGATGGACGTGGACCCTGCATTCCTCTCACTCACGTTCCTGGCTCTGCCCATCATCACAACACATCCACAGCCTTCTCTCTTTCTATCTGCAGCAGCAGTTGAAAATGTCATTCCATACTTTAGTTTATTGAGTAGTATATAAAAATGTAAAATTCTTACAATACCTGTAGGTATTTTAATTATTACTGCATTTCTTCTCACTATTGTGATGTTTCTTTAAGAAACTTCTAAGAACTTATTCTGTAGCTGGTACTGATAATTTATGGGGATTATAATCAAGATGGCATTCAGAATTTTTAATAAAGTACCTTTCAATATATTATTTCACATTTTTTTCAACATTATATGCTGTTAAAATACAATAATCTGCTTATTTGGGGAAATTGGTTTTATTTGACCATTATTAACTCAATAATTATATGTCACATGTATTATCAGGAATGCTCTTACATATATGAAGGCCATCTTATATTATTTTTCTAATTCTCCCTTTTCTAAACTTCAATCATTAATGTTCTCATATGCTGTTTTAGTTTTCTTCCTTGTACTTTTTCTTAAATGCATGTATGTCTCAAATTTATAATACACTCATTGAGTCCATCATATCAATTGCAATCATTTTGATTTCAAGTTCTTTTTGTTATCTACTATTCATTGTTATGACACTCATTTGTCTGTACAAATAGTAACTTTTAATATGACTCTGATTCTGATGATTTTTCATTAAATTTCCTGCATTTCCTCATTGTAATTTTTTTGGGGAGAGGGGGCGGTTCTGGGAATTGATCCCAGAAGGGCTTGAAAACTGAGCAACATCCCCAGCCTTTTTAATATTTTATTTAGAGACAGAGTCTTGCTATTAGGGCCTCACTAAGTTGCTAAGGCTGAGCTTGAACTTGCAATCCTCTTGCTTCAGCCTCCTGAGCCACTGCGATTACAGGCATGCAGCACTACAGTGGGCCTCAGGATCTTTACTTCTAAGGCATTCTGCAGTGCCCATGTGTATGTGGGTGCCCGTGTCTGTGTGGCTGCTCGTGTGTGTGTGTGTGTGTGCGTGTGTGTGCACATATACATATATGTTGTGCTTTCCTCTTTCATCTGTATGCTTTCTCAGCCAGTGGCCATGGCTACTTAAGGGGCTGACCAGCAGAGCTTCACTGGTGATGAGATTTTCCATGGACAGTACCTCCCAATGTACTAGTTCTTCAATTCACATATTTATTTTGAAATAAAAATAGACATAAATACAAGAAATAGAAGAGAAAAATCAGAAGAAGCAAGAAAGGCATTAGAAGGCAAGATCTATTATCATGTGAAATTTAGGGAAGTGGAGACACCATACCAAAGTGTAGATGATTGTGGTGTACAGTGTTCAGGGAAGGGGTCTATTACAACATTCCAAATATGGGTGAGGAAGGCGAGGAGAAGGAACTTTGATAATTCACACTGGGCCATAAGAACACATCATAGATTTTTGAAGACGTGGACTAAATGATGGCACCTGACTTTAAGGAAACTTAATTCTACATTATGGATAAAAAGCTGGCGCAGTACTGGTCAGACACCTGGGATAAGAAGCAGGTTTATTGTCAGAAGCCTGAAAAGGCTGCTCAGCACAGAGAGAGGGATAGTAGCAGCAAGTGAGGGAGAGCAACAGCAACTCCCCCTTGAATATTAACTTTATAGTCTAGAATTATGGGGGCTTGTTAGGGGTGCGTTTAGTCTTGACTGACATGGAAAGCATCCCCTGATCTAATGGAAGACAAGTTTGTTTCTTGGGAACAAAAACAGGCAGTTGCTGGGCGCGGTGGCACACGCCTGTAATCCCAGCAAGAGGGAGGCTAAGGCACGAGGATTGTAAGTTCTAAGCCAGATTCAGCAATGGTGAGGCACTTAGAAACTCAGTGAGACCCTGTCTCTAATAAAATACAAAAAAGGGATGGGATGTGGCCCAGTGGTCACGTGCCCCTGAGTTCAATTCATGGTGCCAAAAAAAAAAAAAAAAAAAGAGGCAGTTTTCATATCTCTCAGAAGGGGAAAGAGGGAAACTAACATTGTCTCTTATCTCTCAATGAGAGAACAGGGAGAAACCTGCACATCTCCAGACGAGTACGTTTTATCTCAAACTAGTTTTTTTGGGGGGAAGGAGAATAAGAACAGTATTCATAAAGTGGGAGGTGGGTGAAAGGAAGATGGCAACAATTATGTAAATAATCATGGGGCAATTAACTCTCACAAAAGTGTTTAAACTAGAATTGGTAAGTTATTGCACTTTTGGAAGTAAACCTAATCCTGAAATGTGGAAGAAAACTTACCCCACCACCCCGTGATAAAAATGTATTCAAATGAGCCTGTGATTTTTGCATTTACTCATAAGACCTCATCTTGATGACACCTGATTCTGTAGGAAAATAAATATCCATATTCTAATAAAGCCAATGCGGAAATATGCTATTTTCATGACTGCACAGGTTTTATAAAAATGTTGGCCATGTTTGCTACCTTAAGATATATTTATGAAACAGGAAATGAGATTCTATTTTCAGAATAGTTTATTCTTCATCTAAGAGCTTTAATGATTGACAGTCTGACTAAATGAATGAATCTAAAATACCTTGCTATTTATGTAACTTATTGCTTCATATGTTTCCAGGAATAACTAAATGAATTATGGAAAACTATAATCACACGTCAACTGATTTCATCTTGTTGGGATTGTTCCCACCATCAAGAACTGGCTTTTTTCTCTTGGTTCTCACTATGCTTATTTTCCTACTGGCTTCAGTTGGCAACCTGTCCATGATCCTGCTCATCCTCTTGGATTCCCGTCTCCACACACCCATGTACCTCCTTCTTAGTCAGCTCTCCCTCATGGACCTAACTTACATCTCCACCATTGTCCCGAAGATGGCTTCCACTTTCATGCTGGGCAACAAGTCTATCTCCTTCCTTGGATGTGGGGTTCAGATCTTCCTCTTCCTGACTCTAGCAGGTGCAGAAGGACTGCTGCTGGCGTCTATGGCCTATGACCGTTATGTGGCGATCTGCCTTCCTCTCCACTATCCCATCCGTATGAACAAAAGAGTGTGTCTGCTCATGATATTGGGGTCTTGGATACTGGGATCTGTCAACTCTTGTGCTCACACTGTATATGCTCTGCATATTCCTTACTGCAGATCCAGGGCCATCAATCACTTCTTCTGTGATGTCCCTGCCATGCTGCCTCTGGCCTGCATGGACACCCGGGTCTATGAGTACACAGTATTTGTAAGCACGTCTTTCTTTCTCATGGTTCCATTCACTGGTATTGCATGTTCTTATGGCCGAGTTCTCCTTGCTATCTGCCGCATGCACTCAGGAGAAGGGAAGAAGAAGGCCTACTCCACCTGCAGCACCCACCTCACTGTGGTGACCTTCTACTACATACCCTTTGCTTACACTTATCTACGCCCAAGATCCCTCCGCTCTCCAGCAGAGGACAAGGTTCTGGCTGTCTTCTACACCATCCTCACCCCAATGCTCAACCCCATCATCTACAGCCTGAGGAACAAGGAGGTGATTGGAGCCCTGAGAAGAGTCCTTCACAGAATTTGCTCCATGAAAATGTAGTCAAAGTTTTCTGCTTTATGTCTTACAGCTCAGGTGCCATTTACTCAGCAGTGTACAACCCCAAGAATAACCTTATCCATGACTACAGGTGAGGAACTAAAATTAACCTACAAGATATAGAAATTCTAAGATTTGACAGAATAATTGTATTTAAATTCTCGTCAAAATAACGGACATGTATTTTCCAATAACATGAAGCCATTGGATCTGGTTGATTTACTGAAATGAAAAAGTAAAAAGTAGAAACTGTTGAAACTATTCTGCATAATGGTTTTACAATATTTTATTTTTCCCATGTTTAGTAAATTATCACAAAATTACACTGAAATTGCAGTGTCCATAAGTAATTAAAAATAATATTATTTTTAAATTTTAAAATAATTTACATGTAAGGCAGACTACACAGTTTACAAATATTTGCATCTTTTATGAAAGTTTTCTCCAAATATATGCTTTAAATTTTTCCCAAGACTAATGGTAATTTATAGCTATATAAAGTGTAAATAGGTTTCCTTGAGATGCAGCAGTTCTTTCACCACTAATTAGAAAATGGGGCAAATTATAATTTCCATGAGAGGCCCTGCATTTATCTGATTGAATTTCATATATGTAGTGTATTAAAACATGTAAGGATCAATAATTATATCTGAAGAAATATGAATTAGAATTAGAAGATTCAGATAGGTTTGTTTTTAAATATTAATAAAAGAAGATTCTCTCTAATGGATGAACAAAGCTTAGAACTTTAGCAATTCTGCAGTTTCTACAATCACACTATTGTAACTTTATATCCTGAGTATCAATCAGTAATCTTGGATGGCATATTCTCTTTTATGTACAATGTAATTTTTTGCTTCCTGTTCTCATACATCTACAGTGGCAGCTTGGGTTGAGCACATTCACCTTCTTTGTACCAGTGTTTTTTTTTATCAAGATTATAGTTTTTGTTTTTTTAATAACTGTTAATGGAACTGCCAACCACGACCTTAAGACTAGCTTTGCAAAATAACTGCTAAACCCTCCTTTCAGAGCTTGCCTGCTTGTTGGATGGCAAGTGCAGATTTCTCTTTTTAATGAACCCTCAACTTACTTGTGTTCTCAGCATACCCAAGTCCACACCAGCCTGTGCACTGGCACCCTGCATTGAAGCCCTGTTATCTATTGTCAGATAAAATTTTTTGTTGGCTATTCAACTACCTATTTTTTTTTAATGGTTTTCACAGTGACGTTATTAAAAAGGTCAGAGACAATCCAATATTTCATGAAAATAACCCTTTAGTAGCAGCAAATATGGAGAACTGCTAGTCTGCAGAAATTATTTTTACAAAATCCTAGTAGGTCCTCTAGCTCAGGAGAATTATAAAGTTTTCCAACTGCCATGGGACTGAACCCAGAGGCTCTCCTTTCCCTGACATCACAAGGACTGCAGTAGAAAGAAGAATCATTGTTCAAGTTTCTGCTATCTACTACTGTCTTTATTAGCATCTACTCTTGATAATCTTGCATGTTGGGCAATGGTGCCTTTTGGGGAGATTGACCGAATTCATCTCCTCCTACAGGGTCCTCAGATCCATGTTTATTGTGAATTGTTTGGCCATTTTTCACACAATTTTAAGTCTGTAGTCATTATTTTTACTTTCACTTCTTCATGTTTATTTTTTTTCTCCTACTGAGAGAGATGCACATTTTCTAACACATGGTGCCTCTTTTGAATTTATAAGGCACATGGTGTACATGTGTCAGTTTTTTCTTTATTAACATTTTGGGAAAGTTTTCTTTAGGGAAAGAGAAATGAGTATGAGTATTTTTATCCTTCTATTGTTTGTTTGTTTGTTTGTTTTCTTTTTGGTACCAGGGATTGAGACCAGGGGGCACTTTACCACCAAGCCAAATCCCCTGTCCTTTTTAGATTTTATTTTTTATTTAAAATTTATTTTTTATTTTAGAGAAAGGTTCTGACCAAGTTATTTAGGACTCACTATGGTGCTGAATTTGGCTTTGAACCTGCAGTCCCCCTGCCCCAGCCGCCCAAGCTGCTTGGAAAAAAGACATGCACCACCACTTCTGGCATTTTCCTTATATTTTGAGGGATGAATGTATTTCTCATCACAGTTGTGGTTCAGTAGTATGATAATTTGCAAATTTATAAATTATTAATTTCTGTTGTGAGATTTACCTCAACCCTACTATTCATTTTTTTATAGTTTTAACATCTTGAGCAAGTGTTTTTTTTTTTTTTTTGTATTATTGTTTTTGTTGTTTTCATACCAGGGATTGAACTCAGAAGCACTGGACCACTGAGCCACATCCCCAGCCCTATTTTTTGTATTCTGTTTAGAGACAGAGTCTCACTGAGTTGTTTACTGCCTCACCATTGCTAAGGCTGACTTTGAACTGAGATTTGCCCCTCTCAGCCTCCAGAAATGCTAGGATTACAGGTGCGCTGAGCAAGCATTTTATCTGTCCCTAAATACTGTGTACTTATTGCATTGCAGGGGATACAAAGGTGCACAGAAACCTCCCAGAAAGTAGAGGCCATTTGGATATTGGGTTCTTAACCACAGCCCTTTCTTCCCATTTTCATACTTTAATCACTCATAAAATGTTCTTGCTTCTTGCTCTAAATATTTGAAAATATCTATCATCCTTCAGAAACATGAAGCCATCAGGGTGGATGCATATCCACCAAGAAACTATGCCCAGCACATGCATAATATAGAATGCATAGAAGATGTCACCTAGTCAAGCTGCAGATAAATTATAAGCTCTTTCCAGGATTGTCGGATCAAGTGACCTCAAGAGTGCACAAAGCACAGGTCTGTGAAAAGACAGGACACTGTTTGTGAATTCCCTGTAGGAAAGAGCTGGGCATGTGGCTGATGGCTCATGGAACTGACACTCAGATTAGTTGTGAATGACACCTCAGAGGCTGCCTGAGGCTGGGGAGGGCACAGCCATGCACCTTAGAGAGGCACACTGTGTTGACTGCCCAGATGGTAGGAAAGAAGACCCCAGAGAGCAGCTTAGGGGAGCCACTGATGATAAATGACAAGATGAATCTCCTAGTGGAGTCAAGGACAGTGGATGTTTCTGGTAAAAGAATGTGAAAAATGTAGTAAACGAAAAGTGCACCATCTGTCCCCAGTGCTGAGAGAGTGTCTTTACATGCTACATGCCAGGAGAATGATCAGGGATGTGGATGACTATGGTTTATATAGAGTTGCTTAGAGTACAATATTGCTGTAAGTCTTACAATTTAAATTCAAAAGGAAATGAAGGTTCAGAGTGCAGTGTTGCCTCCCCAAACCAAGAGTCACAGTTACAACAATAGGGCACATGTGCACTGAAGGAGTCACCTGCTGTCCTCCACTTCTGTAGATACAGACCCCGCGGGGACTGTGGGACACTAGAACATGTGCAGTGCAGGTTGTTTGTTAAGACTTAAAATTCACACAAGGCTATGACAACATAGAATAAAAACGAAGTATATAAGTTCGGTAATAATTTCATTTTGAACATGTGGAAATGATAACATGTGAATGTCCATAAACTAATATCACCTTGATGTTATTCATGTACAAATATACGATATATTATATATAATATAGTATAAAATTAATATCAATATTGCTAATATTAACCTTAATTATAATATTTATAACTAACAAATATATTAATGATTTTTATAGTTCTATATAATATTGAATAAATTATTTTTACTTATAATTGTGTTATTAGAAATCTTTAATTAAATATGTGGATATTTTCATCAGCATTGCTCTAGAGAGTTCCAGTAAGCATGGACAGAAGCAATACAGAAGGGTAGGGGCAGCCATGGTCACTTCTTCCTGAAGAAGAACCTCTCTCACACTCTTCTCATGGCTCCCAGGACCTCCTTGTTCCTCAGGCTGTAAGTAATGGGACTGAGCATGGGGGTGAGGATGGTGTAGAAAACAGTCAGACTCTTACATTCTTTAGGTGCAGTGGAGCTTTCTGGTTTGGAATTAAGTGTAGGAAAAATGTGCACAGTAAAATGTCAGGACAGTTAAAATGTGTGGCACACATGGTAAAGGCCTTTATTCTTCTCTCTTTTGAGCACATATGAAAGACAGCACAAAGGACCTGACCATATAGACAGTGATGCCAATGAAAGGAAAGAGAAACAGCACTGGGCTCACAAACATAGTGTACTTGTAGACTGAGGTGTCAATACAGACAAGAAGCATCATACCTGGGATGTCACAGTAGAAGTGATTGATGGCCCTGACCTGCAGTAAAAAGATGAAGGACATAGACAGTGTGTGCCAGTGAGTTGATGGAGCCCAGTGTCCAGGACCCTAGGATCATCTTCACACACACCCTCTTATTCACATGTATGGGATAGTGGAGTGGGCAGCAGATAGCCACAAAGTAGTCACAGGACATGGAGGACAGAAACAAATATTTAAACATCCTATGGACACAAAGAAGAACATTTGCATTTGCACACCACAGCCCAGGAAAGAAATGCTCTTCTGGCCAGAGAGGAAGTTGATGGCCATCTTGGGGACAGTGGAGGAGATGTACATCAGTCCATGAGGGAGAGCTGGCTGAGGAGAAAGTACATGGGGTGTGGAGTCAAGGGTCCAAGAAGATGTGGGCAGTCATTTCTGAGTCCCCCAAACAGGTGAGAATAAATTCAATTTTGATCACGGGCAAGAGAAGTAGGTCAGTTTGCTTTTTGGGTAACAAACCCAACAAAAAATGTCATCTGTCATTTGGGTTAATTTCTCCATGAAAACCTACTGATTTAATTCCCTTGAAAGAGAAAGGAAAACAAAATCCAAGAACTAAACATGAATTGAAACAGTAAAAAAGAATAAAAAGGAAATGCCTTTGTTAATGTTTGTTTAGAGTAAATTGATTTCCTTCAAAAGAGCAGCTATTGTTCAATTGATTTTAAGATCTGAATTGAATGTTTCTTCCCAGTTCTCTCTGTGGTAACCATTTCAGCAAGTTATAGACATATGTAAGGTCTAAATATATAAACTCAGAAACATGTGAAACAAACATGATATAGTTGGAGACTTCCTTCCTGCTGATGACTGCCAGCAGGAGCATTCCTAGGACTATGCACCAGTCTCAGCACCTGAGGAAGTCAGCATCCTGCTTTCCCACTCCTCACTCAGCACTCATGTTCACCACAGACATGTCCTGTCTGGCTCAGAAGTTCTCTATGTGCTTGAATCTGTATTTTCAGTGACCTCACCTCCTCCATCTTTAGTTTGTGCTCTTTCCTCCCCACTGGCACTGCTACAGCTGAGTAAACCAGGGTCTTTTCCAGGTGCTGTGCTGCTCACCTTCTAAACAGAAGATTATGTCTAGGTCACCTGCATTCTTTTAAAACTGTGAGGTGGGCTGGGGTTGTGGCTCTAGAAGCATATGCACGGCCCAGGTTCAGCACCATAAAAACATAAAGCACTGTTTGTAAAACTGTAAATAAATAAATATTTTTAAAAAACTGTGATGTATTGTGTGTCCCATAAGATCCACACTAATTATTACATGTTGTTTTAATATTGTCTCTTTCCTAATAAGTTTTCCATTTATTGAAGCCTTATAAACTCAATATCAAACACATACTTTGCATGTATTTTTTTTTTTTTTTTTATGTAAGGAATTTACACATGATAAAGGCTACAGATCAAATAATATGCAAAGCTTTTTCCTTCTATTTTGCATAGCATGAAGCTGGCAGAAGTATAATAAAGGAAATATAATACAAGATTATCAATAAACAAATACACACATTCAGGTATTCTTTCTGTGTATATAGAAAGTTTTAAGATGCTATTACTAACATTTGTAGATTGTCTTTCATACTACTTCATTATTACAACATATTCACAGTTAAAATTCTGTAAATTTAGTCATTATTGTCTTCACTTTCAAGTGTTAAAAGCAGCATTCAATGATGTGAAGCATAGTGTATTCAAGTACAGTTATGCCTTGGATCAGACTCTGTAGCCTACATTTCTAATTATTTTAATGTACCTAATTAGGGTGAATGTTTAAATGTGTATACAATATATCATTTAATCCAATTTGTGTAATTACTACTGTTCTGCTAAAAATCATACCTAATTTCAAACATTAGACCTGGCAAAGGTGCATGATCTTCAGATGCTCATTTCCCTTCTTGTCATTCAGTCTAGTTTCCTAATATTCAGACAGGAGGTGACACTGCTGCTGAGCTGTTCACCTAGGAAAAAATGCTTCTTAATATAAAGAAACAAGCAGACTATGATAAATTAATACTTGGTGATTTGAACACCCCCCTGTCAGCACTACACAAGTTATCCAGACATGAACTAAAAATACATTCTTTAAAAATAAAAAAAAAATACTATTAATCAAATGAACCTAACAGACATCTACAGAATATTTAATTCATTGACAACTGAATTCACTTACTTCTCAGCAGTATACGAAACATTCTTGAAAACAGATCATATTTTAAGGCAAAAAACAAATTTTAGAAAATACAATAAAAATGAGATATTTACTTGCATCTCATCATATCCAAATGCAATACCATTTAAAAATCACAAGAAAAAACAAAACTATTCTAACACTTGAAGTTTGAATAATATATTTTAACTTAAGGAATGGGTAACAGAAGAAATCAGGGTAGAAATAATAAAAAAAAAAGAACAGAGATACAACATATTAAAATCTCTAGGATAGTATAAAGGTGGTTCTAAAAGGAAAGATTACAATACTGAGTTTCTACATTAAAAAAAAGTAGGAGGAAGTTAGGAGGGGGAAAAAACAATCTAACATTAAAAGTTATCTCTAAAAAAAAAAAAAAAAAAAAAAACAAAGAAACAAAGTAGCACCAAAATTAGTACAAGATAAGAAATGACTAAAGTCATAGCCAAAATCAATTAAATTGAGATTAACACAAACAATACAAAGAATCAATGAGAGACAGAATTGGTTCTTTAAAATGTTAAAGAAGATTAATAAATATTTGGTCAAACAAACCCAAAGAAAGGAAGAGAAGAACCAAATTAACAACATTAGAGATATAAAAGTAAATATAACCACAGAAACAACTGAATACCAGACTATCATGAGAAACTATTTGAAATTTTATACTCCAATAAGCTAGAAAATCTCAAGCATATTCACAAATTCCTAGAAATGTATGACTTACACAAATCAATCATGAGGATGTAAAAAACTTAAACAGAGCAATATAAATAAATTAAATTGAAACAACTACTAAAAAATTTCTAATAAAAACCCAGAACCAGATGAATTCTTATACAAGTTCTAACAGGCTTTGAAAAAAACCTCATACCAATTCTCCCCAAATTATTCCATGAAACAGAAAGGGAGGGAAGACTGCAAAATTAATTCTATAAAGTAAGTGTCACTCTGAAACCAAACAAATCAAACCAAGTAAAGAATAATTCAGGCCAATATAACTGATAAATACAGATACAAATATTTTTAAAGGAATATTGACAAACTGCATTCAAAAACATAATAATAAGATAGTGAAACATGAAAGTGTACTATAAGTCACCTGGTGTTCTTCTGCTTTTATAAACACAGGCCCCATATTTCTCTGGGACACTTGACAAGTTTAGGGTGGAAATTGTTATATATTATAAGCTAAAAATGTATACAAGACCTTGACAAATTAGAATAAAATAAAAAACTAGGCAAGAACATTCATAATATCATCTTAAATATTTCAAAATGATAACATGTTAATATAAGTATAAATATTATTACATATAATAGTAATTTATGTATAACATAAAATATAAATAATGTATAACTTATGTCAATATTTCTAACATTAACATAAATAATTATATTATTTCTTAACATAAACATCCATAATGATTGTGGATCTATATAATAAACAACATATCATTTAAATTAATTTTTTTTTAAATGAGTCACTAGAAAATTTAATTTGCATAGGTAGCTTGAATTATACTTCAATCAGTCAGCACTGGTCTGGAGTTTCCATGGAGAGAGCTGATACAGAGAAGCAGAGACAGACATACTCATTTCTTTTTGGAGGAGAACATCCTACAAACCCTTTTTATGGCACCCGGCACCTCTTTGTTTCTAAGGCTGTAGATGATGGGGTTGAACATAGGGGTGAGGATGGTGTAGAAGACAGCCAGTTTCTCATCTTCTGCTGGTGAGTGGAGATTCCTGGGCCGAGATTAGTGTAGACAAAAGGTGTGTAGTAAAATATCACCACAGTTAAATGTGTGGAGCACAAGGTGAAGGCCTTTTTTTTTCTTCCCACTTTTGAGTGCCCATGTGGAAGACAGCAAATAGAATCCATCCATAAGATGCAGTGATGCCAAGGAAAGGAACAAGGAGAAACACAATTGTGCTCAGAAACACCATGTACTCATAAACCCAGGTGTCCACACAGGTCAGTGGCAACATGGCTGGGATATCACAGTAGAAGTGATTGATGCCCTGGACCTGCAGTAAGGAAGATGAAGGGCATACATGGTATGTGCCAAGGAGTTGATGGAGCCCAGTGTCCAGGTTCCTATGATCATCTTCATACAAATCCTTTTACTCATGCGAATGGGATAATGGAGAGGGTGGCAGATGGCCAAAAAGTGGTCATAGGCCATGGAGGTCAGAATTAAACCTTCAGAACCAGCCAATGTCACAAAGAAGAACATTTTCACACCACAGCCCAGGAAGGAAAGAGGAAATGCTTTTCTGGCCAAAGAGTAAGTTGATGGCCATCTTGGGGACAGTGGTGGAGATGTACATCAGGTCCATGAGGGAGAGCTGGCTGATGAGAAGGTACATGGGGTGTGGAGCCGGGGGTCCAAAAAGATGAGGAACAGTCATCCCTGAGTTCCCCAAACAAGCAAAAATGAGCACAAAGATGATCAGCAGCAAGGGAAATAGGCCTTTTTGACTTGGGGGAAACAACCCAAACAAAACAAAGTCATTTGAAGTTTGGTTCCATGTCTCCATTAAAACCTCTGCCTTAATTTCCTTGAAAAAAAACCCTAAAACTAAACAATAAATATTAAATGTAAACAAAAAAAGAATGAGAAGGAATTGAATTTATTAGTTATTATTATTAAATTTTTTTCTTCAAATCTGTAGCCTTTGTTAAATTAATTTTAAAATCTGGCTGAATATTCCTGTCCCATTCTCTCTGTATCTCAGCATATCATAAACACACACATGGTCATGGAATACAAAGTCTATCCCATGCATAGCAAACCCCATGAGGTAGCTGGATCCTTCCTTCTCTCTGATGACTCCTGGCAGAGGCAATCCTCAGGACTATGCACTGGTATCAGCACCTGAGGAAGCCAGGATTATGCTTTCCCACCTTCTGCACTCAGAACTCATGTTCACCCAGACATGGCCTGTGTGGAGCAGAATTACTCTGTGTGCTTGAATCCACAACTGCTGAGACCTTTCCTCCTTCACGTTTTTAGTTCCTGCTCTGCCCTCCCCACTGGAACTACTGCAGCTGAGTAAATGGGGATCTTTTCCCAGTTGCTGTGCTGCTGACCTTCTAAGCAAAAGCTTGTCTGCTGGCCCTAAAAGTGGTCAACATCCAAAGCATTGTTCTGAAACCGTGAATGTATTGTATGTCCCATATGATCCAGGTAGCACTTCTCTATATGATCATGCCTAATTCCATATTTCAAGCAGGTCAAAGCACAAGGACCTTAGGGAGGGTGCTTTATTTTCTTTTCTTGACCTATAGTTCAGTTTCTGTAAGGTGCAGGCAGATAGTGAATCTGCTGCTATGTGGATCGACTAGGAAAGAATCTTAATGTGTGGTACATTCAAGATTTGTAGCTTACATATATAATATATATTTTTTAAATTAATATACATGTTAATTACATAAATAAAATAACAAAAATTTATGTTTTCATCAAAAAGAGAGAAAAAGTAAAGAAACCAAAGTGAGAGGAAAAATGAGTAGCTTTCTTTACCTATATAGACTTTTCTTACTATTTTTGCTCATTCTTATTGGTATTTATATATATTTATGTAACCACTTTAAACTTATTAATTCATTTCTTTGGGCAACAACCCTAAGAGTTAAGTGTTAAAATATCACTATTTTATAAATAAAACAACCAAGGCACAGAAAGATTAATTTATGCAAAGTCATGTTTTTAATAATCAGCAGATTCCAGGTGCTAACCAGAGAGCCTAGGCTAGTCTAATTTTGTCTAATGTTAAAAAAAAAAATTATTCGCCGGGCGCGGTGGCGCACGCCTGTAATCCCAGCACTTTGGGAGGCTGAGGCAGGAGGATCGCGAGTTCAAAGCCAGCCTCAGCAATGGCGAGGCACTTAGCAACTCAGTGAGACCCTGTCTCTAATAAAATACAAAAAAAGGGCTGGGGATGTGGCCCAGTGGTCTAGTGCCGCTGAGTTCAATCCCTGGTACCAAAAAAAAAAAAAAAAAAAAAAAAAAAAAAAAAAAAAAAAAAAAAAAAAAAATTATTCATAGACAAACCAAATATTTTAAAATTCATTCCATTGTTAATATTTTAGTACACATATTTCAAGCTGATGTAAATTTCAAGTCTTGATTAGTTTAATTTTTATAACACTATTCAAATATGATATTTATATTTGTAACTAGTTTTTTTTTTTGTGTGTGTGGTACCGGGGATTGAATTCAGGGGCACTCGACCACTGGGTCACATCCCCAGCCCCCTTTTTTTTGTATTTTATTTAGAGACAGGGTCTCACTAAGTTGCTAAGTGCCTCACCATTGCTGAGGCTGGCTTTGAACTCGAGATCCTCTTGCCTCAGCCTCCCAAAATTCTGGGATTACAGGCGTGCGCTACCACGCCTGGCTTGTAACTCAACTTTAATTCCCATTCTTTTTCTCTTTAGGTCATCTCACTCCTGGTAATGAGTTTTGCCTTTCATTCATTTTCCCAAGTTTGATTACAAGTTTGATTCCCAAGTCTGATTACAATTTTTACAACAACAACCTAGTTTGATTTTTTCCCCTATCTAGACTTGCTTTGAGATATTCTGCTTTACAGTTTTGTACCCATCCATCTGAAAGATACAGTGAGAGTGCATCCTGTCTCAGATATAAATTTGCATCATTTCAGATTATCATTTTTTTTTTTTTTTTGGTACCGGGGATTAAACTCAGGGGCACTCGACCACTGGGCCACATCCCCAGCCCTTTTTTTGTATTTTATTAGAGACAGGGTCTCACTGAGTTGCTAAGTGCCTGGCCATTGCTGAGGCTGGCTTTGAACTCGTGATCCTCCTGCCTCAGCCTCCCAAGTGCTGGGATTACAGGCATGCGCCACCGCACCCAGCTCTAGATTATCAGTTTTTTGACAGGAGACAACAGTAATAAATAGCTTGTTGTTACAATTTACACTTAGTAACAAAATATTTGTGGCTTCATATAACTGTGGCAAACATGAATAACATTTTGAAAAAGGACATTTAATAAAAAATGTAAAGCATTTTTAGAGCTTCCTAATTGTCAAATATTAGGAGTAAAGACATGTTTCAGGGAAATAAAGAGGTGCATGGACACGTTCGGCATGGAGGTGGGTGGGAGAGACAGAATCACCGGCAGCTCTTCTTTTAAAATCTTTTAGAAACAAAAACTCACAATCTCAAAGAAAATGAGAAAACACCAGACCACCAACTTTATGATACATTTATCCCTTAAACATATGCTCACATTTTCTATTTTGTAGCAGAACTGATAAGTATTGACTTGCTTTAGTGGTTACAATATGCGAGATTCCACAGTCTGCTTTTAGTATTTAGTGGGTGACACAGACAATAAAGTAGCAGCTCACACATGTTCTGTGTTTACACAGCCATTCGTACTGGAAAGAAAAATAAAAGAGAAAACAAGACAGAGGGACAGCTGGACAGCAGCACTGAGGAAGCCACTCCAAGGAGGTGCTGTGGGAGCCTCAGGCTCTGGAACACTCTGCACAGACTGAGGAGCAGGGCCAGCCCCGGAGGGAACCTGCCTGGGTCATCAGGGCAGCAGCAGAGACAAGACTGCTCTGGAAGCTCCAGGCCCCAAGTCAAGTGTGCAGGGAGGAGTGAGAAGTAGACTCTGTTCTGGACCAGGTGAGAGGCCAGTGTGTGTGGCATGGGGTCAGGTGCCCTTCTGGAGCTCACTCAGGAGTCTGTGTTTGGGCATAGAGGTGAGAGGAGGATCCCATGGCAGAGACTGGGTGGTGAGCAATAAGGACAGCTGGGACTACCCTGGTTTTATAAAAGAAAACAAAGCATTCTAGGCACCCATGAGGCCTGGACATATCGCACAGCTGGGTACTGCATAGGGACAAGGTGGGATCCATTGAATCTTCTATCTATGCCCCCTGCCTCTGAGGCTAGTGCATAGTAGGCTCTTAGCAGATCTTCTGATTAATTGAGACTTGGGTGTAAATTAGTAATACAGACTAAACTGATAAAATCTGACTAGATCATTTTATAAGCCAGTCATTGTGAAGGGAGACCTGTGTTGACAATTAGATTCTCTGCTACATAATTATAATTCAGTGTCATGAAATTTTTAGATGATAATTACTGCAATATTTTTTTTGTCAAAAATTAAAATCTGCTCTTTTCAAGTATTTGATAAGAATATTTACTTTCAGTGTTCAGTACATCTTGGATTTGATGGTGTTTTAATCTAGGAGATTGGAATTTGTCCTGAGAGTCAGTTTTTATTGATGACCAACAAGTTTATTTATTGGGTTGGGGCTTTATTTCATGCACCAGAATTACATGAAACATCACAGGTTGGTTACATTATAATTTGGAGAATATTTTTTCTGTGGCTATAAAATGTGTCTAAGGTCAGTGTCTCCCTTAATCATCCTTCAAGGCATGTTGTTCAATTATGTAGTTGAAAAAATACCCTTATCTTACAGGTCCTAGCACATGTAATTGAAGCAAGTGTAGGAACTCAAGTTTATCTTGCAAAGTTTAAAAGTAGCGCACACTTTTGAAATTATTACAGACAGCCGTCCCCAAAACAATGAGCAAAAGGTTTAAGCCTCTGCAAACTCAGACCCAACAACCTCATGTGTGAGCTATGGATATGGAGTAAGAGAGCTCTATGTGTCTAACACATATCAGGGCCTGAAGGTATGTCTATCTCTCCCTCTTTCTTTCATAAATCAAACATTGAAAACACTCAGACCCAGATAAATGCGTTATCTAAACTAATGTCTCAATTCTTGAGAGCAGCACATTGTGGAATTTTAAAATTCACATCAGCTCATTTTGCTTTTTTTTTTGTACCATGGCTTGAACCCAGTGGTGTTTAACCAGTGAGTACAGCCACAGTCTTTAAAAAAGATAAATTTATTTTAATTAGTTATACATGACAGTAGAATGCATTTATTCACTTTGATATATCATACATAGATGGGGTATAAGTACTTATTTTTCTGATTTTAAATTTTTTTTTTTTTTTTTTTTTTTTTTTTTTTTTTTTGGTACTGGGGATTGAATTCAGGGGCACTCGACCACTGGGTCACATCCCCAGCCCTTTTTTTTTTTTTTTTTTTTTTAATTTTATTAGAGACAGGGTCTCACTGAGTTGCTAAGTGCCTCGCCATTGCTGAGGCTGGCTTTGAACTCACGATCCTCCCGCCTCAGCCTCCCAAAGTGCTGGGATTACAGGCGTGCGCCACCACGCCCGGCTGTTTTTTCACTTTGAGACGAGATCTGGCTGAGTTGCTTAGGGCCTCAGTAAGTTGCTGAGTTTGGCTTTGAATTTATGATCCTCTTGCCTCAACCTCCAGAGCCTCTGAGATAATAGGCATACACCACCACACCCAGCAGCTCATTTTACTTTTATGTTTACTCTTAACTTCTCCAATGTGTTGTGTAATCACTTACTCTTTGTGCAATTGAAGATGTTTACTTTTGAGAGAAAAAAGTCTCCATTAATTAAAGCTAACACAAATCAACAACTCAGCTCAATAATATCATTTTGTCATTGAAGCTCTTGAGTTTCTATTTGAAGAGAAGTAAGTTTATCCTTAAAAGACTCCTTGATTACAGTTTATTAAATTCTTCAAAATTTTTAAACACCAGTCTGTGCTCAGTCTGTCAGGCCTAGCAACTAGGGCCTGCCACTAAGCAGAAATGAATTCTCAGAACACATTCAGTGCTCACTGTTCCCACCTCTAGCGATTGTCTTTATACTGAAATAACAAGCCCTTCTCCTTGTGCAGTGTTCCCTATGTTATATCTTTGTCCACACACATTTTCCTTTGCTATTACATTGTTCAAATGGAACAATGTAACAGAACCCTTGGCCATTTCACCTGACTGTTGCCCTGACTTGGCCATTTCACCTGATTTTGCTGACTTGGAGATGAACTCAGTAAAACTTACAGCAAATTCACCAATACACTCACCTTCACATCTCTTGCCTGCTGCCCAGAATTAGTCTCAGGAGGGAGGAACCCAGTCATTCCATTACAGGATGGAGAGATGTAAGGGGTATTAGGTAATGATGATGACTGAAAATTAGAGACCTAAGGATCAACCAGATGTACAAATCACTTATGAGTCTTCTGCTGGATAATAGCTATATTAGTAGCAGCCAAAATTACTTTCTATAACTTTCCTGGTTTCAAGAGGAAATTGTTGGAGCATATGACTAAGTTGAATTATGCTATGACAAATATATTGTTCTATTTAGGTAGAGGTAATGATGGTTTTGTGATAACACTAACCCAGTCAGAAATTCTACTAACTTAAAAAAATTGATTTAGAAAAATTGTGATAAAATGAAGATTAAGCCGGGCGCGGTGGTGCACGCCTGTAATCCCAGCACTTTGGGAGGCTGAGGCAGGAGGATCGCGAGTTCAAAGCCAGCCTCAGCAATGGCGAGGCACTTAGCAACTCAGTGAGACCCTGTCTCTAAATAAAAAATATAAAAAAGGGCTGGGGATGTGGCCCAGTGGTCGAGTGCCCCTGAGTTCAATCCCTGGTACCAAAAAAAAAAAAAAAAAAAAAAAAAATGAAGATTAAGATACAGGTAAACAAGTGTATCCTACTAGATAAACCATTGACTAGCAGACTGAGTTGTAATAAACACTTAAAATACTAGTTTCTTGACAAATAATTTAAACAAGAATAATTGGAAGGACATTCTGAGAAATAGCAAAGTATGCACACCAAATATTTAGAGTAGAGTATCTGTTGTATGGATAGATGTGGATTTCTTATTAACTTATTGAATTCATAGACTGACAAAAAAGAGAAGTGTGCATTCAAGTTATTTTGAATACTTAACTTTGACTTGAAGTCTCTTATCATATCATGATATGACAATATCATTTAATGAGATTATATTCAATAAATATTTGTAACTCATATCATGGAAATATAAAGAAGTACAAAACTTTAAAAAATGACTCTCTTTGTTGCAAATTTCAAGAGAGCATATGTTATAAATATAAAACTTTTTAAAATTATTTTTGCTGATCTTTTGTGAGTACCTTGTGCAAAGTTTTGCCCTCTGCACCTGCCTGCAGAACTCCACTCCAACTAAGCCAACTTGCAGCCTGGAAACACAATCCACATGGAACAATAAAACATGGCTGGAGGAAAGTGCAAGCCATGACAATGGATCTTAGTTTGAATTTTTTAACACAAATATCATAGTGGTCATTTGTCATGTGTAATGGTTAATTTGAATTGTCTACTTGATTGAATTAAAAGATGTCAAGAATTAAGAAGATTATTGGTGTGCCAGTGAGGGTGTGCCTAGGAATGATTGGCATATGGTTTACCCAACTGAAATGGAGTCCCCCCCTAAGTGTGGGCAGCACCACCGAATAGACTGGAGGCTTGGGTGGAATAAAAGTTGGAAGCACAGGGATGCAGCAGCAAATGCAAGCTGGGTTCTTCTTGAATGGGATATTGATTGCTGCTGTGGTTGTATGAGGATATCAGACTATCCCTTTTTCACTCTTTCAAAGCCATTCCTCAGACTAGGGTTGCATTGTTGGTCCCTCCTGTTCTAGGGCTCAACCTCTTGGACTGCACAGCCTCTGGTTTTTCCATCTCTCCAGCCTGCAGACAGCCATAATGGACTACCCAGATTCTGGTCACATAAGCCAACCTAATAAGTCCTCCTGTTATAATTATACTTCCTGTGGATTCTGTACTTCTTATAGAATACTGACTAATACAAAAATTGGTACTGGATGTATTGTAAGGATAAATTTTCTTAGTTGGTTTTGTGGGTTCTGGTGTTGGCCGTCTAAGTTGGTTAGACCTACTGCTAATAAAGTCTTTCCTTCTGTTTCTCTACTAGTAGATGTAAACTGGTGAGCACTGATAATCCATGGTGTGAAGTGTTTAAAAAGATTTGTAAATTAACCAATTTTAAAAAGAACTGCCAATCACCACTTTTAAAAACAAGACAATTAATGACTCTAAACAAAATACTTTTGAGCATTCTGGAAAACTAAGAAATATGATGCTTGTTGGGTTCATGGGACAAAGTAACAAAGGAGAATGATGAGCTCAAAAATTCAGTTTCTAAGCTGCAGTCACGCATAACTGATCTGAAAACTGCTAAGTGTGTTCTGAAGGAGACTCTTCTCTCTTGTAGTCATAGGGCTGAGTTTGATAAAAACCAAACACAAACTCTAATTGTGCAAGTGGCTGCATTAAGACGGAGTTTAACTCTCAGCCCCAGAAGGTGTCTGCAGTTATAGTGAGGGCTATGCTTGGTAAAGAATGGGATCCTGCAAATTGGGATGATGATGTATGGAAGGAGCCTGAAGTGGCTGGAGTCACTGAACTCCCATATTCTGATGAGTTTATCTTGCCAGAAATTGTTGAGTTCCCACTCTTAGCTACAACTGAGATTTCCCTACACCCACCCTCAGTGGAATTGGCTACTCTACCCTCCCTGGAGGAAACTAATCCTGCTTTGCTTGTGGAAACAGTAAAAACCTTCTGTGATTCAGATGCTCAGCAGGAAAATGTTGATACTCCTTAGAACCAACCCTCACCACTCACTTTTGCCTCCAGGCCTATAACTAGATCCAAATCTAAGCAGGCCCCTAGAGGTAAGATACAGAGTGTGACCCATGAGAAGTGATGCTACACTCTGAAAAAACTTCTTGAGTTTTTTTTCTTTTTTAATATATATAGGCAGAGGTCTGGGGAACATGTGTGGAAATGGCTTTTAAGTGTATGGGATAATGGCATAAGGAACATAAACTTAGAACAGGCTGAATTAATTGATATTGGCCCATTAAGTAAAGATTCTAGATTTAACGTAGTAGCTTACAGTGTTTAAAAAAAGGGGTACTAATAGTTTGTTTGGATGGTGGCTGAAGCATGGGACCAAAGATGTCCTACTATAAACAAGTTTGAAATGCCTGACATCCCTTAGTTTACTGTTGATAAGGGAATTCATAGGCTCAGAGAGATTGAAATGCTGGAGTGGATTTGTCATTTATGACCTTTTTCTTCATATATGGGAGGTCCAGAAGATATGTGCTTCACCAATATTATAAGAAACAAATTTGTGAGGGGAGCACCAGCATCTTTTAAGAGCTCTGTTGTTGCTCTATTTTGCATGTCAGATCTTACTGTGGGAGCTGCAAATGGAAGACTTAAATGTGATGGAAATGATTGGATCTCAGGGAGGAAGAGGCCAAGTGGTAGTCCTCAATCACCAAAGACAGTGTGGTTGTAGATACCATATGGACCACAAAGAGGAAGAAATGGAGACAATGTTCTGACTCATGTAACCATTTGGCATTAATCATAGTTTCTAGAAGCCAAATAGATCAAATTCTTACTTGACTTACATGAGCAGAAAAATTCCAGCTCAAATGTACAAAAGTCTTCCCCAGATCATAACAGCAGAGAATCACGGCCCCCTCAACTACTTCCCAGATTTGAGTCAATTTACAAATCTGTAACTGTATTGAGGAAAAGGCAATGATCACACCTTTCACGGACTACTAGACAAAAGCACTGAATGGGTCAGACACAATGGCACAAGTAATTTGCAAGAAGAAGTGGCCCAATTGCTCATAGTTCCTACTACTGCTGCTGTACCTTCTCTCCCTCATCATCAACCTATGGATGCATGGGGTGTACCTTATGATCCATTAACAGAGGAAGAGAATCCTAGGGCTGGGTTTATAAATCAATCTGCACAATATGCAGGTACAACCCAGAGGTGGACAGCTGCTGCACTGCTGCCCCTTTCTGGAATGACCTTGAAGAACCCTTCACAATGAAAAGAACATTGCAGTGTGTCTGGTTGTGCATTTTGCTGGGAAGTAAAAATGGCCAGATTTGTGAATGCATACTGACCCATGTGCCTTAGCAAATGGTTTGACTAGCTGGTCATGGAACTGGAAAAAGCATAATTGAACAGTTGGTGACAAGGACATTTGGGGAAGAAGTATGTGGATAGACCTCTCCGAATGAGCAAAGGATGTGAAGATATTTATTTCTCATGTAAATACCCACAAAAAGGTGATCTCAGCAGAGGAGGATTTTAATAATTAGGTAGATAGGATGACCCAATCTGTGGATAGCAGTTAAATTTTATCCTCAGCTAATCCTGTCATTGCCCAAGAGGCTCATGACCAAAGTGATCATGGTGGCGGGGATGGTGGTTATGTGTGGGCTCAGCAGCATGGACTTCCACTCACCAAGAATGATCTGGCTACAGCCACTACTGAGTGCCCAATTTAACAGCAGCATTAACTAAGCTTCCCGATATGGCATCACTCCACAGAGAGATCAGCCAGCAACCTGGTGACAGGTTGATTATATTGGACCACTTCCATCATAGAAGGGGCAGTGGTTTGTCCTTAGTAGAATAGACACTTATGTTGGGTATGGATTTGCCTTTCAGGCATATAGTGCTTCAGCCGAAACCAACATCCATGGATCTACAGAATGCCTTATCCATCATCATGGTAATTCAGGAAATCATTGTTTTGGACCAAGAAACTCACTTCATGGGCAAAGAAATGAGTCAATAGGCTCATTTTCATGGGATTCACTGGTCTTATCATGTTCCCCACCATCCTGAAGCAGCTGGTTTGATAGAATGATTGAATTTTAATAAACTCTTGAAGATGCAGTTACAGCATTAGCTAGGTGGCAATATATTGCAGGGCTGGGGCAAGGTTCTTAAGAACCTATACTCTGAAAAAACATCCACAATATGGTACTCTCTCTCCTATTGCTAGAATTCATGGGTCCAGGAATCAAGGGGTGGAGATGAAAATGGCACCACTCACCATTTCCCCTAGTTAGCCACTGGGAAACTTTTTGTTTCCTTTTTCTGCAACCTTATGCTCAACAGGCCTAAAAGTCTTAGTTGCAGATGGAGAAATTCTTCTTCCTGAAGATACAACAATTATTTTATTAAACTGGAAGGTAAGACTTCCCCCTGGCAACTTTGGGCTCCTCATACCTTTTTTTCCCCCAGGGATTGAACTCAGGGGCACTCAACCACTGGGCTACATTCCCAGCCCTTTTTTGTATTTTATTAGAGACAGGGTCTCACTGAGTTGCTAAGTGCCTTGCCATTGCTGAGGATGGCTTTGAACTTGCGATCTTCCTGCCTCAGCCACCACATGCTGAGATTACAGGGGTGCACCACCGTGCCCGTCTTCATCATACCTTTGAGTCAACAAGCTAAGAAGGGAGTTACAGTGCTGGTGGGTGTGATTGATTCAGATCACCAAGGGGACATTTGTAAAGATGTAAAGAAATCTAAAGGAGACAGAAAAAAGGTACAGAAGCAGAATGGCTCCTCATCTGAGCTGCCAACTTTACTTATACCAATAGGTTACATTGTCACAGGCATTATGAGTACATTATTGTTCATTGTATCACTAGGCAGTTTACAGAGTTAGCAACATTATGCAGTACATTCTTCAGTTAAATACTAAGTTGCAATGTGCAATTTTAGGGGCTTTGTGTAGTTTTCAATTAAGTCCATTGTTTAAAGTTACTGTTATGTGGAAAGGTTTAGGAGCAGTGGAACTTGGCGAAACATTATGTGGTTGTCTAATAAGAGAATTCCTTGATTTTCAGGAGCTGAGTGTCTGAGATCAAGGTCGAGGATGATATGACTTTAGCATAGAGCCTTCTCTTGGAGGGCCTTACCACAGCAAGTAGGCATCCTGCACCTTTGCACAGAGACCTTCCTAGGCATTGAGCATGTATTAGTTATCTTACTAGTTACTGGGAGAAACTGCAGAATGTTTCCACTTTGAAAAACAAAATGCCTATTATTCCCTGAGATTTTGCTAACCAGAAAAAATTTGCTGTTTTGTATATTTCCACAGCTAAAACCCTCAAAGACATTGGACATTTACTCCACAGTGGAGGTAAGGAAGCATACTCATGGAGTGAAAAATTGATTGGCTTAACGTCAGTATATATATTTTTTAATTCTGGGAAAAGAAATCATGCATTCAGTTGTAGGAAGAATAATTATGTTAGGCAAAATTATGACCTTTGTTATTGTGTTTATTTTGAGATTGAATATGCTGTAAAGAGTCATATTTGGATTCCAGTTGACAACGGATGGACTTAAGATTGTTAATTTGAATGCCAACTTTATTGGATTAGAAATGCCAAGGATTAAGAGAATTATAGGTGTGTCAGTGAGGGTGTGTCTAGGAATGATTGGCATGTAGGTAGCCAGTTGAAATAAAGACACTTCCTAAGCATGAGCAGCACTGACCAATAGCATGATGGCTTGGATGGAATAGAAATTGGAAGAAAAATTAAGCAGCAGCAGATACAAGCTTGATTCTTCTTGAATGGGTTTTTGATTTCTGCTGTGATCATCTGAGAATATAAGACTATCTTTTTTTTCTTCTTCACTCTTTTAAAGCATATTCTTCAGAAACCTTTGATTTCTGACTAGGGTAGCACAATTAATCCCTCTTGTTCTGGGGCTCAACCTCTTGGACTCTGCAGCTACTGGTTCTTCCAGCTCTTCAGCCTGCATATGTCCATTGTGGGTTATCCAGCTTCTGTTATACTTGTACTCCCTGTTGATTTTGTTCTTTTAGAGAATCCTGACTAATACATCATGTAACAAAGCATTCTTACTCTTGAAAATCTAGGAATGCATGCCTATTCTAAGCTCCAAAACACTCCCATACCCCCCTTGACTTAACTTTGAAAGGAATAAATTTTTTGAGAAAGTATGATCAGAGTTCAAATCTCCTGCTATTAAGTGAATCTGCCTTCTTCACTCTAGATATTTTTAAACAGGCCATCTGTTACTGTAGCCAGCACTTACCCTACTATGTATAGAAAACTAGAAGCTATTCTTCCTCTTCTTGTGCCCTTCTCTCACTTCTTATTTTCTATACTTCCAACTGTACTTTCCAATCCATTTTTACCAATTTACCCCATTCATGCACAAGATTAACATTTTAATTTTCACAAATGTGTGATAACATGGTATTTATCCTTCATCCATCTTATTTTATTTAATGATTACCAGTGTCATCCATGGTGGGGCAAAAAACAGAATTTCACTCATTTTGTAACCTAATAATATTCCATTATTTATAAAATATAAATTATTTTATCTAATATCAAAAGTTTTTTTATTATCTAATCTGAAATGTCAGCTTGATTGGATTAAGAGATGCCTAATATTAAAAGGTTTCTAGGTATCTCAATTATGGAGTTTCTAGGAATGATTGGCCTATGGGATGCCGGGACTGCTGTGTTACTAATGGGGCCGAGGTCTAAAGCTACCCCCCTTTTGGGGCCCTAAAAGGGGGTTCTTTCTGCCCGCAGAAAGAACGTAGCTTACCTGGCGAAGATAGGCTTAGCGGGCAAAAATCGCCAGGCGTATCCCCCCGCCTGATTGACGGATACCACGCCACACCCAGGGAGTTTTGTAGAAAGCAAGAGCCAAAACTCAAATTTATTAACAATGAACTGCACTTAAATAGGCCCAGAAATAACCAATCCTCGACCCACAGGGCGGTTCGGACTCTCACGATACGTCATAGCCACACCCCCTTGCTTAGCCCCGGTCCTCTAAAGGGCGTGGTAAGCAACCAGAACTCATCCCCTCGGCAGACAGCATCCAGAAAGTCCCAACAATTCCCCTTTTTCATTTTTTTCAAAATGGGGCCTCTCCATTTTATATTTCAAAAATGGGATGTCCCATCTTGCATTTATTAGGGTGTCCAACTCATTTGAGAGTGTGCCTGACTAGGTTGATTTTTCCTCTCTGGGAAAAATCTTACCCGTCATTGGCTACCACCCTAGCACTTTAGGTGGACATACCCAGGGCCAGCAAGTGGCCAAGGGGAGGACACGGGACAGGACGGTCACCTTTGGGAAGGCCTGACTGGATGGCAAACCTCTGCATCCTGTTAAGGACCATGGCCAAGCCTGTAGGGCTTTAGCTCAGCATGACAGCAGACCACCTAGCTGTATCAATCTGGTTAGTTATATAGGGCCAAAAGTGAACACAAAGACAATGACAATCAGGGATTTCACCAAAGGGAGAAAATCCACCCATTTAGCAGGGATTTTACAAAAGGGAGAAAGTCCACCCATTTAGCAGGGATTTCACCAAAGGGAGAAAGAAAGTCCATCCATTCAGCTTAGTCTAAAAGAAGTCTTTTGGCATAAAGTCTGGAAAATTGTCACAGGAATGGCATTTTTTTTTTTTTTCAGAGTCCAAAGGAAGTCGTCTAGCATAAAGTCCAGATAATTGTCACAGGAATGGCACAGTCCCTCTTCTCTCATCACAGAGGGTTGAGATACTGACAAAGAAGGAGTCCAAGATAGTGTTTTTGATGAATTTTGGAATGGATGTGATGAGAAGTTTAATCACAACAGGACAGGAGATTTGTCACAGTGTTTTTATTTCTGTGGGATAAAAAAGGATCACTCTAAGAGCTTGTGCTCCTGGGTAGTCATTTTGGTCGGATTGGCAGTATTTGAGATCTCTGGCAGGCACCTATATAGGGTTTTGTTCTCCCATTGGGAAGACACATCCAAAACCTCTGCCAGCACTTATTAACGGATCAGGACCTCTCCAGAATCCAGTTAATGGGTCTTTCCATCGGACCTCAACTTTTACATAAGGCGTTTGGTTAGACCAGTGTCTTTGAAATGCAGACAGAGGCTGCTGTTTGGAAAAAATTTAAAATATTTAAAGTAAGCATAGCTGTTTTTAACTGGTCATGGGGGTTGCTTCCCCCATTTTGTTTTATTAATTGGTCTTTTAGGGTTTTATTATGTCTTTCTATGATGGCTTGTCCTTTTGGGTTGTATGGGATCCCTGTGGTATGTTTAATATGCCAAGTTTGGAAGAACTTTTGTAATGATTTGCTTACAAAACAGGGTCCATTATCGGTTTTAACCTGTTTTGGCAATCCAAGAATAGCAAAGCATTGTAAAAAGTGACTTTCAGCATGTTTAGCCCTTTCTCCAGAGTGTGCCGTGGCCCAACATGCATGTGAATAAGTATCTATGGACATAAATATATATTTTAATTTTCCAAATGTCACATAATGGGTTACATCAGTCTGCCAGACAGCGTTGGGCCGTAGGCCTCTGGTATTTACCCCAGGGGACTGGAGAGGTGGGGCCTATAAGAAGGGCAAACAGGACTTACATGTCCTTACAATCTTTTTTAAATCTTTTATAGTAACTAAAGGAAATTTATGATGTAGTCCTCTCCAATTTAAATGAGTAAGGTCGTGAAGACCTTGGGCTAACTGAAGGTCTTGTTGATATGGGACTGTAACTGTCAATACACCTGTGGTGGCCAAACGGTCAGCGGCCTGATTTCCCTCAGAGAGGGGCCCAGATAAGCTTTGATGTCCCCTAAGATGTTGGAGGAAAACAGGTTCATTACGCCCTTTTAACAGGGATCGAACCTGAATCATCAGAGGGGTTTTAGGATTATTATCTATCTTTATATATGAGGCATTTAGAGTAGGTAATAGGTTAATTACATATAAAGTATCTGAGAAAAGATTCATAGGCTCTTGGACATGGGTCAAGGCTAATGCAACAGCATATAATTCTTTAATTGAGCAGAACCAGTAACTGCTTCAAAGTATTGTGTCCCTTGGCCTGAGGATGGGTAAAATACTACAACTGCTGACCCTTCTTTTACTCCATCTGTGAAGACATTTACTGCCTTGGGGAGTGGCTTGATGGAAAAAAGGATGGGGGGAGTCCACTCCAGTTTGGGAAAAGAAGAGGTCCATTTGGTTGACCCGTAATGACAGTCAACTTTTCCTAGAAATCCTTCTAAAGCACAGGAGACTCTAGGGTTGTTTCTCCGTATCCATTCAAAGTCCGACAAACGGTAAGGAATTGTTAAAATATCTGGGTCTTTTCCATAATGCCTCAATGATGTATCTCTCCCTTTTATTACAAGATCTGCTAATTGATCTAATTGGGAATAAACTCGAGGTGCTCCTCCCACAGAGGAATGTATCCACTGTAAGGGGTTACCCATCTGGGTGAGAACAGCTGTAAGGAGCTTAGCACCTGAGAAAATCCACAGATATAGAGGTTGCTTTGGTTGGTATCGAGCCAATTGGGCTGAATTGAGGGCATCTTGGACTTTTTGTAATATTGACAGATGACCTTCTTCTAGTATAATCATATCAGAGGGGGATTTTCCCCGTAGCAATTCAAAGAGAGGTAATAAATCCTCAGTAGAGATATGAAGCCATGGTCTTAACCAGTTTAGCTCTCCTAATAGCTTCTGTAACTCTGCCAAGGAATAAGATTTTTGAATGACTAGTTGAGGTTTGAGAGGACAAACTGAGGCTAGGCTAAGTTTTGTCCCCAATATTTTGAAGGGAGGAATAGTTTGGACCTTGTCATTGGATATGTGTAATCCTCCTTTTTCTAAGAGCTCTCGAAGGGTCAGGTAAGCTGAGCCCAGTTGCTGGACATCAGCAGCTCCCAGGATGATGTCATCCATATAAACATATAGGGTGAGCTGTGATTTTTTCATTAATGGTGACAGAAGACATGAAACATAATATTGACAAAAAGCTGGGCTGTTAGCCATACCTTGAGGGAGAACTATCCATTCATATCACTCATCTGGCTTCTGAAAGTTAACTGAGGGGATAGAGAATGCAAACTTTTCATAATCATCTGGATGAAGAGGTATTGAAAAATAACAATCTTTAATATCAATAACAATTAAGGTTAAATCTCTTGAGATAGAAGGGATCCAGGGGAGGCCACGCAGAGGTGTGCCAACAATGAACATCCTATCATTAATTTTTCGGAGGTCTTGTAACATCCTCCATTTTCCTGTGGCCTTTTGTATAACAAAAATAGGACTATTCCATGGGCTAAGAGAAGGTCTAACGTGTCCTAGGGCTAACTGTTCTTGGACAATTGCCCTCAAATGGTTTAGTTTTTCAGTAGGAAGGGGCCACTGCTCGACCCAGATTGGGGGGCCATCTCGCCATTGAATGGCAGGAACTTCGGGAGCAGTGGCCCTTAGGATTGGGGGTGAGACCCTATTTGATGATTGGAAGTTTTTCTTGCCATATCTTTAGTTAATATATCATTTTGAAGCTCTCTATGGGTTGTAGTAATGTAAGCTTCAGCTTCTCCTAAGATGTCTTGGCCTAATAAATTAGAGGTTAATCCAAAGGCCACAAGGGGACGAACTTCCCCTTGATTTCCATCTATGTCTCTCCATCTAAGCCAATCTCTGGTTTCTTCTGAATGAGTGTTCCCACCTACCCCAAGTAACTGGGGCCCTGGAATTAGTTCCCATTGGGGTGGAATCTCTTCCTTCCTTAGTATAGTACGATCTGCCCCAGTATCAATTAGGCAACAAAATTTCTTTCCTGATATATAAATATCCATCTTTGGTCTAATCCCTGGAACAATAGGAACTATCCAATGGCCCGTAGGGGGACTGTGAGCAGGGGAACCTCCTTGGTGTAACGGGGCTGGAGGATGCCCCTTTAGGAGTTTAAAGGTTTCCCCTGAATATCAAATTTAGATCTGCTATCTTTTTTCCAATGATATCCTCTTTTACACCTAGGACAAAGTGTTCTAGGGGCAGCTGGACTTTGAGTCTGGCCAGGGGAGCATTCTGGAGGCTGACCAGGGCCATTGGGGCAGTCTTTTTTAAAATGGCCCTGTCGTCCACACTTAAAACAGGTCCCTTTTCCATTTAAAACAGTTGCTAATACCTTAGTATGGGCATTAAGGGCAGTGGTTAATATTTTAGATTGGTGAGTTGTCGAACCCACATCTTTGGTGGCAATAATCCATCTCCCCAAAGATTTATCTTTTAACCCGGCACAGGCCAGCTTGTGATCTGTGGTCATCCCTTCCCAAACTAGCATTTTTGCAAATTGGTCTCTCATTGTACCAGGTGGAAGTTTCCTTTGAAGGCTTTTTTCCACTCTCTCAATAAATGTGGCCAGATCCTCATTAGCTTTTTGAGTGATTCCAGCTATAGGAGGCTCTGTAGGGCCTTCCTCTAGCTTTTTCCATGCTGCCAGCCCTAAAGCTCAAACCTGCTCTCAGTAAGGGGCTGGTATTGCTGCCTGTTGAATGCCTGTGGCATATTGGTCACTAATTCCTGCCAGCATTCTAAAGGTTATTGGTATGGGATGATTTGCAGCTTGGTTCCTCTCAGCCTGCATATGGCATTCATCAGAAAAATATGCACACCATTTAATAAATAAAGGTCCCGGAAGCACGGCTTTGGCTAAATCGTTCCAATCTTTAGTCGTGCAGGCGTGATGGGCTAGGCTTTGTAAAATACATTCTGCCCATGGCGAGTTGGGACCGTCTTCTGATACAGCGTTTTTTAATTCTTTTAACTCTTGAGTCTCCAAGGGGTACCAAATATGTGGTCTGTTCCCCCCTGGATTTAAATTAACTGGAAATGCCATTACAGGTGAAAGCCCACCATGGGGCGCTAGCAGCTGCTGTGAAATTGGTGCCTCTTGGTAAAGTGGTGGGGCAGAAGGCCCGGAAGGGGTGGGCTCATAAAATGGCGGATCCCTCTCACAGGGTGGTGAGCCATGTGGCCGATGGCCTTTGTCCTCAGGGAATTTGTTAAAGCTCTCTAAGGGAGGGACTGTAATTTCTTGATTGTTAGTTTTTCCTAATTCCCTGGAGCGGGATTTCTCTACTTCTAGGGAGTGGTTAGGCTTCTCCAAATCCACGGACCGGGAGGACTGTTTAATTTTCCGGACCGGGAAAGACTAGATTCAGATATTTTATTTTCCTGCAGGGCCTGCTCCGTTACCTCAATTCGTATGATTTGAGGTGCCTGATCTGTGGCCTCTGCAGATTTTTTTGCTGTTTGTATGAGAGAGCATGCTTTTAGGGCGGATAAAGCTGGATAGACTCCCGGAGGTGGAACTTCCCCGTGTTTATTTTCTCTCTCTCTTAAAATTTGTTCTGCTTGGTGCCACGTTTTTCACGAATTAAAATCAGCCTTTGGGAGCCAGGGAGCCACCCGTATTAATGAGCTCTGAATTTTTTCAGCTTGAGCATCAGAAATCTGGAGACCTTGCTTTTTAAAAATACATCACCATGCGTCGAGGGCTGGGTCCTGAGATTTCTTAAATATTAACGCTTGCCCCATATTAGAGGATACTTTTGCCAGAGAGACGCTGCGTCTCTAACCGCGCTAAGCCTACCGATAATTTTTGTGCCCCACGTTGTGCGCCAATCTGCCGGGACTGCTGTGTTATTAATGGGGCCGAGGTCTAAAGCTACCCAGCTTTTTGGGCCCTAAAAGGGGGTTCTTTCTGCCCGCAGAAAGAACGTAGCTTACCTGGCGAAGATAGACTTAGCGGGCAAAAATCGCTGGGTGTATCCCCCTGCCTGATTGACGGATACCACGCCACACCCAGAGAGTTTTGTAGAAAACAAGAGCCAAAACGCAAATTTATTAACAATGAACTGCACTTAAATAGGCCCAGAAATAACCAATCCTCGACCTGCAGGGCGGTTTGGACTCTCACGATATGTCATAGCCACACCCCCTTGCTTAGCCCCGGTCCTCTAAAGGGCGTGGTAAGCAACCAGAGCTCATCCCCTTGGCAGACAGTGTCCAGAAAGTCCCAACAATGGGACAGCAAACAAAAAGTGGAGACCCACACTAAGTGGTTGAAGGCTTCAATGGAACAACCTGAATAGGCTGAAGTCTTAGATGGAACAAAAACTGAAAGCATAGCAAAACAGCAGCAGATGCAAGCTTGATTTTTTTGGATGGGTTCTTAACTGCTGCTAAAATTGCCTGAGGACATCAGACTCCAGCTTCTTCATGCGTCCAAAGTGGACTCTGCCCAGTGACTCTTCAGGAAGTTTCTAGGCATTTGGACCTAGACTGGGGAATTGACCACAGGATGAGTTCAGAGGCCTGCTGGACCCATTGTGAGTTGGAACTTGGCCAACACTCCATTGATCACCTGACTTCCATAAGACCCTTCTTTTACAGAAGGGCCACAATAACAGTTTGAATCTCCCACAATCAATGTCAAGTCACATCCTGTGTCTAATTGTCCCAGAAAGGTCTTTGTCATTGACTTGTCCTCAGTGCACAGTTGCCCTGGTGAAAGACTTTTGGTGCCTTTGAAGAAGGATGCAAGAATGAATAACAGTAAAGCCTGGAGTCTCAGAAGAGATTTTATACTTGGATTGAGGATAATGCTTGAACTGTAGAGATTATGGTGACTCTTGAAAATGGACTAAATGTATTTTGCACTGTAAGATTAGCTTAAGCTTTTGGGAGCCAGGGACAGAAAGTAATGATTTAGATATTACATGTCCCCCAGAAAACTCATCTGTGAGACAATTCATGAACTGTAGAGGAGAAATGATTGGGTTATGAAAGTCTTAACCCAATTTGTGAATTAATCCTCTGATAGGATTAACTGAGTGTTAGCTGAAGGCAAGTCTGATGTGGTTGGATGTGAGTAACCCTGATATCTTTGTATGTGTTGAATAGCATATCTTGGTCAATTTTATCCCACTCTTCTTCCCCCTTCTTGTTCCTCCTCATCTGCCATACAATTCTTTTACTCCACTAATATTTCTTCTATTTTCATAGGACCCCCCCCCTTTTTTTTTTATTTTGGTCTGGCTTTTACATATAAGAGAAAGCATTTGACCCCTGTCTTCCTGGGTATGATTTATTTCCATTGCCAGGATGTTCACCAGTTCCACTAATTCACTATCAAATATCATAACTTTTTTCTTCTTCATAACCAAGTAAAGTTCTACTGTACATACATACTACTTTTTCTTTTTTTTTTTTTTTTTTTTTTTTTTTTTTCTTTTTTATTTTTTGTACCGGGGATTGAACTCAGGGGCACTCAACCACTGGGCCACATCCCCAGCCCTTTTTTGTATTTTATTAGAGACAGGGTCTCACTGAGTTCCTAAGTGCCTCACCATTGCTGAGGCTGGCTTTGAACTCACGATCCTCCTGCCTCAGCCTCCCAAGTGCTGGGATTACAGGCGTGTGCCACCGTGCCCAGTACTACTTTTTCTTTATCCACTCATGCACTGACACACACATGACTGGTTCCATGAATTGATTAATGTGAATTGTTCTGCTAAACATTGATATGCCACTATAATAGTTTTATTTCTTTAAAAAAAATAATAGAAAGTAGAATATTTGGATAATATGGCAATTACATTTATAGTTTTTCCACAAATCTTCATATTCCTCTCCCAAAAGATTGTATGAATTTTCAGTCCCACCAATATATAAGTGTATCTGTTTCCCCAAATTTTCTTCAGAATTCATTATTATTTTAATTCTTGATGATTGCCATTCTAACTCAATAAAATAAAATCTCAATTTAGATTTTATTTGCATTTCCCTACTAGGAATGTTGAACATCTTTTTATATATTTTTTTTGGTCATTTGTATTTCTACTTTTGAGAAGGGTCTACTTAGTTCATTTATTTATTTATTTATTGTTCCTTTCATGTTATTATTATTTTCTTTGTAATCTTTATATATTTTGGACATTAATCCTTTTTTTGGAGGAGGAGCTGCCAAAAAACTCTCCCATTCTGTAGGTCCTCTATTTATGCGACTGGTTATTTCTTTCATTGTATACAAGTTTCTTAATTTGATGCCATCACACTTGCTGATTCTTGGATTTATTTCTTAATTTTAAATCAGGATAAATTTGACTATCTCATGGTAGGTGAGTCATTGACAATCCTATATAAAATACAAATGACAGAAATTGTGAAGTTTAGGTAATTTCAAATAGTATTTTTTTCTTGCTAATAACTAAATTATTGAAACATCATGATACATGATATGTCATCAGTCTAATCTGCTTGTCTAATGTTGATTTGAGATGACATTTAAAGAATCATTTACTCTCCTCAATTTTTTTATTTTGTAAATTATCAAATTCATGCCAAAATTAAATATCAACTGCTCCATAAACATTCAGAGTTCTACATTATTTATCTTAAAATACATTTGGTAATCCAAATTTAGAATAATTGAAGTTTATTTAAAAGTTTTAGCTTTTATAGTAGGGGGATGATATATAAGATAAAGTGAATAATTTTAAAATTTTATGTTTATAATTTTGTACTATCAGAACATTCACATTTATACACAACCACCAACACCATGCATCTTCAGAGATTTTTAATCAGTCCAAATTAAAACTCACAAAAAGTTCTCTTTCCTTCCCTTCATCACAGGCAACTATCCCTCCAATTCCTGTCTGAAAATATGACTCCTCTGGCTATTTTATGATTGGCTTCTTTCATTAATTATAAACTCTTCAGTGTTCATCCTTATTGTAGTCTACATCAATATGTACTTTTTTGTGACCCCTATTAGTTTTTCATTGTATATATAGACCACATTTTGTTTATCATTCACCTCTGGGTGGACATGACATACAAATATTTGTTTAAGCATTTCCTTTGATTTCTTTGCGTGCATCCCCACAGGTGAAAATGATGGATCATTTACTAATTCAGGGCTAAATTGTTTTGAGTAATCACTGTATATTGCTTTCCACAATGGCATCACCATTTCAAATTGACACAAAATCTTGCAAAGCTTCAAATTCTACACATACTTGTGAAAACATATTTTGCCTTTTATTTTTTAAAGAAACTTTTCCTAGTGTAGGAAAAATGGTTTTCATTGTGGTTTTGATCTTCATTTCCCTGAAGAGTTGATACAAGACTTGTTTTAATGTGTTTATTATCTATTTGGATATCCTCTTTGGAGAAATTCCACCTTCAAGATTTTTGTTCATTTTCTAGTTGCCCTTCTTTATTAAGTTGTAGGTCTCTTTCATATTGTGGATATTATTTCTAATCAGATGTGATTGTGAGAATCTCTCCCCTCCTGTGCATTGCCTTTTTACTGTCTTTATTGCGGGAAGCCATCCATAAAACATGGGTGGGCTGAGCGATGTTTGAGCCATTAGGGGGGAAACCTAGTATCAGAAATTCTCAGTGGGAATCCACTGGTTTAAAAATGCCTGATTCACAAGGTGCCCTTTCATTGCTTACTACTAAATTTTTAGCACAGCATTGGAAATGGAAATGACCCTCCCCTCTAAGAGCCAAACAGCTTGTTCACCCCCATCCATAGCCTGTTTTTCCTGAGAAGAAGCAAGCACCAGACAAGTATACTAAAGTCTTATACCTACCAATTCCCTTTGATCTGCACCACTATACATAAAGCAAGCACAGGCTCCTTTTTTTGTCAGACATCATATCACTCTGGTTGGCTTAATCTGTCATTTTCCCCACTCCATAAAATATATTTCTGGTCTTTTATGTTTATTTCATGGTACTACTTTCATAGCTTTTATTTCACAGCCAACTCATCCCTCCCACAGGAACACTTTCCCTCACAAACATGGGGCATGGCTGAGAACTGGCATCTGGAACAGGAACCAGTCATGAAAAAATCACTAGAGAGAAAGTACAGGTGGGTGTGTGGCCCTCTGTCATGGAGAACAAACATGTAAATAGTTTATTGAGAGAAAGGGGAGAGAGAAATCTTTTATAGTGTGATGCTAAGCATAGGAAATTTGCTCTCTAAAGAGAAAGAAATTTACTTAGCTATCATTAAAACTATCATAAAACAAAGGGGATAGTCTGTGAAGCAAGCCCAACTTACCCAATTCCTAGAGACAATTAGAAAAGTTTGTCTGTGGCTTTCTGAGGGAGAATTGTTTGATTTGCATACTTGGGAAAATCTTGACATGGAGCCCTGTGCTGGTTGTATTTCAGCTAACATGCCTAAAAGCATCATTAAAAATGTAGAAATAATTTGAACTTATTTTCAGACAAAGATAATGCATTATGGACCTTGGGAGATTTAATCACAGGCCTTAGAAATGCAGTTAAAAATTTTAGACCTAGTAGACAGGCCTGTCCACCTTCCAGGATCCTTTGCCTGCAAGGAATTTATCCTTTTAAAAGCATGGAGAGAACCTAACAACAGACTTGAAGCATCATCCATTTACAGCCTGTAACAAACAGTAAGAGAACCTAGAGTAGAGCCAGAGCAGGTGTCCCTCTGCAGGACTCTGAAAAAGACTCCCAGCCTGAGAAGACATCTGTCATTTGCATTTGAATAGTCCAGCTCCAGTGATTCACACTGTCCCTCCAAGAAGATTAAAGATCCAGTTTTCTAATACTGCAAAAGATTCCTGGATTCACCAGGGCCTTTGAGCTGCAACAATTTCATGGGATTCAGATTATATGTTAAGTAATGTAAATGCTAGTAAAGTTGTAAATGCTAATAAAGTTTTCCAAAAGTTAATTTGACCACAATACAAAAAGTTTCAGGTTACTTTTGTCTTTGTTCTCATATTGGACTAGAATATTCTCAAGGCATAGCAATGGTGGGTGCCTTGAAACAAAGTTTACAACCTTCTTTAATGGAGGCCAATTCTAAGAGGCAATGCTTTAATTGTGGCAAAACAGGGCATATGGCTGAAGATTGTAGATGACCACAAAGAAATAAACAACAACAACAACAACAACAAAAACTATATCTTCTTTTTAACAATTTTTCACTGATTTTGTATTGATCACAAAACAGGCATTTCTTATAATCCTCAAGGTCAAGCCATTATCAAGCAAGATCATTTATCTATTAAGCTACAATTACAAAAACAAAAAAAAGGGGAAATAAAACCCACAAAATAAATTTAATCATGCTTTGTTTATTTTAAATTTTTAAAATTGTGACTCTAAAGCTGCACTACTGCTGAGAGACACATGTTTTTCACTGTAACAATTCCACTGGGCCTACTTTTGTGGAATGATTTACAAACAAGACAGTGGAATGGACCAGATCCAATGAAAATGTGGGGTGGGCGTCATGCTTGTGTTCTCCCAGACGGCGCATCTTATACTATTTGGGTACCTAAATGTGCCATCAAACATGGATCTAGAGTTCAAACAACTAAAGATCGAATAAGAGATGTGAGTCCTGATCCCCAACAGGAACAGGAAGCTAATAAGAAGGAAAAGGCTGAGTAGGGCCCTGTGGAAACAAATGTTCTACCTGGCATTGTAGAGACAACTAAAGCTTATGACACAACAGGCTGAGCAGATGGTTCAGCAAGAAGTTATCAAGTCTCCACCCACAATGTTTGTGGCCATGATAGCTCTATTGAGCTGTCAGATAAGTGGGGTCCATAGGGAAACTTATCAGACCAACTTCACAAATCCACCTTTAGTGTACCCAGTGGTGTGTGGACTGGAGAATCCATCCCAGTCTTTACTAACAATAGTTGTCCAATGGGAGGGTTTACAAATATTCACATTATGCCCATCCATGTGACTGGAATTAATTATACTGGCTACAGTGGGAAATTACATATATGCTGGTCCCATGATGAACATGTTAGTTTGAAGATATATTTTGAGGAAAAGAGAAGCTATGTGGTACCTAGGCCAGCTTATTTTACTGGCCCATGGGATTTAACTACATGTCTGGAATGTCATTAAAAAGGGACTTTCTCATAATAAGCCAGTTATTTCCATGGGACATCCACCAATACCTTACTTCCATAATCAATCTGCAGTAAAATTTGGCACTTTTTCTAAATGGATGGAATGTGCGAGTGGCTTGCCAGTACAACACAAAGTTTCTAGAAATGGTAGATATAGTTTGGATTGTTCTCCAAGAATTGATAAAGGACAACTATGTAAGGAAGCCATGACCCTTGGAGGCTTCTTTGGCAATATTCTAACTTTCAATGAAAGTGGTATTTATAAGATCTCTGGCATTTCATTGCTGCCTCAGACTTTCTCCACTATACAAATGGTACTATGCCTGACTTTATAGATAGGAACTGCATAAAGAGCTCCTGCTATGGCCTGCAAGCCTGTGTTCAATTTCCATATGCTTTAATCCTACAAATATGATGAAACATTCTGCACAGTATATTATTGGAATGATATGTTTGCTAATAAATCTTTATTGAATCGTGATAATAGGCTTTCATACCCTCAGAACAAAAATATGGGAACTCAAACAAATCAAGATAACACATTATTAGAATTCATGACCAACACAGTGGAAGAAATGACAGAGAAGGAGTTCAGGAGGTACATAATTAAAATGTTCTGTGACTTAAAGGATAATATAAGAGAGCAAATACAGGGAGAAAAAGATCATTTTGACAAAGAGCTACATAAACAAATAAAGAAAGTAAAATATTACTTCAATAGGGAGATAGAGGTTCTAAGAAAAACCCAAACGCATATCTTTGAAATGGAAAAAAAAAAATTAAAAATTCAATTGAAAGCATAACAAACAGAGTAGCCTGGAAGACAAGACCTCAGACAATGAAGACAAAATACATAATCTTGAAAAGAATGTATACCACACAGTGAAAGTGGTAAGAAACAATAAGCAGAACATTCAAGAAATATGGGAAAACATAAAAAGACCAAATTTAAGAGTTATTGGGATAGAGGAAGGCATAGAGTTCCAAAACAAAGGAATGAATAATCTATTTAACAAAATACTATCAGGAAACTTTCCAAACATGAAGAATGAATTGGAAAAATAAATGCAAGAAGTTTATAGAATGCCAAATGTACAAAATCACAACAGATCCACACCAAGGCACATTATAATGAAAATGTCTAACATACAGAATAAGGACAGAATATTAAAGTGATGGGAGAAAGAAATCAGTTTAAATGTAGGGGGAAACCAATCAGGATAACTGCAGATTTATCAGCCCAGTTCCTGAGAGCTAGAAGATTCTAGAATAACATCTATCAAACTCTGAAAGAAAATGAATGCCAACCAAGAATCTTGTATTCAGCAAAATTAAGCTTTAGGTTTGATGATTAAATAAAAACACTTCATAATAAACAAAAGTTAAGAATTTACATTTACAAAAACTGCACTACAAAACATCCTTGGAAAAATATTCCATGAAGAGGAAATAAAAAACAACAATGAAAATCAGCAGAGGGAGGTATTACACTAAAGGAAAAATTAATCAAAGGAGAAGCCAAGTCAAGATAAATAACAAAAATAAACAAAAATGGCTGGAAACACAAATTATATCTCAATAATAACTCTGAATGTTAGTGGCCTAAAGTCATCAATCAAAAGACATAGGCTAGTAGACTGGATTAAAAAAAAAAATACCCAATAATTTGCTGCCTCCAAGAGACACATCTGATATGAAAAGACATACACAGACTGGCAGTGAAAGGTTGGGAAAATAATACCACTCACATGGACTGTGGAAGCAAGGAGGGATTTCCATCCTCATATCAAATAAAGTAGACTTCAAGCTAAAGCTAATCAAAATGGTTAAAAAAGTATATTTCATACTGCTCAAGGAAACTATACACCAATAAGATATAATAATTATAAATATATATGCCCCAAACAATAAAACATCTATGTTTATAACACAAATTCTTCTCAAGTTCAAAAGAAATTGGTCACAACACAATAATCTTGGTTCACTTTAATACACCTCTTTCACCACTGGATAGATCTTCCTGACAAAAGCTGAACAAAGACACCATAGAGCTCAATAATACAATCAATAACTTAGACTTAACCGACATATACAAAATATTTTATGATCAACAAATAAATACAATTTTTTCTTAGCAGCATGTGGATCCTTCTCTGAAGTAAAACATATATTATGCTACAAAGCAACTCTTAGCAAATACAAAAAAGTAGAAACATTACCTTGCATTTTATCAGACCATAATAAAATAAAATTAGAAATCAATGACAAAATAAAAATTACTCCAACACCTATAGATTAAATAATATGCTACTGAATTAACAATGGATTGCAAAAGATATCAAGGAGTTGATTAAAAAATTCTTAGAGGTAAATGAGAACACTGACAGAACATATCAAAATCTCTGGGACACTATGAAGGTAGTAGTAAGAGGAACGTTCATTGCATGCAGTTCATTCCTTCAAAGAAGAAAACATCAACAAATAAATGACCTAACATTAGACCTCAAAGTCCTAAGAAAAGAAGAACAAATAAACACAAAAAAAACAGTAAAAGACAGTAAATAATTAAAACCAGAGATGAAATCAATAAAATTGAAACAAAAAAATTGAAAAAATTGACATAAAAAAAGTTGGTTCTTTGAAAAAAAAATCAATAAAATTGACAGACCCTTAGCTCTGCTAAAAAAGAGAAAAGAGAAAACTCAAATTACTAACATATGCAATAAAAAAGGTAATATTACAACAGACACTACAGAAATACAGATGATATTTAGAAATTACTTTGAAAACTTGTACTCCTACAAAATAGATAATATCAAGGGCATTGAAAAATTTCTTGAGTCATATGATTTTCCCAAACTAAATCAGCATGATATACACAATCTAAACAGACCAATATCAAGTGAAGAAAAAGAGGACACCATCAGAAGCCTACCAATCAACAAAAGCCTAGAACTAGATGGATACACACAGAAGTTCTAAAAGACATTTAAAGAAAAACTAACACCAATACTCTTCAACTTATTTCAGTAAATAGAAAAAGAGGGAGCACTTCCAAACTCACTCTATGAGGACAATATCACCATGATTCCAAAACCAGACAAAGACAAATCAAAGAAAGAAAACTTCAGACCAATATCCCTGATGAAAATAGATGCTGAAATTCTGACAAATTGAATAAAAGACATATCAAAAAGATAGCGCACCACAATCAAGGTAGGATTTATCCCAGAGATGCAAGAATGGTTCAACATATGGAAATCAATAAATGTAATTCATCACATTAATAGACTTAAAGATAAGAATCATATGATCATCTCAATAGATGCAGAAAAAGCATTTGAAAAAATACAGTAGCCCTTCTTGTTCAAATCACTTGAAAAATTAGGGATAAACGAAACATATCTCAACATAGTAAAAGCTATCTATGCTAAGCCCCAGGCCAACATCTATCTAAGAGGAGAAAAATTAAAGACACTTTCTCTAAAAACTGGAACAAGACAGGGATGCCCTCCTTCACCACTTTTATTTAACACAGTTCTTGAAACACTGGCCAGAACAATTAGATGAAAAAAAATTAGTGATATAGATAGAAAAAGAAGAATTCAAATTAGCATTATTTCAGTTTGCCTGGCCTCCAGGGCCCAGAGTAGCAGCTCCCTGCTGCTGCACGCAGGGCCCAACCTAAGGAAAAGCCCCCTCCACTCCTAGGAGAGTGTGACCCGTCCAGCTGCGACCAGAACAAGAGGTAGGCACCACCCGCCCTGAAGGAGAGACCCAGCCACTAGTTCGCCTGGCCTTCAGGGCCTAGAGTAGCAGCTCCCTGCTGCTGCAAGCAGGGCCCGAACAGAGGAAAAGCTCCCTCCACTTCCGGGGGTAGTGTGACCTACCCAGCTGTGACCAGAACAAGAGGCAGGCACCCACCCAGAAGAAGCGACCCAGCCGCCAGTTTGCCTGGCCTCCAGGACCCAGAGTGGCAGCTCCCTGCTGCTGCACACAGGGCCTGACCTGAGGAAAAGCCCCCTCCACTCCCAGGGGAAGGGCGACCTAACCAGCTGTGACCAGAACAAGAGGAAGGCACCCGCTGATCCACTCTTCCACTGTGCCATTCTGCAACTGGCCAAAGGTGCAGCCTTGACTCCACTAACAGGATCACTGACTGGACATGAACGAGGTCAATTGGCTTAATTGGAAGGGAAAAAAGAAGGGCTTCCCAGGGTCCATTTTGTTTGAGACTTATTCCTGGGTTCAACTTTTTTTGTTTGTTTGTTTGTTTGTTTTGTTGTTTTTTGTTTTTGTTTTTGTTTTGTTTTTGTTTTGACAGTGTGTTTGTTTGTTTGCTTCTGCTCCTCTTTTCTTTCTTTCTTTTCTTACTTCTCACTTTTGTATTTTTTCTTTTTCCTTCATCTCCCCTATTTACACCCTGCCATTGCATACTCAACAGAGGCAAAAACAAATTATATGCAGAAATTGGGATTTCTAGAATGGGTACAATTGAAATATATAGCAAAGTGGTGTTATATATAGTTTATTCTCTATTTTCTTGACTCACTCTCTCTCTCTCCACTCTCTTACACTAATTTTTATTCCTTTGTCATTTTTTTCCTTTTCCATCTTTCTTTATTTCTTCTCTCAATCACTGCATAAGTTAGGTTTATATATAAATTGGTCTTTCCACCTAATCATTCACTCCATTTTCTTTCCTCTCTTGTCTGCTGATACTAAACCACTTCCATAAAACTTTCTTCTCATACTTTCTAAGAAAGAACAATTCAATACACTCACTTCCTTCTTCCTAAACATATCACCTCTGTGTCCAATACTTGAAACTATAAAACCCCATCAGAAGCGTACAGAGTAAATTGGAAACAATATCTGGGTTAACTAAATCTGTACATTGTGATCAAACTGGGATTTTCTGAATAGAAAGTGTTTGATTTTAAAGTATAAAGAAAATATAAGGGGATCTGATAGCATTGTACTACAGGAGCAACATAAGGCTTTAAGGTAAAATCAAAATAGTCAAGGTCCCACAGTGCAAGAAGGTAAGACACACAAGCAATATGAAGAAACAAGGGAAGAAAGTGACACAAACAAATCAATATACCTCCTCAGTAGATTCCATGGCAAGCACAGTTGGAGAAATGCCAGAGATGGAATTTAGAAATTACATATTCCAAGTGTTTGCAGAATTTAAGAATGAACTCAAAAATGAGATGAGGGAGCAAATACAGGAGGTGAAAGATCATTTTGACAAAGAACTCCATAAACAAATACAGGAAGCAAAAGATTACTTCAATAGGGAGATAGAGGCTCTGAAGAAAAACCAAAAAGAAATTCCAGAAATGAAAGAAGCAATAAACCAAAATAAAAGCTCAATCAAAAGTATCACCAACAGAATAGATCACTTGGAAGAAAGAACCTCACACAATGAACACAAAAATATATATCCTAGAGAAAAATCTAGATTACATAGCAAAAATGGTAAGAAACTAAGAACATAACATTCAAGAATTATGGGACAACATAAAAAGACCAAACTTAAGAGTGATTCAGGTAGAGGAGGGGGCAGAGTTTCAAGCCAAAAGAATGAGTAATTTATTTAATGAAATAATTACAGAAATTTTTCCAAACTTGAGGAATGAATGGGAAAACCAAGTTCAAGAGGCTTACTGAACACCAAACATACAAAACCACAACAGATCCACACCAAGACACGTTATAATGAAAATGCCTAATATACTGAGCAAGGAGAGAATATTAAAAGCCACAAGAGAAAGGAAGCAGATTACACATAGGGGGAAACCAATCAGACTATGTTCAGACTTTTCAACCCAGACCTTAAAAGATAGAAGATCCTGGAATAGCATATTTCAAGCTCTGAAAGAAAAGGGATGTCAAGCAAGAATCTTATATCCAGCAAAATTGAGATTTAGATTCGAAGATGAAATAAAAACCTTGAATGACAAGCAAAAGTTAAAAGATTTTGCAACTCAAAAGCCAGCACTTCTGAAAATTCTGGGCAACATTTTTTATGAAGAAGAAAAAAAAAAAAAAAAAAAAAACAATGAAAATCAACAAAGGGAGCTGTTAAACTAAGGGAAATACCAATCAGAAGAGAAACCAAATCAAGCTAAAGAGCATAATACAAATAAAAATGAATGGGAATAGAAATCACATCCCAATAATAACCCTGAATGTTAATGGCCTAAACTCGCCACTCAAAAGACACAGATTATCTGAATGGATTAAAAGAAATGACCCAACAATTTGCTATCTCCAAGAAACACACCTCGTAGAAAAAGACATCAATAGACTGAAGGTGAAAGGCTGGGAAATGTCTTATCACTCACATGGCATGTGGAAGCAAGCAGGGGTTTTCATTCTCATTTCAAATAAGGTAGACTTCAAGCCAAAGCTAATCAAAAGGGACAAAGATGGATATTTCTTACTACTTAAGGGAACCATTCATCAACAAGATATAACAATCATAAATCTATATGCCCCAAATAATGGAGCACCTACATTCATCAAACAAACTCTTCTCAAGTTCAAGAGTAAAACAGACCACAACACAGTTATTCTAGGGGACCTCTCTCACCAATGGATAGATCATCCAAATAAAAGCTAAACAAAGAAACTTTAAGCCTCCTTAAAACAATTAACAACTTAGACCTAACAGACATATATAGAATATTTCATCCCTCAGTAAACAAATACACTTTTTTTCTCAGCAGCACATGGCTCCTTATCCAAAATAGACCATATATTATATCACAAGGCAACTCTCAGCAAATATAAAAAAATAGAGATACTACCCTGTATTCTATCAGACCATAAAGGGATGAAATTGGAAATCAACAACATAACAAGAAATAAGAAAAACTACTCCAACAACTGTAAGCTAAACAACATTCTACTGAATGAACAAGGGGTTGAAAAAGACATCAAAGAGGAGATTAAAAAATTCCTAGAAGTAAAAGAGAACACAAATACATCATAAAGAGATTTCTGGTACACTATGAAGGCAGTAGTAAGAGAAAAATTCATTGCACTGAGTTCATTCCTGAAAAGGAAAAAAAAAAAAAAAAAAAACAAATGACTTAACATCACACCTCAAATCACTAGAAACAGAAGAACAGATCAACACCAAGAGCAGTAGAAGACAGAAAATAATTAAAATCAGAGCAGAAATTAATAAAATTGAGACTAAGGAAACAATTCAAAGAATTGACAAAACTAAAAGTTGGTTCTTTGAAAAAATAAACAAAATTGACAGACCCTTATTGATGCTAATGAAAAGAAGGAGAGAAAAAACTCAAATTACTAACATTCGTGATGAAAAAGGGAATATCACAACAAACACCTCAGATATACAGAAGATAATTAGAAATTACTTTGAAAACTTGTGCTCTAATAAAATAGAAAATACTGAATGCATTGACAGATTTCTAAAGTCGTATGATTTGCCTAAACTGGATCTGGAGGCTATACACAATTTAAACAGATCAATTACAAGTGAAGAAATAGAAGATGTCATTAAAAAGCTACCAACAAGAAAAAGTCCAGGACCTGATGGGTTTACAGCCGAGTTCTACAAGACTTTTAAAGAAGAACTAATACCAATGCTCTTCAAACTATTTCAAGAAATAGAAAAAGAGGGAGCACTTCCAGACTCTTTCTATGAGGCCAATATTACATTAATTCCAAAGCCAGGCAAAGACACATCCAAAAAAGAAAACTTCAGGCCAATATCTTTAATGAACATAGATGCAAAAATCCTCAATAAAATTTTGGCAAATCACATACAAAAACATATCAAAAAGATAGTGCACCACGATCAAGTGGGGTTTATCCCAGGGATGCAAGGCTGGTTCAGCATTCGGAAATCAATAAACATAATACATCACATCAATAGACTTAAAGATAAAAGTCATATGATTATCTCAATAGATGCAGAAAAGGCATTTGACAAAATACAGCACCCCTTTATGTTCAAAAAACTGGAAAAACTAGGAATATCAGGAATATATCTCAACATTATAAAAGCTATTTATGCAAGGCTTTGAGCTAACATTATCTTAAATGGAGAAAAATTGAAAACATTCCCTCTAAAAACTGGAACGAGACAGGGATGCGCCCTTTCACCATTACTATTTAACATAATACTGGAAACTCTGGCCAGAGCAATTAGACAGATGAAAGAAATTAAAGGGATCCAGATAGGAAAAGAAGAGCTCAAATTAGCACTATTTGCTGATGACATGATAATATACCTAGAAGACCCAAAAAACTCTACCAGAAAACTTTAACAACTAGTAAATAAATTCAGCAAAGTAGCAGGATACAAAATTAATACCCATAAGTCAAAGGCATTTTTGTACATTAGTGACAAAGCCTCCAAAAGGGAAATGATGAAAACTACCCCATTTACGATAGCATCAAAAATAAATAAATAAAATACCTGGGAATCAACTTAACAAAAGAGGTGAAAGACCTATATAAGGAAAATTGTAGAACACTAAAGAAAGAAATCATAGAAGAACTCAGAAGATGGAAAGACCTACCTTGCTCTTGGATAGGTAGAATCAATATTGTCAAAATGTCCATACTACCAAAAGCATTATACAAATTTAATGCAATTCCAATCAAAATCCCAATGTCATTTTTCAAAGAAATAGAAAAAGCAGTCATGAAATTCATCTGGAAAAATAAGAGACCAGGAATAGCCAAAGCAATCCTAAGCAAGAAAAGTGAAGCAGGGGGCATCACCATACCAGACTTTAAATTATACTATAGAGCAATAGTAACAAAAACAGCATGGTATTGTCACCAAAACATACTGGTACAGAGTGAGGATACAGAGACTAATACATATAATTTCAGCTATCTTATATTAGACAAAGGCGCCAACAATGTACATTGAAGAAAGGATAGCCTCTTCAACAACTGGTGCTAGGAAAACTGGTAATCATCATGCAACAAAATGAAATTAAACCCTTATTTCTCGCCATGCACAAAACTCAATTCAAAGTGGATCAAGGACCTAGGAATTAGACCAGAGACAATACACCTATTAGAAGAAAAAGTAAGCTCCAATTTCCAACATGTCGGATTAGGCCCCAAGTTCCTTAATAAGAATCCTGTAGCACAGAATTATTACCAAGAATTAATGAATGGGATAGATTTAAACTAAAAACTTTCTTCTCAGCAAAAGAAACAATCAGTGAGGTGAATAGAGAGCCAACAAATTGGGAACAAATATTTAATATGTGTGCATCAGATAGAGCACTAATTTCTAGAATATATAAAGAACTCAAAAATTTTAACACCCCAAAAAAATAAATAAATAACCCAATCAATAAATGGGCTAAGGAATTGAAAAGACACTTCTCAGAAGAAGATACACAATTAATCAACAAATACTTAAAAAAATGATCAATATCACTGGCAATTAGAGAAATGCAAATCAAAACTACTCTAAGATTTTATTTCACTCCAGTCAGAGTTGCAGCTATCAAGAACACAAACAACAATAAATGTTGGAGAGGATGTGGGGGAAAAGGCACACTCATACATTGCTGGTGGGACTGCAAAATGGTGCAACCGCTATGGAAAGCATTATGGAGATTTCTTGTAAAACTGGGAATGAAACCACCCTATGACCCAGCTATCCCTCTTTTGGGTCCATTCCCAAAGGACTTAAAAACAGCATATTACAGTGACACAGCCACTTCAATGTTTATAGCAGCACAATTCACAATAGCTAGGTTATGGAACCAACGTAGATGTCCTTCAGTAGATGAGTGGATAAAGAAAATGTGGTATATATACACAATGGAATTTTACTCAGCAATAAAAGAGAATAAAATAATGACATTTGCAGGTAAATGGATGAAGTTGGAGAACATAATGCTAAGTGAAGTTAGCCAATTCCAAAAATCCAAATACTGAATGTTTTCTCTGATATAAAGAGGCTAGTACACAGTGTTGTTGGATGGGGATACATAGGAGGATTAGAGGAACACTAGAATTGTCAAAGGAAAGGGAGGGGAAGGGAGGGAGCAAGGGGGAGGGGGGGAGGAAAAAATGGTGGTTAAATGAGATGGATATCATTATCCTAAATGCATGATTGAAGATCTGAATGGTACTTATATACTTTGTATACAAACAGTTGTATGTAAAAAGATGCTATATATGTGCATTATGAATTGTAATACATACTACTATTATAAATAAAAAAGAAAGAGAAAAAATTAGCATTATTTGCTGATGATATAATTCTATACTTAGAAGACCCAAAAAATTCTACTAGAAAACTTTTAGAACTAGTAAATGAATTCAGCAAAGTAGCAGAATATAAAATTAACACCCATACATCAAAGGCATTTCTGTATCTCAGTGACAAATCCTCTGAAAGAGAAATGAGAAAAACTACCCCATTACAATAGCATTAAGGAAAAAAAAAAAACACCTTGGGAATCAACTTATTGAAAGTGGTGAAATAAAACCTATAGAATAAAAAATACAGAATCCTAAAGAAAGAAATTAAAGAAGACCTCATAAGATGTAAGATGTACCCTGCTCTTGGACAGGCAGAATTAATATTGTCAAAATTACCATACTACCTAAAGCACTATAGAGGTTGAATGCAATTCCAATCAAAATCTCAGTGACATTCCTCATAGAAATAGAAAAAGCAGTCATGAAATTTATCTGGATAAATAAGAGACCCAGAATAGCTAAAGCAACCTTTAGCAAGAGGAATGAAGCAGGAGACATCACTATACTAGACCTTAAACTATACTACAGAGCAATAGTAACAAAAAGCACAGTATTGGCACCAAAATAGACTTGTAGACAAATGGTACAGAATAGAGGACACAGAGACTAACCCACAAAATTACAATTATCTTATATTAGACAAAGTCACCAAACATACATTGGAGAAAAGATAGCCTCATCAACAAATGGTGCTGAAAATACTGGAAGTCCATATGCAACAAAATGAAATTAAACCCCTATCTCTCAATATGGACAAAACTCAATTCTAAGTGGATCAAGGGCCTAGAAATGAAACCAGAAACCCTGTGTCTAATAGAAGAAAAATTAGGCCCTAATCTCCATCATGTCAGATTAGGCCCCAACTTCCTTAATAAGACTCCTATAATGCAAGAATTAAAACCAATAATCAATAAATGTGATGGATTCAAACTAAAAAGCTTCTTCTCAGCAAAAGAAATAATTAATGAGGTGACTAGAGAATCTACAGAATGAGAGCAAATCTTTATGACAATCACATCAGATAGAGCACTAATCTATACGATATATAAAGCACTCAAAAACCTTAATACCAATAAAACAAATAACCCAATCAATAAATCAGCCAAGGAACTGAACAGACACTTCTAGGAAGAGGATATGCAATCAAACAACAAATATATGAAAAAAATGTTCAACATCTCTGGCAATTAGAAAAATGCAAATCAAAACTACTCTAAGATTTCATCTCACTCCAGTAATAGTAGCAGCTATCAAAAATGCAAACAACAATAAATGCTGGTGAGGCTGTAGAAAAAGCACACTCATACATTGCTGTTGAGATTGCAAATTGGAGCAGCCAATCTGGAAAGCAGTACAGAGATTTCTTGGAAAACTTGGAATGGAACTACCATTTGACCCAGCTACCCCACTCTTTGGCATACACCCAAGAGACTTTAAAACAGCATACTACAGGGACACATCCACATCAATGTTTATAGCAGCACAATTCACAATAGCTAAATTGTGGAACCAACCTAGATGACCTTTGGTAGATGAATGGATGGGGAAACTTTGGTATATATACACAAAGGAACATTACTCAGCACTCAAAGAGAATAAAATCATGGCATGTGCATGTAAATGGATAGAATTAAAGAAAATAATGCTAAATAAAGTAAGGTAATCACCCAAAACCAAAAGCTAAATGTTTTCTTTGATATGAGGATGCTGACTCATAATGGCAATGGGAGGGGGTAGCATGGAAAGAATTTAGGAACTTTAAATAGATCAAAGGGGAGGGAGAGCAAGGGAGTAGGTAAGGGGGTCGGAATGTCGGTGGAATGAGTTAGACATCATTACCCTAAGTACTCATATGAAGACATGAATGGTATGAAAATACTTTATGTAAAACCAGTGACTTGAAAAATTGTGCTCTATATGTGTAATATGAAATGAATTGCAGTCTGATATCATGTATAACAAATTAGAATAAATAAATAATTTAATTAAAAAGTCAGCCTCTCCAAGACTCACGATAGTCAAAATGACTAGCACAGAATTTAAGAAAATCAAATTAAAATTTCCAAGAGAAAATCATCAGCTTACACTTAGAGATCAACCATAAAGGCTCACTTCTGACTTCTCAAGTCAGAACATAAAATCAAAGAGTTCTTATATTCCAAGCACTAAAAGAAAACAATTGTCAGCCAAGATTGCTATATTCAGCAAAACTCTCTTTCAGAAACTAAAAAGAAATAAAATGTTCCATGATAAAGATAATAAAATATTTTAGGACCACTGTGTCAGCACTACAAAAAATACTTAAAGATATAGAGCACACTGAAGGATCCCCCAAACAAACCTCAAAGCTCCCAAGGGAAGAAGCTCTCTAGAAGTGCAACTAATCCAATAAAAGTTAAAACTCAGTGGAATATAGCAAACAAGACCAAATCACAGGAAGTAACAATATCTGTCCATAATAACATTGAATGTAAATCATCTTAGCTCCTCAATTGAAAGACAGAGATTGGCAGATGTATTAAAAGCAAGATGCAACAATGTGCTGTTTGCAAGAGACTCATTTCAAAGGCAAAGACATCCACAGACTGAATATAAAAGGACGGAAAATTTTTCCATAAAAATCGTTTCCAGAAAAAAACATCAAGATCACCTATTCTCAAATCTGACTAAGCAGATTTCAAGCAAAATCAAAGAGATGAAGAAGACCATCATGTAGAGGTAAAAGGAACAAGAAATGAGAAGGTATATGACAACAAATATTTATGCTTCAAATGTCAATGCACCTGATTACATTAAAAAAAAACAAAACAAAACAGTTTTTGACATTAAATCCCAGGTCAATCCCAATACCATAAATCTGTGTGCTTTGTTTTCTCTGATATGAGATGCTAATTCACAAAGTGGTGGAATGGGGGAATCTAGGAAAGAATAGAATTACTTTAGATTGGGTAGAGGGGAATGAAGGCAGAAGAGGGGGAATGGGAGTAGGAAGGATAGTAGAATGAATCAGACATTTTTACCCTATTTAGGTATATAACTGTACAGTCTGTGGGATTCTACATCATGTATAACTAGAAGAATGAGGAATTATAGTCCATTATATATGATGTATCATAGTGCACTCTACTGTCATGTATAAGTAATTAAAACATATTTAGAAATTTTAAAGCACATTAAGAGGATAGTGCACAACACTCAAGTGGGTTTCATCTCAAGAATGCAAATTTGGTCCAATATACACAAGTCAACAAATTTAATTTTTCACATCAATAGAATTAAGGACAATAATCCCATGATTATCTAAATAGATGTAGGCAAAGCTTTGACAAAATCCAGTACAGTTAAATGTTAAAAACACAGGACAAAGTAGGGATGGAAGAAACCTGCTGCAATATTTTAAGGGCTATATTTGACAAACTCAAAATCAATATCATACTGAATGGAGAAAAATCTGAATGCATTTTCTGTAAAATGAGGAACAAGACAAGGATAAGAGCAGGAAACTAAAGAGATACAATCAGGAAAAAAAGAAGTGAATCTGTCTCTGTTTGCTGAGGCTATTTTCATAGACTTAGAAGACCCATGAAACTTCACCAGAAGAAATTCCTAGCAATCAGGGAAATATAAATCTAAACTACATAGGGACTTCATCTCACTTCTGTTAGAATAAAAATTTCAAAAATGTAAACAATAATAAATTTTAGTGAGGATGTGGGGAATAAAGTAAATTCATACATTTTTGGTTGGACTGTAAATTAGTACAACCATTTTTGGAAGCAGTATGGAGAGTGATAAAAAGAGTCACAATGGAACCACCATATTATCCAGTTGTCCCACTTCTTGGTATTTACCCAAAGGAACTAAAATCAGTGATACATTCCCATTAATGTTCAAAGCAGCACAATTCACAAAAGGCAAGTTATGGAACTGGCCCAGGTGTCCACAACCTACCAAATGCATAGAGAAAATGTGGCTTTTAAACAAACATAAAGAAGAATAAAATTATTTTATTTGGTGGTAAATGAATGGAACTGGAGAATATCATGTGAAGTGAAATAAGCCAGACTCTGAAATTTAAAGTAAATATTTACTCTCATATGCTGAAGTTAGATCAAAGTAAGAAAAATAGAGGGGTTACTCCATGAAAATGCAGGGGAGGCCAGTAAAATCCAAGGGGATTAAAGGATAGGGCAGAGGAATGGGGAAAGGGAGAAATTTGGAAATAAAATTTGTCAAATTTTGGGATACAGATAGAGGAACATATCTCAGTGAATACACCTTTATGTGTATTTATGAAGGACAATAAAAACAAACAAATAAATAAATAAGTAGGAGGAAGACATGTACAGTAGAGAAAGGGGGAAAGGACTGGTAGGAGGGGAGGGAAAGATGATGTTCCGGGAACTGAAATGGAGCCAAATATATTCCATGCATGTATGAACCCCACTATTATGTATAACTATAATGCATTAACGAAGATATCAAAAAATGAAAAAAAAAAAGTAGATCCTTCAGTTTATAAGTGTGATGATTGGGTATTCACACTATTGTATGAGATGTGCCTCCCTCTAGACCTTGTTATGACTTTGGCACATTACCTGTCTCACATGAAACAAAAAAAATGAAAAAAGTCATGGCAACATTATGCATGATGATCTAATATTTGTAAATTTTCTGGTTGCACTAAACAAAGTACAGTAGTGCTAACATAGATATCAAGAAAAACATTAAACGTTGCAAGAGGAAAACAGCTCACATTTAGAGATAAACCATCAAGCCTCAGTTCTTTTTATTTATTTGTTTATTTATTGTTTTTAAATACACATGACAGAAGGGTGTATTTTGACATATTATACTTATAAGGATTGCAACCCATTACAGTTTTGATCCCATTCTCCTGGTTAAATATGATGTGTGGAGTTACACTGTCTATGTATAAGAGCATAGTAAAGGTATGTATGATTCATTCTACTGTCTTTTGTATTCCCATTCCCCTCTTCCTTCACTTCAATCCCCTTTGCTTAATCTTATGGAATTCTATACTCCCCCTCTATTCCTTCCTTTCTTATGGGTTAACATCCACAATCAGAGAGAATGCTCAAACTTTGGTTTTGTGGGGACTGGCTTAATTCACTTAGTATAATATTCTCCGGTTCCATCAATTTACCAGAAATGCCATAATATCATTCTTTTTTATAGCTGATTAATATTCCATTGTGTATATGTACCACATTTTTTTTTACCCATTCATCTATTGAAGGGAACCTAGTAGGTTCCAAAGCTTGACTATTGTAAATTCAGTTGCTATAAATATATATAATGTCTATAAATATATACATTGATGTGACTGCATCACTGTAGTATGCTAATTTTAAGTCATTTGGGTATAAAACAGTGAGTGGGATAACTGGGTCAAATGGTGGTTCCATTCCCGGTTTTCTTTTCTTTATTTATTTTTTAAATTTGTTTTAATTAGTTATACATGATAGTAGAATGAATTTCAATTCATTGTACAAAAATGGAGCACAACATTTATTTCTCTGGTTGCACATAATATTGAGTTGCACCACAGGTGCAGTCATACATATACCTAGGGTAATGATGTTCATCACATTCCATCATTTTTCCTATCCCAATACCACCTCCTCTTCTCTCCCTCCTCTTTGCCTACTCCATTCACCCATTTTGGCATCTTCCAAGTGACAGGGCTGAGCAGATGCCCTCTGTCATAAAAGAGTGACAGGGCAGGGCAGGAGCCCCCCATCATTAAAAAGAAAAGAAAATAAAAAATGGGGCTCGAGGCGAAAGGCCCCCCTACCTTTTTTATGGGTAGATGCCACTCAAACTCAGCACAGAAAGAGTTAACCCTGTCTGTGTATGTTTTTCTGTCTATCCTCTGTTCTGTTTATATATGTGGCCACCAGGTGTCGCTATTTCAATTATTTAGAAAGAGACTGATTCTGGAAATTAACCTCTTGGAATCTGAGTTATAAAGCATAAAAACTTTTTCTATAGTTGTACTAATATACCAATTCTTCATTAAATGCACCAAGAAAAAGCTTTAAGAGTCTTTTTGTGATTGATAAGGATTCCTTTTACTTTTAAAGTAGTTTTAAATAGATGCATACAAATTCCTTAGGGTAGAAGTCCTTCAGAGTTAACATTCGGCTTTGCCTCCCCTCCCTGCCTCTAGGTTTTAGATAAACTATTTTAGAAAAACAATAGTGCTTTGAATTCCAGACAGTAAAAATTAACTTTTATCAGGCAATGGAGCAAGTATGCGGAGGCTTCAGGTAATCCATGAGAAATGAATTTTACCCAGACTAGTTGGATAAATGTGACAAAATTATAATATGTCCAGACAGTCACATATGACCTCCATCTGTACAAGGGCCTTGGGAAGGTGTACTTGACCCCCATCTGTACAGGGCCTTGGAATGGTGTATGTGACCCCCATCAGCACAAAACCTTGAAATGTGTAGGGTAAAAAATCAACATGTCTAGAATGTAATCAGTAAATGTTACTACTTTCCTAAGTCTTATGACTGTAATGTAATCAAAAAAGAATGTGTACTGCCAAGAAATATGCTTATATACTTGCAACAAAGTGAAAGTAAAAACGCAAGATTTAGCAGCCTGACTCGTGTGTCTGTGTGCTGATTTTCATCTCCATTGCTACTCCCTTGCCTTCGTGCTGCATCAAGCGCTCACGTTTGCACCCCACAATGCTATTCTAGTATACCCCGGCCGATAACCTGACTTCGGCAGCCGATAACCCGAGACTTCGGCAGTTGTCCCCCCCGCCCCCCCCCGAACATGCTGCTCTGCACCCCCCACTGAGACCAGACCTCAGCAACCCATGCCCCCCACCATTATTGGTCAGCATTCAATAATCAGAGAGAACATTCATTATTTGTTTTTTGGAGATTGGCTTACTTGGCTTACCATGATATTCTCCAACTCCATCTATCTACCTGTAAATGCCATCATTTTGTTCTCTTTTAATGTTGAATAATATTCTACTGTGTACCACAGTTTCTTTATCCATTCATCTATTGAAGTGCATCTAGGTTACTTCCACAGTAGAGCAATTGTGAATTGTGCTTCTTTAAACACTGAAGTGGCTGTGTCCCTGTAGTATGCTGTTTTTAAGTATTAAGGGTATAGACTGAGAGTGAGATAGTTGGGTCAAATGGTGGTCCCATTTCAAGTTTTCTAAGGAATCTTCATACTGCTTTCCAGAATGGTTTTACCAATTTTCAGTCCTACAAGCAATGTACGAATATTCCTTTTCCTGCATCCTAGCTAGGAATTATTGTAATTGGTATTTTTGATAATTTCCAAGGCTCACTTCTTGCTTCACTAATCAGAACAGAAAGTCAAGGAAGGCTTGTATTCCAAACACAAAGGGGCCTTGTGTGCTCAGTCTTCAGAGTCAGGAAAAGTGTTCAGGGTGGCTGTGTGACAGGCTCTGAGGAACCTAGTGGGTTTCCTCCTGCAGGCCTTGGTGAGTTTGCCTCCTGTTTCCTGCAGTTGAGGCCTGCTCACTGCTTTCCCTAAGGAAATGGCAAAGTTGATGGGTGAAACTCACACACTAAGCAGTGCTCTGGGGAAAATGTGAAGGAGTTTTGCAGATATAATTTGAATTTAAATTGGCTAAGACCTAATAAAGTGAAAATGTGAAAAAGAGGAACCAGGTGTCTCTGAGGTTGGGCTTCATTCCTGCCAGCCTTGAGGAAGAAAGTGCAGTAGAGATGGACTGAAAAACAGGAGCACCCAGGGCCACTTCATCCTCCTGGGTTTCTCTGACCACCCCCACCTGGACAGGGTCCTCTTTGTGGTCATCCTGGTAGCCTACCTGCTGACACTGGTGGGCAACAGCACCATGATCCTGGTGTCTTGGCTGGACCCCTGGCTCCACATGCCCATGTACTTCTTCCTCACCCATCTGTCCATCGTGGACCTCAGCTTCACCCCCAGCTCCATCCCGCAGATGCTCTACAACCTGAATGTCCATGACAAGACCATCAGCTGTGTGGGCTGTGTGGCCCAGCTCTTCCTGTTCCTGAGCCTGGGTAAAATAGCATGTCTGCTGCTGGCCATCATGGCCTATGAGAAGTTCATGGCTATCTGCAAGTGCCTGCAATACATGTTTATCTTGAATTCCAGACTCTGCCTGGGCTTGGTTTCAGTGGTCTGGGTCTGTGTGGTGGCCAATTTCTTGATCATGTTTTCAGTGACCCTACGATTACCTCACTGTGGGCACAACAAGGTTGACCACTCCCTGTGTGAGATGCTCACCCTGACCCACTTGATCTGCATCAGCACGGTGGCCATAGAAGGCACTGTCTTTGTCCTGGCCGTGGGCATTGTGCTATCTCCCCTGGTCTTCATTTTGGTCTCCAATGGCCACATCGTCAGGGCCGTGTTCAGAATCCAGTCATCCTCAGGAAGACACAGAGTCTTCAAACACCTGTGGCTCCCACCTCACTGTGGTCTCCCTGTTTTACGGGAACATCATCTACATGTACATGCAGCCAGGGACCAGCTCCTCCCAGGACCAGAGCAAATGCCTCACCCTCTTCTACAACATCATCACCCCACCCCTTCTGAAGCTCCTGACCTACATCTTTAGAAACAAAGAGGTGAAGGGGGCACTCAGAAGGCTGCTGCTGTGAAACAGAGAGGGGGACAAAGAATGAGTGCCTTGGGAGTGCATGCATCTAGCCTCAGGGTCAGCTCCAGTGGGGCCAGTGCTGGCCCCTGATCTGTGGAGCAGATGAGGGGTCAGCCTGCAGCTCTCAGCACTCTTGCAGGGATGGCCTTCTGAATGTCTGTATAAGGCCAGCATTGTGTGTTCCATGAGAGAACAGCACAGGGTCTGTCACCCACACCCTTGATGATGAGACCTGATCTCACCAGCTCATACAAAGGCCACATTGGAAGCAGCTCCATTCTGTTTCCTGCTTCTGTTGTTAGTTTTTAGTTCACAGTAGCATTCTCAACATTTTAGCTAGAATCTCACAGCTCTATGAGGACTCTTGGGTTGAATCACTATCTCTTCTTGGATGGCATCAAAGGCTGAGTTTAGTGTGGTTTGGTATTTTCTCTTCTTATATTTCCCAACGGGCTTATTTAAAAAATCATGCCTTTTTCTGCCCTTTGTTAGGGGACAGATGCATGAGGATTGTGGGAACACAAGGTTAAGACAATAAGAATAGATCCCAAATGCTTTCTTTGCCAAGAAAAAAAATTTTTTCCTGCAGCCCTGCATGGCCTAAGTAGACAGGATATGTCACATTCCTCAGAAAACTATCTGTTATCTGCATGGAAAATGCAGGTATTAATTAACATTGATGGGAGTGACTTTTATGACCTTTTTCCCAGACCAGATTCTGAAAGATAAGGTTAAATTCTCCTAACTACAAAACCTGTAAGAATATAAAGTTAAGAATCTAATTAGAAGGGTTCAGCATGTGCCAAGGTGACTTAGGGCTGCAATGACAGTGGGAACTTGAAAGCCTGATGTCACCCTGTTGTCAGTCAAAAGTCAAGAGGTGGACATGGGCTGGTCTTACTAAAAACTTCTGTGAGACCCCAATAAAACTGGAGTACAGGAGTGGTACACTGTCCCTCATTTCTCTGAGTGAATTCAGTCTCTCCCTTTGAGAGTTTCCCCTTTCCCTTTTACCTATCCCTTCAGTAAATGCATGCCTGTTACTCTGAGATACATGTCTGAAACCTTTCTGACTTGATCAAGAATAAGGGTTTGAGGGGCTGAGGTTGTGGCTCAGCAGTAGAGCGTTTGCCTAGCACGTGCGCAGCCCGGGTTTGATCCTCAGCACCACATAAACATAAATGCATTGCATTGTGTACAACTAAAAAAATAAATAAATATTAAAAAAAAAAAATATAAGGGTTTGAAGGGAATTTTTGCTCTGCCCCAGTCTTCCTGAAGACCCCACACCTGTAACGCCTTTTTCCTCAAACTTGATCATTGTCCCTGATGTCTGGTTTAAGATGTTCTATTCATCAAGATTTTCACATATGAAACTGATTTTGGGTCATTTAGCTCTTCAAACATGATGATTTTGCAGTTTGTATTTTAATTTTGCTCGTGAGAAAAACCTGGTGTTTGTCTGCTTTCCGCCTTGTACTCCCAGTTCATCTCACCTCTGTGCTTGTGAAAGGTTAGTGTGACTGGCATTGTTCCCACTGTACTTACTTGGTGCTTGAGATGTGGAGGTTGCATTATTTGTTCAGGAAAAGAAAACAAGAATTTACCCAGGGCCTCTCTGACTCCAATTCCCATGGTTCCTAATGCACAGCAAATTTTCAAAATGAATAAGTCCTCCAGCCTTTGATAGGTAGAGATTCTCCCCGTTCAGTGTCCTCAACTTACTGTGCACATAGATGCCCTGAGAGCTGGAAAGCACACTCTGATTCAGCGGGTCCTGGGAGGGCCAAGGTTCTGCCCTTCCCCTCATCCCTGGGACTCAGGTCATATTTTGAGGAACTAGGGGCAAGTCACCTTTGATCTGAGGGCTGTAACCTCTAGGGGAGAGGCAAGACAGCATCACAAACCAGAGAAAGTGGGTATGAGAAGATAGCACAGGCTCTTCTGCCACCACAGCCCTTTTCAGTCCTGTGACTTCCCAAACCTCCTTGGCCTATGCCTGTCCCCAGCTCTCTTCTCATTTTCTCCCCTCTACGCCATAAGTAACATGGCACCAGTCACAGGGTGGGTTTAAGTGGAAGCAAACCAGAGCTCTTCAGGGAACTCAGGTGTAACTATGCAAGTTCACTGTTTAAAGTATTAAGGGTGTGGCTTAGTTGAGGGTGAGTGAGGTACAGGGGGTTTCATGTGACACCCTTCCCAACATGAAGCCCAGAAGTCCTGCTGGTGCTTAGCCAGCCCAGGGAGAGTTTCTTGGGAATGGGTCAGAGCTCCCTGTACTCATGAGAACCCTTCTCATTTTGGAAAGAGCTCACTGATGTTCTGTGTAGACTCCATGATCCTTGTCCTCAGGCACCTGGGATTGTCCAAACTTCCTCCTTCCAAATATGCTCCTGGATGAACAAAGTATCACCAATTTTTGACCCCAAAGGCTGTATCATTTTTTCCTCTTGGAATTTTGGAAGCCAAAACAAGACCAAGCACAAATTGAGAAGTCAAGGACATTTTTACACTTTCCAAGAAGAGAGTCAGCAGAGATAAACTCCCAAGTTAAATTTCCACCCTTGAAATGGGGTGGTGATTTTTTTTAAATTAAATTTTAAAATGTAGGTATATATAACAGCAGGTTACATTTTGATTCATTGTACACAATTATAGCACAACTTTTGATTTCTCTGGTTGTACATGATGTAGCATCACACCATATGTGCAGTCATATATGTACCTAGGATAATGATGTACATTTCATTCCTCCATCTTTCCTGCCCCATGTATCCTCTCCACCTTTCCTCCCCTTTGCCCAATCAAAGTAGGGTAAAATACATGAGTGGGAGGGCAGACCTCTAAGGGAGGGAATATCCATGTGGGTTATGTTAATAAAGTCAGAGGTGGTCTGGTGGTCACTCTGCCAGCATATTAACTCCAGGTTCACCAGCCCCTAAAGAGGGGACTCTGGCCTTCAGCAGCCTGTTTTCAAGACAAGATTAGTGTGGGGCAAAAATTCAGTAAGACCACCCAGACTGGCCAGGACCAGTCAGGTAACAATTGTGGTTTGCTTAACTGTTGATTGTTTCAGAGCAAAGAACTTCAAAAGAACGTGGGCCCTAGGAAGCCCCCTTAAAACACCAAAACACCAATTTTTGCCATAGAGTCAGAAATATTTCATACAGTGCTCAGAGAAGAAGTCATAATTTTATTAGAAGGGATGGGAAAGACAAAAGAGACAGTCTCAAGGGAGAGAAAGGGTTCTCTCAGATAGGAGCAGGACAGCATGACTTATTGCCTTCCAGTTTTATTGAGTCCCAGGGAAGTTTCTAAAGTCCTGCCCAAGCCCACTGACTTTTTACTGACTGCATTGACCTCCTCCAGAGATGGGGTGATGCTCACTGAGGACATTAGGTCCCTGAATGTGCCTCAATTTTCTGCTCACTTACTTTAGGAAGATTTCAGGAAGTTTTCTTTTTGGTGGTCTTGGTGTTTGGTTGCCAAAATAACTGAGTTGTGATAGTTTCTGTGATAAGACAGAGTTCAGGCAACTTGGCAGGGAATGGCCTGAACTTGAAACACTGTTGTGTCTCAGGGCTATGACTGTAGTTGTGGGATGTGTTGACACATCTGACCCTATCCACTTCTTCCCTAAAGGAGGAAACCTTGAGTCTCCCAGAAGTCCTGTAATTTTGTAGACACTGGCCTCATGTGTTTGAGGGACACTTGAAGGGTTTATAATCCAAGTTGCTCGGAGTTGGGGCCTATAAGAAAGAATTACTCACAAAATTGACAAAATAGAATGAAAACAAAGTATACAGACTATAATAATTTCATGTGAATCATGTAGATGTGATAACATATCAACATCAGTATGAGTATTATTACATTAACTAATATATAAGAACATATAATGTATATGATAACTTATAATGACCTAAGATGTGATTAATATCCACATTGTTAATGTTAACATGGATTTTAATGTTTTCCATTAAGTCATTAATTATTATTATGTTTGTTTATAGTGATCAATATATTATTTAAGTTAATTTTACTGACAAAAGTGTCACTAGAAATTTACTAACATGTAGATTACAATATACACCTATAGGTCAGCAGTGCTCTAGAGTTTTCCAGTCTGCATGGAGAGATGGCATAGAGAGGAGCAGGGACAGCTGTGCTTATTTCTTCCTAGGGGAGAACAATGCACACACTCTTCTCATGGCCCCCAGGACCTCCTTGTTCCTCAGGCTGTAGATGATGGGATTGAGCATGGGGGTGAGAATGGTGTAGAAGACAGCCAGACTTTTATCCTCTGCTGGGGAGCGGAGACTCCTGGGCCTGAGATAAGTGTACACAAAAGGTGTGTAGTAAAATGTCACTACAGTTAAATGTGTGGAGCACGTGGTGAAGGCCTTTTTTCTCCCCTCCTTTGAGCGCATGTGGAAGACAGCAAAAAGGACCCGCCCGTAGGAGGCAGTAATGCCAAGGAAAGGAAGGAGGAGAAAGAGGCTTGTGCTCACAAACACCATGTACTCATAGTCCCTGGTGTCCATACAGGCCAGGGGCAACATGGCAGGAACATCACAGAAGAAATGATTGATGGCCCTGGACCTGCAGTAAGGAAGATAAAGGGCATAGACAGTGTGTGCCAGGGAGTTGATGGAGCCCAGTGTCCAGGACCCCAGTATCATCTTCACACACATCCTTTTGCTCATGTGGATGGGGTAATGAAGGGGGTGGCAGATAGCCACAAAGCGATCATAGGCCATGGAGGCCAAGATTAAGCCTTCTGAGCCAGCCATTGTCAGGAAGAAGAAGCTTTGCATACCACAGCCCAGGAAGGAGATGTTTTTCTGGCCAGAGAGGAAGTTGTACACCATCTTGGGAACAGTGGAGGAGATGTACATCAGGTCCATGAGGGAGAGTTGGCTGAGGAGAAAGTACATAGGGGTGTGGAGCTTGGCGTCCAAAAAAATGAGGACAGTCATCCCGGAGTTCCCCACTGAGGCAAGAACAAACACAAAGATGATCAGGAACAAAAGAAGTAGGCCAGTTTTATTTTGAGGAAACAATCCCAACAAAATAAAATCGTTTGATGTTTGGTTCCATTTCTCCATGAAAATGCACTGTTTTAATTTTTTGAAATAAAAATGAAGGCAAGAACTAAGCAAAGAACATGACAAAAGGAAAAGAAAAGAAATGATATATTTATTAGTGTTTCTTTAGAATGAATTTGTAATCCTACAACACCACAGCTTTACTAATTGGGTTTTTTAATACAAGTATCTGTATGATTCAGATAACTAATGTGTAATAGTGCCATATATGTTTCTATCTATTTTTCCACTTTTAATTGATGAATTATACTTGAACATAATGATTGTAGTTATTGTTACATATTTGTACATGCACACAATATAGCCATATAATATAACTGACATCACTCCCTAGAATTTCCCTTTTTTCTCTCAGCCTCTCAGCCCTTGTTTACTTTCTTCTACTGATCTCCCTGTGGTTTTCATAAAATTCCCATCCCTCTGGTTTTCTTTTCATTTTTCTCCTCTAGCTTCCACACAGGAGATAAAACATATGAATTTTATTTTCTCAATTTTGCTTCTTTTACTTAACATAGTGCACTCCACTTTCTGCAGGAGCCCTGTTTGGGGATTGGCTTGAATTGCGGTTGACTATGAGCCGTGGAGATTTGGCCTTTGTCGCCACCCGTAGTCTCACGGGATTGTTGCGGGATCTCGAGTGACTTGGCCGAAATTGCTGATCGGGTCAGCGCCATTTTAGGGTGTGTTTTTGGCGTGTGTTAGTCGTTATTAGAACCAGAGAGAAAAGTTATCAGAATAAAAAGCTGTTTGTCTCCAGTTTGCTTCTGAAGTATTTCCCGCGGCTCCGTTGCTCCAAGCGCTTCAGGCAGCAACAGGTGGCGGCCTGTACGGGGAACTTCGGAGCGGACAGGTAAGAACTGAAAGGTCTCTAAAGATGGGTTCAAATATAACTGAATCCCAAGTGATAGAGGCTATGCAAAGACTCCTTGACATACCTGACTCTGTTCTCAGTGAGGAGTATATAGACAAAAGTGAAAGTGATCAAAAAAGTGTAGATTCCACTGGGCCAACTGAGACCAGTAAAGAGAGTATTAGAAGAGACCCAAAAATGACAAAAATCCAAGCTATTAAAGCTATTCGGGAGTTATTGGCGAAAGCTGAAGGATACTTGCTCTCACTGGAACCTGGGCCTCAGGATATTGCTGTCAGTGAAATTAGCAGTGGTGAGGAATCTAGTAAAAGTGATCCTGAGAAAATGAGGAAAAAGAAATTAAAAAAGACCGAGAAAAAGGTCCGTCAGGCAGAGGAGTCACTTGTGGAAGTGACTACTCCCCCATGGGTGGAATCCATTACAGAAAATATGAAGGGTATTACTAGGCATTTGCATACCCTAGAAACAGAAATAAAAAGTCTTTCTGATCGCTTATGTGCTCTCGAGGACAACTCACAGATACATTGGGAACCGCCAGCATTTGAAAAGAAAAATGGACAGAGTGTCCATCAGTCAGTAGATTTCAAAACAATAAAAAATCTCAAAGAGGCAGTAATGACTTATGGGCCCCAAGCTCCTTTCACGTTGAGTATGCTGGAGTCCCTTAACACCTTTAGCTTAACCCCCTCAGACTGGAAAACTCTATGTAAAGCAACATTAAGCGGGGGGCAATTCTTGGTTTGGCGATCGCAATTCCAAGAACTTTGTATAGAAACGGCTAAAAGAAACGCGGCTGCAGGGTTTGAAAACTATAATATAGACATGCTCACAGGAGAAGGGCAATTCGCAGACTTACAGGCTCAAACAGATTATGACTCAGATATATATGCTCAGATAAATGCAGCTGCCTTAGAGGCATGGAAAACTGTACAAGGACCTGGGGATCTACAAGGTAGCTTGTCAAAAGTGATTCAAGGACCTAATGAGCCGTATGCCGACTTTGCTGATCAACTTTTGAGAACTGCAGGTAGTGTGTTTGCAGATGTTGACCAAGCTATGCCTTTAGTTGTTCAATTAGCTTATGAAAATGCAAATAAATGGTGCCAAGCAGCCATCAGGCCATGGAGAACTAAAAAGGATCTTTCCGTATATATACAACTATGTAAAGATATAAATGGCGCCTTTGTCACAGGAAATGTGAATGCAGCCTCAATGAGAGGTGCTTCCTCTCGAAATTTCACAAAGGCTAAACGTAGACATTATAATCAATCAGGATATTCCAGGCAAAATTATCATAATCAATCAGGCAATTCTAGGCAAAATCCCAAAAGAGAAATAAGATCAAGCTCATACCGTGCCCCAGGCCGCTGCCCCAGGTGTAAAAAGGGAAATCATTGGGCCAATAAATGCTATTCAAAATTTGACATCCATGGAAATCCTTTGTTCAGGAATTCAAAAAACGGGGCACGGGCCCCAGTACCCCGGGGCCCACAAATGTACGGGGCATTGCAGAAGGAGTATCCTCAAGCATCCACTCAGATGCTTCCCCGACACAATCCCTACTACCCATCCACTCCCTCACCAGAGGAACAAGAGGAAATGCAGGATTAGACCTCTGTTCCACCGCCCGAATAGTGTTAACATCTGAAATGGGGGTTCAACTGATTCCCACAGGAGTCAGGGGACCTCTTCCCTCAGGGACTGTAGGACTTATTATCGGGTGTAGTCCTAAAAGCTTATTAGGTTTACAAGTGACCCCAGGTGTAATAAACTCAGACTACAAAGGGGAAATAAAAATAATGCTTAGCTCACCCCAAAGTGTAAGTTCTGTTAATCAAGGAGATAGAATTGCTCAGTTGCTTCTCCTTCCCAATTTACATAATTCATTTAAAATGGGTATGCCTCAAGAAGGGAACAATAGAGGATTTTGTTCCACTGACTCAAGTCCCATGGCTTGCTGGGTTCGAGACTGTTCAAGGAGGCCTATGTGTAAAATAAAAATCCAAAGAATAGAAATGGAGGGATTAATAGATACTGGAGCTGACTCTTCCATTATTAATTTACGCCAATGGCCCAAGCACTGGCCTCTGCAAAAAGCTTCAACCAGTTTAAGAGGCTTGGGATATAATAACCTCCCAGATAAAAGTGCAGTAATTTTAAAATGGGAGGATGATGAAGGCCATAAAGGAACATTTCAGCCTTATGTTTTACCTAATCTACCGGTTACTTTATGGGGAAGAGATATTTTGCAACAAATGGGAGTACACCTTGCAACCAAGCCTGCAGATGTTAAATGTGAAAACCTACAGGGTAATCTTAACCATAAAAGAACTCATTATCAAAAAGTACAGAGTAATCTTAACCCTAAAAGTAATCATTGTCATAAAGGAAAAAGATATTTTTTGGGGGGGCCACTGAGAAAATAATTTTGAAAATACCATGGCTTTCTGATAAGCCAGTGTGGGTCCCTCAGTGGCCCCTATCTAAAGAGAAATTACAAGCGGCCCACCAATTAGTTCAGGAACAATTAGAAGCAGGTCATATAGAACCTTCCACCTCTCCCTGGAATTCCCCCATATTTGTGATCAAGAAAAAGTCAGGAAAATGGCGATTGTTACATGATCTTAGACAAATCAATAAAACCATGCAAGTTATGGGGCCTACTCAACCTGGACTTCCTAGTCCCGTAGCTATTCCAAAAAATTTCCATCTTATTACTCTTGATATAAAGGATTGCTTCTTTTCTATTCCCCTACATCCTCTGGATGCCCCCAGGTTTGCTTTTTCCGTTCCTTCTATGAACAATAATGGCCCTGATCAGAGATATCAATGGAAGGTTTTACCACAGGGAATGGCTAATAGCCCCACCATATGCCAAATATATGTGGACAAGGCTATCCAACCCATTAAAAATAAATATCCAAACCTCATGTGTCTACATTACATGGATGATATTTTATTGGCCCACCCTAATCAAAAAATCTTATTTAATATATTCAGTGATGTGGTAGAAAATTAAAAAAAAATATGGATTATATATAGCAGAAGAAAAAGTTCAAACCAGATCTCCCATATTATATTTAAGATTTAAAATCATGGATACTTTTGTTAGACCCCCAAAAAATTTAATAAATAAAGAACATTTGACCACCCTCAATGATTTCCAAAAAACTACTGGGAGACATTAATTGGCTTCGCCCTACACTAAATCTCACTACTGGCCAACTAAAACCTTTATTTGACATCCTTCGTGGAGATCCTGATCCATCTTCACCACGAACATTGACTCCTGATGCTAGGAAATCTTTAAAATTAGTAGAAAAAGCCATCGAAGGAGCTCATTGTGATAGATTTGATTTAACTCAACCGCTGATGTTGATTATTATTTCTTCACAATATACACCCACAGGAGTATTTTGGCAACAAGGGCCTTTATTATGGATACATTTGCCCGTCTCTCCTAAAAGTATAATTGAATCTTATACCTCCATGGTGGCTAAACTTATTCTTCAAGGACTTAAGACTTCTACTAAAATATTTGGCATTCACCCTGCTACTATTATTACTCCCTATTCATCATCACAGATTGAATACTTATGCTTCAATGATAATGATTGGGCTATAGCTAAATGCTCTACTTCTGCAAATTTTGATAATCATCTTCCTAAGTCCCCTATATTATCTTTTTGTATTAATCATCCTATTATATTTCCACAGGTAATAAAAAATCAACCTATTCCTAAGGCATTTAATGTATTTACAGATGGGTCCTCAAATGGTACTGCTACAGTAGTCACTAAAAAAGAAAATATGACTTACATAACTGCACACAAATCAGCTCAACTAGTGGAACTGGAAGCTGTGGTAAGAGCTCTGGAAAATTTTAGGGACCAGCCCGTAAACATTTTTTCAGATAGCCACTATATTGTACAAGCCGTCCCAAAATTAGAGTTAGCAGGACCAATAGCACCTCATACTCCAGCCTTTAAATTGTTTTATCAAATACAAAAACTTTTTGTGGGCAAGAAAAGAACCTCTATTCGTAGGCCATATTAGAGCACATAATAATTTGCCTGGTCCCCTCCATGAAGGTAATCAAAAGGCTGATGAACTTACAAAAACAGTATTTATACTTTCAGCGCTACAACAAGCTACTTTATTTCATTCCCAGTTTCATGTCAACAGCACCACCTTGCAACGTAGGTTTAAAATCACAAAGGAGCAAGCCAGAACAATTGTAAAAGATTGTAAATCTTGTATGACACATTTGCCCAATCCTCATTTCGGAGTTAACCCTAGAGGATTAATGCCCAATCATTTGTGGCAGATCGATGTTACTCATGAGCCAAGTTTTGGAAAATTGCGATTTATTCATGTGACTATAGATACATGCTCAGGCATGATTTTTGCTTCCTTACATTCTGGAGAAAAAGTTAAAGATGTTACATCTCATTGTTTGCAAGCTTTTGCTGCATTGGGCATCCCAAAAATGCTTAAAACAGATAATGGCCCCGCATATACGTCCTCATCTTTCAAGCAGTTTTGCGCAAAATTCAATATATCCCATAAAACAGGCATCCCATACAATCCTCAGGGTCAGGGCATTATTGAAAGAGCAAACAGAACACTGAAAATTATGTTATTAAAACAAAAAGAAGGAAATTGGAAAAGTCCTAAGGACAGATTGGCAGTTGCCCTGTTTACCTTAAATTTTCTAACTTTAGACTCTAATGGTTATTCTGCTGGAGACAGACATTGGAATCCACACCAACAACATAAACCTTTGGTTTACTGGAAGGATGTTCTTTCAGGTACATGGAAGGGTCCAGATCCAGTATTAATTTGGGGAAGAGGATCTGTTTGTGTTTTTCCAAAAGACGAATCCTCTCCAATATGGATACCATCTAGATTAATAAAACAGGTACCACATCAAAATGATCAAGATGAAGTTATTGAAGAATCAAGATTAATAAAAAAGGTACAAAATCAAGAGGACCAAGATGAAGGTACAGAATGATTCCCTCAAAAGAGTCTTTCAAAATATTTCACAACTTAAGTGTCATTTCTCCCGGCCGGGACAAGGAGATCTCTCTTTAGTGTGCACACAATTGTATTTTTTTTTCTTTTTATACATGTCTTTATGTCTGTACATTTGTCTACATTTCATGTTAATGTGACGTCACAAATATATGTTTGTATGCTTGTTCGTCTGTCCAGTGTGACGTCACAAAGAACAAAGCGCTTATGAAAAAGAATATATATATATATATGGATCCAAATAACTTTAATTCATTTTAGGTTAAGAGTATTCAATTTAGGTAAATAATTTTATAAATGAAGGTACTTTCAATTTTGATTTATAGGTGTCCCTGGGACTTCTCTTTAGCAAACAAATATGACTAGTGCTATATAACCTGATATTTTGGTGTTTTGACTTAAGATTGTTTATTTGTTATTAACTTCATTTGTTTAATAGCTCATTAATTTCAATTATCTCAACAGGTAAAAAATTGCTTTGTATACAGAGACTCAAGGGTTCCAGCTAACAAATTATTTCTCTCAAGTGCCTTTACCTTTTCTTTAATCTATCTTTAATGCAGTAATTACCCTCAGTCTTTCTTTGTTTTGTTCTAAATATGACATTTTTCCAACTTATGTTTGTAAAAGCTCAACCAGCGATGTATGTGAACAAAAATCAACTTTAATTTTCTAATCTAATTATTCTATTTTGTAGTTTGACAACTCGCCTCTGCAGGAGCCCTGTTTGGGGATTGGCTTGAATTGCGGTTGACTATGAGCCGTGGAGATTTGGCCTTTGTCGCCACCCGTAGTCTCACGGGATTGTTGCGGGATCTCGAGTGACTTGGCCGAAATTGCTGATCGGGTCAGCGCCATTTTAGGGTGTGTTTTTGGCGTGTGTTAGTCGTTATTAGAACCAGAGAGAAAAGTTATCAGAATAAAAAGCTGTTTGTCTCCAGTTTGCTTCTGAAGTATTTCCCGCGGCTCCGTTGCTCCAAGCGCTTCAGGCAGCAACAGGTGGCGGCCTGTACGGGGAACTTCGGAGCGGACAGGTAAGAACTGAAAGGTCTCTAAAGATGGGTTCAAATATAACTGAATCCCAAGTGATAGAGGCTATGCAAAGACTCCTTGACATACCTGACTCTGTTCTCAGTGAGGAGTATATAGACAAAAGTGAAAGTGATCAAAAAAGTGTAGATTCCACTGGGCCAACTGAGACCAGTAAAGAGAGTATTAGAAGAGACCCAAAAATGACAAAAATCCAAGCTATTAAAGCTATTCGGGAGTTATTGGCGAAAGCTGAAGGATACTTGCTCTCACTGGAACCTGGGCCTCAGGATATTGCTGTCAGTGAAATTAGCAGTGGTGAGGAATCTAGTAAAAGTGATCCTGAGAAAATGAGGAAAAAGAAATTAAAAAAGACCGAGAAAAAGGTCCGTCAGGCAGAGGAGTCACTTGTGGAAGTGACTACTCCCCCATGGGTGGAATCCATTACAGAAAATATGAAGGGTATTACTAGGCATTTGCATACCCTAGAAACAGAAATAAAAAGTCTTTCTGATCGCTTATGTGCTCTCGAGGACAACTCACAGATACATTGGGAACCGCCAGCATTTGAAAAGAAAAATGGACAGAGTGTCCATCAGTCAGTAGATTTCAAAACAATAAAAAATCTCAAAGAGGCAGTAATGACTTATGGGCCCCAAGCTCCTTTCACGTTGAGTATGCTGGAGTCCCTTAACACCTTTAGCTTAACCCCCTCAGACTGGAAAACTCTATGTAAAGCAACATTAAGCGGGGGGCAATTCTTGGTTTGGCGATCGCAATTCCAAGAACTTTGTATAGAAACGGCTAAAAGAAACGCGGCTGCAGGGTTTGAAAACTATAATATAGACATGCTCACAGGAGAAGGGCAATTCGCAGACTTACAGGCTCAAACAGATTATGACTCAGATATATATGCTCAGATAAATGCAGCTGCCTTAGAGGCATGGAAAACTGTACAAGGACCTGGGGATCTACAAGGTAGCTTGTCAAAAGTGATTCAAGGACCTAATGAGCCGTATGCCGACTTTGCTGATCAACTTTTGAGAACTGCAGGTAGTGTGTTTGCAGATGTTGACCAAGCTATGCCTTTAGTTGTTCAATTAGCTTATGAAAATGCAAATAAATGGTGCCAAGCAGCCATCAGGCCATGGAGAACTAAAAAGGATCTTTCCGTATATATACAACTATGTAAAGATATAAATGGCGCCTTTGTCACAGGAAATGTGAATGCAGCCTCAATGAGAGGTGCTTCCTCTCGAAATTTCACAAAGGCTAAACGTAGACATTATAATCAATCAGGATATTCCAGGCAAAATTATCATAATCAATCAGGCAATTCTAGGCAAAATCCCAAAAGAGAAATAAGATCAAGCTCATACCGTGCCCCAGGCCGCTGCCCCAGGTGTAAAAAGGGAAATCATTGGGCCAATAAATGCTATTCAAAATTTGACATCCATGGAAATCCTTTGTTCAGGAATTCAAAAAACGGGGCACGGGCCCCAGTACCCCGGGGCCCACAAATGTACGGGGCATTGCAGAAGGAGTATCCTCAAGCATCCACTCAGATGCTTCCCCGACACAATCCCTACTACCCATCCACTCCCTCACCAGAGGAACAAGAGGAAATGCAGGATTAGACCTCTGTTCCACCGCCCGAATAGTGTTAACATCTGAAATGGGGGTTCAACTGATTCCCACAGGAGTCAGGGGACCTCTTCCCTCAGGGACTGTAGGACTTATTATCGGGTGTAGTCCTAAAAGCTTATTAGGTTTACAAGTGACCCCAGGTGTAATAAACTCAGACTACAAAGGGGAAATAAAAATAATGCTTAGCTCACCCCAAAGTGTAAGTTCTGTTAATCAAGGAGATAGAATTGCTCAGTTGCTTCTCCTTCCCAATTTACATAATTCATTTAAAATGGGTATGCCTCAAGAAGGGAACAATAGAGGATTTTGTTCCACTGACTCAAGTCCCATGGCTTGCTGGGTTCGAGACTGTTCAAGGAGGCCTATGTGTAAAATAAAAATCCAAAGAATAGAAATGGAGGGATTAATAGATACTGGAGCTGACTCTTCCATTATTAATTTACGCCAATGGCCCAAGCACTGGCCTCTGCAAAAAGCTTCAACCAGTTTAAGAGGCTTGGGATATAATAACCTCCCAGATAAAAGTGCAGTAATTTTAAAATGGGAGGATGATGAAGGCCATAAAGGAACATTTCAGCCTTATGTTTTACCTAATCTACCGGTTACTTTATGGGGAAGAGATATTTTGCAACAAATGGGAGTACACCTTGCAACCAAGCCTGCAGATGTTAAATGTGAAAACCTACAGGGTAATCTTAACCATAAAAGAACTCATTATCAAAAAGTACAGAGTAATCTTAACCCTAAAAGTAATCATTGTCATAAAGGAAAAAGATATTTTTTGGGGGGGCCACTGAGAAAATAATTTTGAAAATACCATGGCTTTCTGATAAGCCAGTGTGGGTCCCTCAGTGGCCCCTATCTAAAGAGAAATTACAAGCGGCCCACCAATTAGTTCAGGAACAATTAGAAGCAGGTCATATAGAACCTTCCACCTCTCCCTGGAATTCCCCCATATTTGTGATCAAGAAAAAGTCAGGAAAATGGCGATTGTTACATGATCTTAGACAAATCAATAAAACCATGCAAGTTATGGGGCCTACTCAACCTGGACTTCCTAGTCCCGTAGCTATTCCAAAAAATTTCCATCTTATTACTCTTGATATAAAGGATTGCTTCTTTTCTATTCCCCTACATCCTCTGGATGCCCCCAGGTTTGCTTTTTCCGTTCCTTCTATGAACAATAATGGCCCTGATCAGAGATATCAATGGAAGGTTTTACCACAGGGAATGGCTAATAGCCCCACCATATGCCAAATATATGTGGACAAGGCTATCCAACCCATTAAAAATAAATATCCAAACCTCATGTGTCTACATTACATGGATGATATTTTATTGGCCCACCCTAATCAAAAAATCTTATTTAATATATTCAGTGATGTGGTAGAAAATTAAAAAAAAATATGGATTATATATAGCAGAAGAAAAAGTTCAAACCAGATCTCCCATATTATATTTAAGATTTAAAATCATGGATACTTTTGTTAGACCCCCAAAAAATTTAATAAATAAAGAACATTTGACCACCCTCAATGATTTCCAAAAAACTACTGGGAGACATTAATTGGCTTCGCCCTACACTAAATCTCACTACTGGCCAACTAAAACCTTTATTTGACATCCTTCGTGGAGATCCTGATCCATCTTCACCACGAACATTGACTCCTGATGCTAGGAAATCTTTAAAATTAGTAGAAAAAGCCATCGAAGGAGCTCATTGTGATAGATTTGATTTAACTCAACCGCTGATGTTGATTATTATTTCTTCACAATATACACCCACAGGAGTATTTTGGCAACAAGGGCCTTTATTATGGATACATTTGCCCGTCTCTCCTAAAAGTATAATTGAATCTTATACCTCCATGGTGGCTAAACTTATTCTTCAAGGACTTAAGACTTCTACTAAAATATTTGGCATTCACCCTGCTACTATTATTACTCCCTATTCATCATCACAGATTGAATACTTATGCTTCAATGATAATGATTGGGCTATAGCTAAATGCTCTACTTCTGCAAATTTTGATAATCATCTTCCTAAGTCCCCTATATTATCTTTTTGTATTAATCATCCTATTATATTTCCACAGGTAATAAAAAATCAACCTATTCCTAAGGCATTTAATGTATTTACAGATGGGTCCTCAAATGGTACTGCTACAGTAGTCACTAAAAAAGAAAATATGACTTACATAACTGCACACAAATCAGCTCAACTAGTGGAACTGGAAGCTGTGGTAAGAGCTCTGGAAAATTTTAGGGACCAGCCCGTAAACATTTTTTCAGATAGCCACTATATTGTACAAGCCGTCCCAAAATTAGAGTTAGCAGGACCAATAGCACCTCATACTCCAGCCTTTAAATTGTTTTATCAAATACAAAAACTTTTGTGGGCAAGAAAAGAACCTCTATTCGTAGGCCATATTAGAGCACATAATAATTTGCCTGGTCCCCTCCATGAAGGTAATCAAAAGGCTGATGAACTTACAAAAACAGTATTTATACTTTCAGCGCTACAACAAGCTACTTTATTTCATTCCCAGTTTCATGTCAACAGCACCACCTTGCAACGTAGGTTTAAAATCACAAAGGAGCAAGCCAGAACAATTGTAAAAGATTGTAAATCTTGTATGACACATTTGCCCAATCCTCATTTCGGAGTTAACCCTAGAGGATTAATGCCCAATCATTTGTGGCAGATCGATGTTACTCATGAGCCAAGTTTTGGAAAATTGCGATTTATTCATGTGACTATAGATACATGCTCAGGCATGATTTTTGCTTCCTTACATTCTGGAGAAAAAGTTAAAGATGTTACATCTCATTGTTTGCAAGCTTTTGCTGCATTGGGCATCCCAAAAATGCTTAAAACAGATAATGGCCCCGCATATACGTCCTCATCTTTCAAGCAGTTTTGCGCAAAATTCAATATATCCCATAAAACAGGCATCCCATACAATCCTCAGGGTCAGGGCATTATTGAAAGAGCAAACAGAACACTGAAAATTATGTTATTAAAACAAAAAGAAGGAAATTGGAAAAGTCCTAAGGACAGATTGGCAGTTGCCCTGTTTACCTTAAATTTTCTAACTTTAGACTCTAATGGTTATTCTGCTGGAGACAGACATTGGAATCCACACCAACAACATAAACCTTTGGTTTACTGGAAGGATGTTCTTTCAGGTACATGGAAGGGTCCAGATCCAGTATTAATTTGGGGAAGAGGATCTGTTTGTGTTTTTCCAAAAGACGAATCCTCTCCAATATGGATACCATCTAGATTAATAAAACAGGTACCACATCAAAATGATCAAGATGAAGTTATTGAAGAATCAAGATTAATAAAAAAGGTACAAAATCAAGAGGACCAAGATGAAGGTACAGAATGATTCCCTCAAAAGAGTCTTTCAAAATATTTCACAACTTAAGTGTCATTTCTCCCGGCCGGGACAAGGAGATCTCTCTTTAGTGTGCACACAATTGTATTTTTTTTTCTTTTTATACATGTCTTTATGTCTGTACATTTGTCTACATTTCATGTTAATGTGACGTCACAAATATATGTTTGTATGCTTGTTCGTCTGTCCAGTGTGACGTCACAAAGAACAAAGCGCTTATGAAAAAGAATATATATATATATATGGATCCAAATAACTTTAATTCATTTTAGGTTAAGAGTATTCAATTTAGGTAAATAATTTTATAAATGAAGGTACTTTCAATTTTGATTTATAGGTGTCCCTGGGACTTCTCTTTAGCAAACAAATATGACTAGTGCTATATAACCTGATATTTTGGTGTTTTGACTTAAGATTGTTTATTTGTTATTAACTTCATTTGTTTAATAGCTCATTAATTTCAATTATCTCAACAGGTAAAAAATTGCTTTGTATACAGAGACTCAAGGGTTCCAGCTAACAAATTATTTCTCTCAAGTGCCTTTACCTTTTCTTTAATCTATCTTTAATGCAGTAATTACCCTCAGTCTTTCTTTGTTTTGTTCTAAATATGACATTTTTCCAACTTATGTTTGTAAAAGCTCAACCAGCGATGTATGTGAACAAAAATCAACTTTAATTTTCTAATCTAATTATTCTATTTTGTAGTTTGACAACTCGCCTCTTGACTCAGTGCTGCAATAGCACTGCCTTTCCTTTAATAATTGATGCTTGAGTTTCTAGGTAGCGGGCCCTGAAGATTTGCCGGTGGCATTGTCTAAACATAAAAAAGACGTCTGCTGCTCAAACATCAAACAACCTCACCAACAGTGTGGCCTCTGCTCTACATGCATGGGGCCTCCTACATCAACATGTTATAACAAATGGACATTTTGATCTTTCATTGTTTGGGACTTTACGGGACAATGCCTTGCGGGTATTTGTCTAGAGAATTCAGTGTGTTACTTGATGGAACTTAGGGCAGCTGATTTGTTTAAACAATTTGATATGCTATGCAATTTGGCTCATCACCAAAAGGCTTGTTGCCTTAAAGCCGCAACATCTCCTCACAATTTGGACGGCTGTTAGTCATCATATATAGTCGATCCTAAAGGGCTCCATTGGATGGCTGGTTAGCCAATGATGGGTAAGATCCCCAGAGGGGGACAACCTAAGACAGGCACAGTCGCACGGGACAGTCTCATGTGGCCGACATATCAACCTAAGACAGGAGTCAAGGGCACAGCCTTGATTATCCGATGACGGGTAAGAATGTTGGTTGCACATAGACGTCCTAGAGCATTACCTCTTTTAAAACAAAAAGGGGGAAATGCAGGAGCCCTGTTTGGGGATTGGCTTGAATTGCAGTTGACTATGAGCCGTGGAGATTTGGCCTTTGTCGCCACCCGTAGTCTCACGGGATTGTTGCGGGATCTCGAGTGACTTGGCCGAAATTGCTGATCGGGTCAGCGCCATTTTAGGGTGTGTTTTTGGCGTGTGTTAGTCGTTATTAGAACCAGAGAGAAAAGTTATCAGAATAAAAAGCTGTTTGTCTCCAGTTTGCTTCTGAAGTTTTTCCCACGGCTCCGTTGCTCCAAGCGCTTCAGGCAGCAACAACTTTCATTCATTTTTCTTCAAATAAGTTATTTATTCTTCATGGTTAAATAAAAATACATCATGTGCCGGGCACGGTGGCGCACGCCTGTAATCCCAGCACTTTGGGAGGCTGAGGCAGGAGGATCGCGAGTTCAAAGCCAGCCTCAGCAATGGCGAGGCACTTAGTAACTCAGTGAGACCCTGCTTCTAATAAAATACAAAAAAGGGCTGGGGATGTGGCCCAGTGGTCAAGTGCCCCTGAGTTCAATCCCCGGTACCAAAAAAAAAAAAAAAAATACATCATGTATGTGTACCATGTTTTCCTTATCCATTCATTCATAGATGGACACCAACACTGGTTTCACAGTTTGCCTATTGTGAACTGTGCTGCCATAAACATAGATATGCATGCATCACTGTAATATGATGAATTTAATTATTCTGAATAAATGCTGAGATGTGGCATAGCTGAGTAATATGGGCTGGATCTATGCATAAAATTTTGAGGAATGTCTATACTGATTTCCATTGTGGTATTCTAATTAATAATATCAACAGTGTAAAAGTGTTTCTTTTTCTCCACATCTTCTCAAGCATTTATTATTATTTTTATTATTTATGACTGTCATTTTGTGTGGTATGAGATGAATCTCAGTATAGTTTTAATTTTCATTTTTCTAATTGTTAATGATAAAGAATAGAGGACACAGAGACAGAGCCAGACACTAATGTCATCTGATCCCTGACAAAGGTGCCAAAAACATACAGTGGAGAAAGGACAGTTTTTTTTTTTTGTTGTTGTTGTTGTTTTTTTTTAAATTGGCAATAGAAAAACTGATTATCCATATGTGTAAAAATAAAACAATGGCTTTACCCTTCACATTGCCTAAAATTAAACACAAAATAGATCTAACACATAGGAATTAAACCAGAAACTTAAATTCCTAGAAGAAAACATGGTATTAACACTCCAGCATATAGGCAAAAGCAACAACTACTCAATAGAACCTCTAAGTTCAAAACTTAATGCCCAGAGTTCATAAATGGCATGTCATTAAATCAAAATCTTTCTGCACAAAAAAGGAAACAATAGGAATGTGAAAAAAAGTACCTAGGGAATGGGGGAAAACCTTTGCTAGATACTCTTCTGACAGAGCATTAGTATCTAAAATTATAAAAAACTCAGACAACTTTTTAGAAAAAAGGCAAACAACTCAATTAATAAATGGGCAAACAAATTAAAATAAGAAATACAAATGGCCAATAAATATATGAAAAACTATTCAATTGATTTTGATATCTTAAGTGAATATTTATTGTTCTTGCCCGAGTCCTCTCTGGTATCCATCTCAACTTGAAATACAAAGTTTACTCCTATGTGCACCAAATATAAATGAAACAACTGAAGGAGTCCTTCCTAGACACTGATGGGCAGGAATATTCCTCAGGGCTATGCACCAGTCTTAGCACTAGAGGAAGCCAGAATCCCAACATTCCTACCACCTCGACTTAACACTGAAAGTTTGACAAACACATGGACTGTGTGACTCAGAAATTTTCTGTGTGCCTGACACTATGTATTGAGTGATCTTGACTTTCCACATCTTTAGTTCCTGCTCTTCCCTCCCCACTGCCATTACCGCAGATCAGCAAATCAGGGTGTTCTCCCTGGTGCTATGCTGCTCACCATCTAAACAAAATTTTCTCTGCTGGCCCTAAAAGTGGGTCACCATCCAAAGTATTGTTTTAAAACTGTGAAGGTATTATGTGTCCTATATGATCCACCTAATATGTCTCTATATGATCATGCCTAATTCCATGTATCAAACAGGTAAAAGCACATGGACTTTAGAGAGGATGTTTGTTTCTTCTTCCAGTCCTGTAGTATGGTTTCCATAAGGTGCCAGCAATGGGTGAATCTGATGTTATGCGGTTCAACTATAAAAGAATTTTAAATGTGGTTCCTTGAAGATTTATAGCATTTATGTATTTTAATTATATTCTTCAGAATTAATTACATAAGTAAAGCAACAAAAATTAGATGTTCATCACCAAAAAGAAACAAAAAGCAAAGAAACACACAAAAAAAGGAAAAATGAGTAACTTCCCCCTCCTTGATAAACATTTTATACTTTTTATGCTCATTTTTATGGGTATTTATATTTTTTATGTAAGTAATTTATATTTATTGATTTATTTAATTCTGGCAACAACCCTAAGAGGTGTTAAAATACCACTATTTTAAATGTGAAATAACAGAGGCAGAGAAGGATTAATTTACACAAGTTCAGATTACTAGTAATTGGCAGATCCCAGATGTTAACCAAGTAGTCTAGGGTCAGGTAGTCTAAATTCCACTATCCCCTACTTTCTCTAATGTTAAAGACATATTATTTAACTCAAATATTATAAAGTTGATTGATACTGTCAATATTTTGGTGTGTACATTTTCAAACTGATAAAATTTCAAGTCTTTATTAGTTTAATTTTTACAATACAATTAAGATATAAAGTTTATTTTTGTAACTCAACTCTAATACCCTGTCGTTTTTTCTTTAGGTCATCTCACTTCTGTTAATGAGTTTCACCTTTCCCTCATTTTCCCAAATTTGTATATACTCTGGTTATGGTATTCTTATAACTCCCATGAGAGTTTGACTTCTTATCATAGCTAACCTTGGTATGCTATATTCTGTTTTACAGTTTTGTAACCATCCATCTGAAAGAAACACTGATGTTGCATCTTCTCTCAGATATAAATTCAGGTCATGTGTGATTATCAAATTTTCAACAGGAAAGAACAATAATCAATAGCTTCTTTTCACAATTTACACTTACTAACAAAACAACTGTGGCTTCCTATAACTGTGGTAAGGGTAAATAACATTTTGGAAAAGGACATCTAATATAAAATGAAAAGCATTTTTAGAGATTTCTAATTGACAAATATTAGGAGTAAAAATGTTTTGGCGAACTGAACAGGTGAATGGATATGTTGGGCATGTGGATGAGATGGGATCACAGACAGCTCTGCTTCTAAAATTTTTTGGTAACAAAAACACTCTACCTCAATTAAAATGAGAAAATACCAGACAACCATCCTCATGATACACTTATCCCTAAAATATGTGCTCACTCTTTCTTTTCATGGCAGTGCTGCTGGGCATTGACTTGCCTTAATAGTTAAAATACACGAGATTTGACCATCTGGGTTTAGTATTTACTGGTTTGCACAGACAATAGAGTAGCAGCTCACATATGCTCTGTGGTCACACAGTCATTCATATGGTCAGAGAAATCAAGCACAGAATAAGGACAGAGGGACAGCTGGGCAGCAACAGTGAGGAAGCCACTCCAGTGAAGTGCTATTAAAGCTCTTAGCCCCTGGTACACTCTGCACAGACTGAGGAGCAGGACCAGCCCTTGGAGGAGCCTTTTTGGGTCTTTAGGGAAGCAGCAGAGACAAGAGTGCTTTGGAAGCTCCAGGTTCCAGTAGAAGTGTGCAGGGAAGAATGAGGACTTAAATTCTGTTTTTGATCAAGTAAGAGGTCGGTGGATGTGGCATGGAGTCAGGTCCTGTTCTGGAGCTCAAACAAAAGGCTCTTGTGTTGCAGAAAAGTAAGAGGATGAGCCCAGGGCAGACACTGGTCAATGGACAATGAGGATAACTGGGGATAGCCTGTGTTTAGAATAGGAAGCCAAGCATGCTAGAGACCCCTGAGGCCTGAGAACATCAGCACAGCTGGGAGCTGCTTAGGGACAGCATGGGACCCATTCAATCCTCTGAGTCCCTTGGCTCAGGGGCTACTACATATTGGGCTTTCAGTAGATTTGCTGAATGACTGAAGAAACTAATATTCTTAGGAGTTAAATTAGTGATATAGACCAAAATAGCAAAATCTGACTAGATATTTTTTACGAATTAGTGTTTACCATGCACATTCCAGAAATGAGGGTACTTTCTTATTTGTTTAGTCCAAATTTAATTGCAGGGGAAGAAAGGACCCAGTGGCCCTTACAATGTCAAGCTCTGAACACACAGTCTGATGTAACTTTATGACTTTCATGGGCCAGTCATTTTGAAAGGAGACCTGTGTTAACAATTAGATTCTCTGCTATGTAATTATAATTCAGTGTCATAAAATTGTTTAATCATAATTACTGCAATAATTATTTTTTTCTAAAATTGAAAATTTTTCTGTGGTCAGGTAATTGATGAGAATATTTACATTCAGTGTCCTACATCTTGGATTTGAAGATGTTATAATCTGGGACATTGATATTTGTCCTGAGGGTCTGTTTTCATTGATGACCAACAAGTTTCTTCATCAAAGATGGGACTTAATTTTATGACCCAGCATTACATGAAACACCACCCTGTAGTAACTTTATAACTTGGAGAATATTGTTTCTGTGCCTACACAATGTGTCTAAGATAAGTGTCTCTCTTAATCATCCTTCAGGGCATGTTGCTCAATTATATAGTTAAAAAACCCCTCATTTGACAGGTCCTAATAGAGGTAAGGGAAGGAAGTGTAGAAATCCAAGTTTATCTTGCAAAATTTATAAGTAATGCACACTTTTAAAAGTATTACAGGCAGTCATCCCAAGAACAATGAGCAAACAGCTTGAGCTTCTTCTCAGTCCCAGCAATCTCAGGTGAGAGCTGGGGAGATAGATTAAGAGAGCTCTGTGTGTTCAGCACCTACTGGCACCTTAAGGTATGTCCATCTCCTCTCTTCCTTCCATTCCTCAAACATGGAGGAGACTCAGACCCAGATAAATGCATTATCTAGATTAAGGTCACAACCATAGAGAGCAGCACACTGTGGAATTTTAAAATTCAATCACCTCATTTTACTTTTTTTTTTTTTGCTACCTGGGCTTAAATACAGCAGTACTTAACAACTAAGTTCATACCCATCTCTTTTTATTTTTTATTTTGAAACAAGGTCTGGCTGAGTTGCTTAGGACCTCGATAAATTGCTGAGGCTGACTTTAAACTTGTGATCCTCTTGTCTCAGGCTCCAGGGCCACTGGGGTTAAGGCATGCACCACCACACCCAGTACCTTGTTTTACTTTTATGTTTACTCTTAACTTTTCCAATCTGTCATGTAACAACTTACTCTTTCTGCAGTAGTGTTTTCTTTTGAGAGGAAAACCACATCTCCACAAGGTCTCCATTAGTTAAAGCTAACACAAATCCACACTTCAGCTCAATAATATCACTTTTTTCTCATCCCATTTGAAGCTTGGGAGTTGGTATTTGGAGAGAAGTAAGCTTATAGTTAAAGATTCCTTGATTAAAGTTTATTGAATTCTTGAAAATGTTTAAACACCAGTCTGTGCTCAGTTTACTAGGGCCTGCCAATGAGCAGAAAGAAATTCTGAGAACACATTCAGTAGTCACTACTCCCACCTCTAGCCATTATCTTTATACTGAAATCACCAAGCTCTTCACCTTGTGCAGTGTTTCCTATGTTATAGTTTTATCCACACATCTTTCTTTGCTGTTACCTTGTTCAAGTGGAAACAATAAAGCATTTCTCACTTACTCAGGTTCTACAAGAAAAACGGAAGAATGAGCTGCTGCATCTGGTGTGTAGAGCCTCCCTCCAGCAAGCCTTACATGTCCTTTTTTTTTCTCTAATTGATCCCCAATGTCCAAGCCAACAGGGAAAGAAGCCTGGCCATTTCACCTGATTTTGCTGACTTATAAATGAACTCAGTTCAAACTTAGAGCAAATTCACCAATCCACTCAGCTCTGCAGTTTTGGTCTGTTGCTCAGGATTAGTCTCAAGAGAGAGGAATCCAACTATTCCAGAACAGAATGAAGAGCTTTAAAAGGTGTTAGGTAATGGTTACTGAGTTCCCTTGTTTTGTAATTAGAGACCTGAGGATCAACTAGATGTAGGAATCACTTGTGAGTCTTCTACTGGATAATAGCTATATTCATTGCAGGAACAATTACTTTCTCCAATCTGGTCAGTTTCCAGAGGAAATTGGTGAAGATTGTGACTAAATTAAATTATGGTATGACACATACATTGTTCTATTTGAGCAGAGGTAGATGATGGTTTTGTGATAACCCAGTCAGAAATTCTACTAACATAAAAATTGGGTTTAGACAAATTGTGAAAAAAAAAAAAGAAGATTAAAATTCAGGTAAATAAATCTATCCTACCAGTTCTACCACTGACTAGGGCAGTGAGTTAGGATAAAAACTTAAAATATTAGTTTGTTGACAAATCACTCAAATAAGACTAATTAGAAGAAAATTCTGAGAACTAAGTTGAAAACTAAGTTGAAGTATGCATGCCAAAGGTTTGCAGATTATTTGTTTCTGGGGTGGGAAACTCTTACTATCTTATTGAGTGTCTTACCAGATGTAAGGATCTCTTACAATGTTATAAAATCCAAAGACTGATAAAACAGAGAGGTGTGCATTCAAGTTGTTTTTGGCACTTAATTTTAACCTGGAGTGTTTTATCATATCATGATGACAGTATTATTTAATGAGATTGTATTCAACAAATATTAATAAATCATATTATGTGAATACTCTGAAGCACAAAACTTTAACAAATAAGTTTCATTATTTCAAATTTCAGGAGTGCATATGTTATAAATATATATTTCTTTATTACTTTTTCTGATTTTTTGCAATTACCTCCTGCCTCCTCCTGTGCAGAGTGGTGCCCACTGTATCTGCCTGCAGAACTCCAGCCCAGGCTATCCCAAGCCTATTCCCAGGCTTCACAATTGACATGTGCAGGAGCCCTAATTAAGGAGATAGCTAATATTGCAGATATCTGTGAGCCAATAGCATTACCACCTTCCATGGTTTCGTGAGACTTGGCCCGGGACATTGTGGATTGGGTCAGCGCCATTTGCATGGTCTCTCGAGACTTGGCCCGGGACAGGCAGACAAGGTCAACGCCATTGTGTGTGTGGTGTGGTGGTGTTTGTAGGAGTGTGTATAGTGTTGGATGTTGCTGGATCCAGAGAGAGAAGAATAAAAGAACTTTTTCATTTCCATCCTGCCTCTGAATTTTCTCCCGAAGCGTCTTTGCTCCAAGCGGCAATCGCTTCAAGCAGCAACTGGTGGTGGCCTGTACGGGGAAGCAGGTGGCAAGGAGCGCAGAGGCGCATCCCTGCTCTAGGGGTGTAGCCTGGGGGCGGCGGCAGCGGCGGTGCGGGCGAGCAGCGTGGGGATTGGCTGCGGCTTGAGCGGCCGCCTGGCCCAGCACGGCACAGTCGGCTCGAGCGCTCCCGGTGAGGAGGAGGTGTCCTCGGCAGGTAAGAACTGAAAATGGGAGCAAAAATAACAAAAGGTCTGATAATAAAATCCATGGATGAGTTTTTTGATACCGCGGATTCAGTGGATAGTGAGGAAAGTGATCAAGAAAGCATAGCCTCTGAGTCTGTTAATACCAGTGAGAAGAGTAGTGGTGCAAATTCAAAAGTAAGAGCTGCAAAAACCATCAGAAACTTCTTGAAATTAGCCGAAGAATATGTGCTCTCCTTAGAAGCTGAAATTCAGGATACCAGTAAAAGTGATAGTAGTGAAGAAGAATCAAAAGGTGATTCTGGGAGCACAGTCTCCAGTAAAAAGAACAAAGAGAAATTAAAAAGGAAAAAGGACCATCAAGTAGAGGAACCACTTGTGTCCCCTACTCCCCCATGGGTGGAATCCATTACAGAAAATATGAAGGGTATTACTAGGTGTTTGAAAACCCTAGAAACAGAAATAAAAGGTATTTCTGAGCACTTATGTGCTCTCGAGGGTAACTCACAGATACATTGGGAACTGCCAGTATTTGAAAATGAAAATGGACAGAGGATCCACCAGTCAGTAGATTTGAAAACAATAAAAAATCTCAAAGAGGCAGTAATGACGTATGATCCCCAAGCTCCTTTCACGTTGAGTATGCTAGGGTCCCTTAATACCTTTAGCATAACCCCCTCAGACTGGAAAAGTCTATTTAAAGCAGCATTAAGTGGGGGGCAATACTTGGTTTGGTGATCACAATTTCAAGAACTTTGTATGAAAATGGCTAAAAGAAACGCAGCTGAGGATTTGGAAACCATAATATAGAAATGCTCACAGGAGAAGGGCAGTTTGCAGACTTACAGGCTCAAAAATATTATGACCCAGAAGTATATGCTCAGATAAATGCAGCTGCCTTAAAGGCATGGAAAACTTTGCAAGGACCTGGGGATCTACAAGGTAGCTTGTCAAAAGTGATTCAAGGACCTAATGAGCCATTTGCTGATTTTGCTGATCGACTTTTGAGAACTACAGGGAGAGTGTTTGGAGATGTTGATCAAGCTATGCCATTAGTTGTTCAATTACCATACAAAAATGCTAATAAATACTGCCAGGAAGCCATCAGGCCATGGAGAAATAAAAAGGATCTTTCCATATATACAAATATTTAAAGATATAAATGACGCCTTTGTCACAGGAAATGTGATTGCAGCCTCAATGAGAGGTGTTTCCCCTCAAAATTTCACAAGGGTTCAACCTAGATATTATAATTAATCAGGATATCCCAGGCAAAATTATCATAATAAATCAGGCTATTCTGGGCAAAATCCCCAAAGACAAATAAGACCAAGCTCATACCGTGCCCCAGGCCGCTGCCCCAGGTGTAAAAAGGGAAATCATTGGGCCAATAAATGCCATTCAAAATTTGACATCTATGGAAATCCTTTGTTCAGGAATTCAAAAAATGGGGCATGGTGCCCAATGCCCTGGGGCCTACAAATGTACGAGGCATTGGAGGAGGAATATCCCCTCAAGCATCCACTCAGATGCTGCCCCGACACAATCCCAACTACCCATCCACTCCCTCGCCAGAGGAACAGGAGGAAATGCAGGATTAGACCTCTGTTCCACCGCCCGAATAGTGTTAACACCTGAAATGGGGGTTCAACTGATTCCCACAGGAGTCAGGGGACCTCTTCCCTCAGGGACTGTAGGACTTATTCTTGGGAGAAGTCCTGAAGGCTTATTAGGTTTGCAAGTGACCCCAGGTGTAATAAACTCAGACTACAAAGGGGAAATAAAAATAATGCTTAGCTCACCCCAAAGTAGAAGTTCTGTTAATCAAGGAGATAGAATTGCTCAGCTGATTCTCCTTCCAAATTTATATAATTCATTTAAAATGAGTATGCCTCAAAAAGGAACAATAGAGGACTTTGTTCCACTGACTCAAGAACATGGCTTGCTGGGTTCAAGGTTGTTCAAAGAGGTATATGTGTAAAATAAAAATCCAAGGAATAGAGATGGAGGGACTGATAGATACTGGAGCTGACTCTTCCATCATTAATCTACGGCAATGGCCCAAGCACTGCCCTCTGCAAAAAGCTTCAACCAGTTTAAGAAGCTTGGGATATAATAACCTCCCAGAGAAAAGTGCAGTAATTTTAAAATGGGAGGATGATGAAGGACATAAAGGAACATTTCACACTTATGTTTTATCTAACCTACCCTTTGCTTTATGGGGAAGAGATGTTTTGCAACAAATGGGAGTACACCTTGCAACCGAGCCTGCAGGTGTTAAATGTAAAAATCTACAGTGTAATCTTAATCCTAAAAGAAATCATTATCAAAAAGTACAGGGTAATCTTAACCCTAAAAGAAATCATTATCAAAAAGTACAGGGTAATCTTAACCCTATAAGAAATCATTATCAAAAGGTACAGGGTAATCTTAACCCTAAAAGTAATCATTATCATAAAGGAAAAAGAAATTTTTTTTCAGGGCCACTGAGAAAATAATTTTGAAAATAACATGGCTTTCTGATAAGCCAGTGTGGGTCCCTCAGTGGCCCCTATCTAAAGAAAAATTACAAGCGGCCCACCTACTAGTTCAGGAACAACTAGAAGCAGGACATATAGAACCTTCCATCTCTCCCTGGAATTCCCCCATATTTGTGATCAAGAAAAAATCAAGAAAATGGCAATTGTTACATGATCTTAGAGAAATTAATAAAACCATGAAAATCATGGGCCCTACTCAACCTGGACTTCCTAATCCTGTAGCTATTCCAAAAAATTTCCATCTTATTACTCTTGATATAAAGGATTGTTTCTTTTCTATTCCTCTACACCCTCTGGATACCCCCAGGTTTGCTTTTTCAGTTCCTTTTTTTAACAATAATGACCCTTATCAGAGATATCAATGGAAATTTTTGCCACAGGGAATGGCTAATAGCCCCACTATGTGTCAAATCTATGTAGATAAAGTTATTTAGCCTATCAAAAATAAAAAACCCAGAGCTTATGTGCCTCCATTATATGGATTATATTTTGCTTGCTCATCCTAATCAAGAAGTCTTATTCACCATATTTAGTGATATATCAGAAAACTTGAAACGATATGGACTAAACATTGCTAAGGAAAAGGTTAAAATTAGATCTCCAATATTATATCTAGGATTCCAAATTATGGACACTTTTATTAGGCCTCAAAAAATATTAATTAATAAGGAGCATTTGGCCACTCTCAATGACTTTCAAAAATTGCTGGGAGATATTAATTGGCTTTGCCCTACACTAAACCTTACTACTGGCCAACTAAAACCTTTATTTGACATCCTTCACGGGGACACTGATCCATCTTCACTGCAAACATTGACTCCTGATGCTAGGAAAGCTTTAATGTTAGTAGAAAAAGCCACCAAAGGAGCTCATTGTGATATATTTGATTTAACTCAACCGCTGATAGTGATTATTATTTCTTCACAATATACACCCACAGGAGTATTTTGGCAAAAAGGGCCTTTATTATGGATACATTTGCCTGCCTCTCCTAACAGTATAATTGAGTCTTATACCTCCATGGTGGCTAAGCTTATTGTTCATGGACTTAAGACTTCTACTAAAATATTTGGCATTCACCCTGCTACTATTATTACTCCCTATTCATCATCACAGATTGAATATTTATGCTTCAATGATAATGATTGGGCTATAGCTAAATGCTATACTTCTGCAAATTTTGATAATCATCTCCATAAGTCTCCTATATTATATTTTTGTATCAATCATCCTATTATATTTCCACAGGTAATAAAAAATCAACCTATTCCTAAGGCATTAAATGTATTCACAGATGAGTCCTCAAATGGTACTGCTGCAGTAGTCATTAAAAAATAAAATATGACTTACATAACTGCACACAAATCAGCTCAACTAGTGGAACTGGAAGCTGTGGTAAGAGCTCTGGAAAATTTTAGAGAGCTGCCCATGAATATTTTTTCAGATAGCCACTATATTGTACATGCCGTTTCAAAATTAGAGCTAGCAGGACCAATAGCACCTCATACTCTATCCTTTAAATTGTTTAATGAAATACAAAAACTTTGTGGGCAAGAAAAGAACCTCTATTTGTAGGGCATATTAGAGCACAATACCAACTCGCCTGGTCCCCTCCATGAAGGTAATCAAAAGACTGATGACCTTACCCAAACAATATTTATACTTTCAGCGCTCTAGCGAGCTACTTTATTTCACTCCCAGTTTCACGTCAATAGCACCACCTTGCAGCATAGGTTTAAAATCACTAAGGAGCAAGCCAGAAAAATTGTAAAAGATTGTAAATCTTGTATGACACATTTGTCCAATCCTCATTATGGTGTTAACCCTAGAGGATTAATCCCTAATCATTTGTGGCAGATGGATGTTACTCATGAGCCAAGTTTTGGAAAATTGCGATTTATTCATGTGACCATAGATACATGCTCAGGCATGATTTTTGCTTCCTTACATTCTGGAGAAAAAGTTAAAGACATTACATCTCATTGTTTGCAAGCTTTTGCTGCATTGGGCATCCCCAAAATGCTTAAAACAGATAATGGCCCTGCATATACGTCCTCATCTTTCAAACAGTTTTGTGCAAAATTCAATATATCCCATAAAACAGGCATCCCATACAATCCTCAGGGTCAGGGCATTATTGAAAGAGCAAACCGTACACTGAAAATTATGTTATTAAAACAAAAAGAAGAAAACTGGAAAAGTCCTAGGGACAGATTGTCAGTTGCCCTGTTTACCTAAAATTTTTTAACTTTAGACTCTAGTGGTTATTCTGCTGGAGACAGACATTGGAACCCACACCAACAACATAAACCTTTGGTTTACTGGAAGGATGTTCTTTCAGGTACATGGAAGGGTTCAGATCCAGTATTAATTTTGGGGAGAGGTTCTGTTTGTGTTTTTCCAAAGCACGAATTCTCTCCAATATGGATACCATCTAGATTAATAAAGCAGGTACAAAATCAAAAGGATCTAAATGAAGTTGTTGAAGAATCAAGATTAATAAAAAAGGTACAACATCAAGCGGACCAAGATGAAGGCATGGAATGATTCCCTTAAAATAGACCTTCAAAATATTTCACAACTTAAGTGTCATTCCTCCCGGCCGGGATGAGGAGATGTCTCTTTAGTGTGCACACAATTGCATTTTTTCTTTTTTTCTCTTTTTATATATGTATTTATGTCTGTGCATTTGTCTCAATTCCATGTAATTGTGATGTCACAAATATATGTTTGTAGGTTCATGTGTCTGTCCAGTGTAACATCACAAATAACAAAGCTCTTATGAAAAAAAATACATATATATATGGACATATATACATATAAATACATATATATGGATATATATATATATATGTATATATATATATGTGGATCCAAATAACTTTAATTCATTTAAGAGTATTCAATTTTATAAATAATTTAATAAGTGAAAGTACCTTCAATTTTGATATATAGGTGTCCCAGGGACTTCTCTTTAGCGAAGAATATGCTGTATAACCTGATATTTTGATGTTTTGACATAGAAATGTTTATTTGTAATTAACTTTATTTGTTTTACAGCTGATTAATTTGAGTTATTTCAACAGATAATCTCATTGAAGGTTACAGAGACCCGAGGGTTCCAGCTAACAAATTATTTTTTCAAAGTGCCTTTAGCTTTTCTTTACTCTATCTTTAATGCAGTAAATACCCTCAGTCTTTCTTTGTTTTGTTCTGAATATGATATTTTGCCAGCTTATATTTGTGGGAGCTCAAGCAGCCATGTGTGTGAGCAGAAATGAACTATAATTTTCTAATCTAATAATTCTATTTTTTAGTTTGACAACTCGCCTCTTGACTCACTGCTGGATTAGCACTGCCTTTCCTTTAATAATTGATGCTTGAGTTTCTAGGTAGCGGGCCCTGAAGATTTGCCAGTGGCATTGTCTAGACATAAAAAGGATGGCTGCTGCTATAGCTGCAAGCATCTCTGCTGCTCAAGCATCAAACAACCTCACCAGCATTGTGGCCTCTGCCCTGCATGCATGGGGCCTCCTAGATCAACGTGCTATAACAAGTGGACATTTTGATCTTTCTTTGTTTGGGACTTTATGGGACAATGCTTTGTGGGTATTTGTCTAGAGAACTTGGAGTGTTACTTGATAGAACTCAGGGCAGCTGATTTGTTTAAAGAATTTGTTTATGCTATGCAACTTGGCTTGTCAGCAGAAGGCTTATCGCCTTAAAGCCTCAGCATCTCCCCACAATTGGATGGCTGTTAGTCATCATACACAGTTGATCCTGAAGGGCTCCATTGGATGGCTGGTAGCCAATGACGGGTAAGATTCCCAGAGGGGGACAACCTAAGACAGGCACAGTTGCATGGGACAGTCTCATGTGGCCGACATATCAACCTAAGACAGGAGTCAAGGGCACAGCCTTGATTATCCGATGATGGGTAAGAATTTTGGTTGCACATGAACGTCCTAGAGCATCCCCTCCTTTAAAACAAAAAGGGGGAAAATGCAGGTGCCCTAATTAATGAGATAGCTAAGATTGCAGATAGCTGTGAGCCAATAGCATTACCACCTTCCATGGTTTCGTGAGACTTGGCCTGGGACATTGTGGATCGGGTTGGCACCATTTGCATGGTCTCGCGAGACTTGGCCCGGGACAGGCAGATGGGGTCAATGCCATTGTGTGTGTGGTGTGGTGGTGTTTGTAGGAGTGTGTATGGTGTTGGAGGTTGCTGGATCCAGAGAGAGAAGAATAAGAGAACTTTTTCATTTCTATCCTGCCACTGAATTTTCTCCCACAGTGTCTTTGCTCCAAGCGGCAATCACTTCAGGCAGCAACAGACATGGAGCAATGAAACATGGCTGGAGAAGATTGCAAGCCGCAATGACAGAACTGAGTTTGAAATTAAGAAGACAAATATCATATTGATTATTTGGCATGTCACAAAACATTCTTGTTCTCTAAAATCTAGTAACGCGTGTCTTTTCCAAACTCTAATACTTTTCCACGTTTTCTTGACAACTCTGAAAGGAATGAATTGAGTGAGAAAGTACAATCAGAGTTTGAATCTCTTGCCATTAAGTGGATCAGCCTTCTTCTCTCTGGACTGACACACTCAGCCTCCTGTCCACTGACAGAGCAGGAAGTGGCCTTGCTTCTGCCTAAGTGCACCATCATCTTTTCTAAGGGGATAATCTCTTCTGTTGTCTTCCTTTTCCATTTTTCTCTCAGCTAGATTAGCCTCATAAGCATGTAAACAGTTTGTTAAAGGACAAGTGTGGCTGTATGAAATATGATCATACTCTTTAAACCAATGTAAAATTAAGAAAAAAAATTAGGTAAAATTCAGAATATTTTTCTGTTGGTAGAGAGAGTAGCTACCTAATATTAATGTCAGTAATGTGGGTATGATAGATATTAAGGTGGGTGATGTGGATATTATGGCCATGGGTTCATACCAAGCCAAAGTCTAAAAGGACTCTAAGTCCCCACAAGTGCAACGGCAAGAGACAGACAAAGTGAGTCTTGTTATAAGTGTGTGACGCGGATGCAGGGTGAAACATGGGAGGCATACAGATTAAACTGAGTTCCTTGAACCCCTTGAAATGTATGTTGAGAAACTTTAGTATGGGTTTTAATGGATACTATGGGGTGAAATTCACTCCACAAATGTTGCATACTCTCTGTGAATTAGAAAGGCTAAACTGTAGGTGTGGGCTGAATATTAGAAGAATCTTTAGATAAAAGAGTCATTGCTGAGGTCTTTTTAATAGTTGTTGGAATACCTGGAAACCCAGACCAGTTTCTTTATATTGATTGCTGGCAAGAGATCCTACAGAAATAGCCCCTTTGGTTGAAAGCCTTTATAGATGGACAGTCCAAACTGATGTTAGCTCAAATCATAGCAGCCTCTAATACCCCCAAACAGCCAGCTAAACAGAGAAAACCTGACAAAGAAAATACAGAAAAAGAACCAGTTCTACCCAGTAATGGAGAAAATAACCCATCACCTTACATGCCACTCTACCCAACCTTACCAAGACCTCTGATACAACAGCCTGAGCCCTCAGTTCCTTCATCCCCAGAGGCAACAGATGATGGCCCTTCTACACCAGCTTTTTTTTTTTTTTCTGTGATGTCCTCAATGCCAGAGTCTTCCCCGGATCAAAACACTCTTCCTCTACCTTCTAAGACCAATATGGGAACCCATTCTAAGACTAGAGCCACAACCCAAATAAAAGCTCTCCAGATGCCCCTATGAGGGACTAGAGGACTTGCCTATGTTGACCAGAAGGAAACGTTCAAGGGAGAAAATACATTTTTATGTATCGGCCTTTCACCTCCAGTGATCTCTTAAGTTGGGAAAATCATATTTTTTCCTACATGGAGAAGCCCAAAACCATGATTGATTTGATGTAATCTTATCCAGACCCTGTAGCCTATTTGGGTGGACTGTTGTCAGCTCCTTCTAACTCTATTCAATACAGCGAAGATCAGACAGGTGAACAAAGTTGTTTTGAAATAGCTGTAGAAACATGTTCTGGATGCACAAGGCAACATCTAGGTCCACTCTCAGGCCCAGTTCCCTGACATAGACATAGGTGGTACCCCAACAAAAATGAAGACCTCCAAAAGATGAAAAGATGGCAAGAATCTCTCATAGGAGGCTTAAAAGAAGGCCCTAAACATAAACAAGATATCAGAAGTGCTCCAAAAGCCTGAAAAAAGCCCCACCCTATCCTATGAACAACTGTGTGAGGACTTCCAACTCCCTTTGTTCTTGAGGCACCAGACAACCAGAATATGATAAACACAGCCTTTGAAGGACAGGCCCAGAGTGATATTCACTGAAAACCACAAAAACTAGAAGGTTTTGCTGGGAGCAATGACAGTGAGCTGATCAAAGTGTCCACCACAGTGTTTGTCATTTGAGACCAAGATTCCCAATGATAAGCAGACCAGAAAATGAAGAAGAAGATGAATATTGTTGCTGCTGCCCTTACTACAACCCCGGGAGTCACCCAAAGGTGGTCTCACAAGAACAAAGGCAAAACAAATATCAAAATCAAGGCCAAATATAAGGCTAGAGGAGGGTCTGGCTGAAACAACAACCTCACCCTGGAACTAAGCTGAGACCAAACCTGTGACCTACTGCCATTTAGACGACCACTGGAAAAATAAATTGTGCCAACTAAAGGAAGACTATTGGGCTGCTGTTACTCCTTACCAGAATAAGAAAGACCAAGTCATTCAAGGGCAATACCAGCCCTAACAACCCTACAAATTGATGCCCTTTGATACTCAATGCCCCTGAGAAAAATTTTCTTAGCAACATGGAGAGTTATGATTAGGACTAAGACTTGTCGGGACCTTCTGGACACTGTCAGCAGAGAGGATGGAAATCTGGCTTTTCTGGCTGCTTGCCACATTACCATGCCCTGTTACGGACCTAAGCTAAGCAGGGGGCATGGCTGTGATGTATTGTGAGAACCAGAACCGCCCTGCTGGTCACTGATTGGCTATGGTCCATTATAAAGTGCTGTCCACCCTTTCAATAAATGAGTTTTTGGCACCACTTCTGACCAAACTCCCTAACGCGCCCCTGAGTCCTTTTGAAGGTGGCAGGAGGGGGCGTTAGCGGCTCTTATCTTCTCAGCCTGTCTTTGCCCGGTAGGCTCCCCCCCACCCTTCTCTGCTAGACAAGGAAGGATTCGTTCTGGACCCATGGGGGTGGGGTGGCTAAAGACCTTGGCCCCTTACCATAAGTTCACGACAAAGACTCACCAAGCTCCATCCCTTTGGGCCCCCAGGAGCCTATGGTCTGAATGCTTATAGGGGACCAACCAATGGATTTTATAATGGACACTGGAGCTTACCAATTGGTGATGACCCAACCTGTGGGGCCACTTTCAAAGAAAGAGACCATGGTTGTAGGGGCCACAGGCAACAAGGTTTATCATCCTTTCATGTTGCCTGGGTGTTGCAATTTCTCAGGCCATGAAGTGATCCATAAGTTGTTGTATATGCCAGATTGCCCAGTGTGATTGATGGGTTGAGACCTGCTGGAAAAAACCTGGGCCCAAATAATTTTTTTTGGTGGGGGAGGGGAGGTTGGGCAGTGCCAGGGATTGAACTGGGATTGCCAAATGATAGGAGGAGCACAATTTGAGAATTTAAAAGTAGACTTCACTGAACTACCACACTCAGAGGGCTATATGTATCTTTTGGTTTTTGTGTGCTCTTACTCTGGTAGGGTGGAAGCCTTTCCAACCTATTCTGAAAAGGCTAAGGAGGTAGCCAGGATGCTCCTCCAGGAAATTATTTCTGGGTTTGTTATCCCAATAACTATCCACTCAGACAATAGGCCAGCTTTTGTGGCAAATGTGATGTGATTATTGACTAAGAGTTTAAAGATCAGATGGAAGTTTCACACTGCCTGTAGGCCACAGAGTTTGGTAAAGTTGAAAGGATGAATAGGACTTTAAAGCCTCAATTGGATAAACTATGTCAGGAGACTCATCTACATTAGAATGAACTCCTCCCTATTACACTGTTAAGGATTAGATCCACTCCTACTAGGAGGACTGGATTCTCTCCTTATGAGATAATGTATGGGAGGCCTTCCACTCTTATTATGTAAATACAAAGAGACTTAAGAGAAATAGGAGAATTAACACTGAAACAACAGACCTTAGGGAACACTTTACAGGTTCTCAAGCAATGGGTTAGAGAAAGATTGCCAGTAAGTTTGATCACAGATGCTTTTTTCAGGCTGGAGATTCAGTCTGGATCAAAGAATGGAATATTCAGCCCCTGTAACCTCTTTGAAAGGGTCATTTTACTGTTATTTTATCCTCTCCAACTGCAATAAAAGTTGCAGAGAAAGTTCACTGGTTCATTATACCAGGCTCAAGCCTACATCTATATACTGGAAGTGCACTCAAGACCCTGCTACACTCCTGAAACTTACCAACCAGAGGAAGGAAGCACCAGAGAAGCTTGAGAATCAGAAGAACAACAGCTCTGCTCCAGTCACTCCAATGGCTGACTAGCTTGCACATGGCTGAATCTTGAGGAAAATACAGACCTGCTTTTGCCATCCAGGGGCTGAATGACCAATACACAGTGGAAGACAGACTTACCACTAGAAAAAATGAAGTCTTTCAGCCTCTAAGAGAGAGAGGCTAGGTTAGCTGACCTCTCTCAATTAGTTCTTATACTGTAATGCATTATCATATTTTACAACATATATATACACACAAATGTAAATATATATTTCTGATTTGTGTTGGATTCTGGGCAGGAGGCTGCGCCTCCCAGGCAGAAGGCCACACCTCCCAGGTACTTTGTAAAAAGACTACATTTCCCAGGGTCCTCAGCCTGGCCAGTGAACTTGGCCAGCAGGTGCCCTAGCCATCACCTCCTGACCTCTGGCAGCCTATAGGGAAAGGATCCACTCCAGGGGCTTTCTGACCACTACTCTGCTATTTAAGCCTCCCCTGGACTGAAACCGCTCTCTCTGTTCTCACCTGCCCCTGATTCCTTTCGTCCCTGTTTTTCCCTTCTTCTCCCCCTTCCACGTGTAGCCCCTAATAAACTTCCCTTTTATTAAAATGGCATTCCCAGCATAAGAAACTTTGCCTAAATTCTAACAATTTGTGCTGCTGGTTTGATAACAGTAACTCCTACTCACTAGACACTTGGCAACAAAATTAAATTTATACCTTTTATTTTGCATATATAAGTTTTCTAGTGTTTCTTATTGGATTTGATTTTTTACCTTATGATGTTTAACTTGTGCTAACCAAAATGTTGGTCTATCATTTAGTTTGGTTTCCTTGTTATTAGTTTGTCTTTGTTAACTTACAATGTTAAACCTATGCTACCCCAAATGATGACCTATCATTGAGTTTTGTTTCCTCTGTTAATCTTAGGGGGATCATTTTGTGAATTTATGTGAAAATGTATTAAGTCAATCTATTATAACAAAGACATGATATAAAACATATTTAGGACCTGTACCACCAGAGGGATGCTATAGCTGGATGACTCTTTGCCTCTGAAAACGAAAAAAAAAAAAGTCTACTTGGCTTGGATTGAATTACAATATAAGGGGGATAAAACTTGCCCAGGGAATTGCCCCCCTACCAATGGAATTTGATATTGCTGACTACTAGAGTCTCAGCCTCTGAAATGGAAAAAAAAAATTATAAAAAGTTTTTCAATACCATTGGCTCCAGGCCTGATGATAAATTATATGAGGGGTTAAGATCAAATCTCAATCTTCCTTCTTTGAGAAAAAAAAATCTCTTTCTAGGCTTTGTGCTAAAACCCTTGGAGTTAAGAAATTGTTGAGTCTGTGGAGGGGCCATGATGAGTGAAGATGCTTATTTGCTACTCCTGTGGAATAAAACCCATGTGGAACTAAAAATTCAAAAGCACCAATGCTGAATTCTCTCTTCAGAAGTATTTTATAAAGAATGTATTGTCAGATTTGGACCCCACCTCACCCAATGCATCAGTGAAACCCCTTGTAATAGGACATCATTTTGGAATGCCACCTGGTGGCCAGAGAAACCTATTTGGTTTTGGACAGATAACTCAGGCTGGCTGGACACTTATAGTCTAATATGCAAAAGCCCTATAAGAAAAAAAGTTCTAGGGCTGGGGATGTGGCTCAGCGATAGAGCGCTCACCTAGCATGTGCGCAGCCCGGGTTTGATGCTCACTACCACGTAAAAATAAATGCATTGTGTACAACTAAAAGCAAATCAATCAATCAATAAAAGAAAAGTGTTCTATTTAGCTCTACCAGTCCAGACACTAACCCAATAAGTTCTTTTGGGGGCATTTCTGAGTTCCATAAATTTTGGTGCCATCTGGCTCCCTCTACCTGGAAGGCACTTGATGGACTATTTTGGATTTTTTCAAAAAGGAATATACCCACCTCCAAAAAAATTGGAGGGGAACGTGTACTATTAATATTATTAAACCTGGACTTTTCCTACTGCCTAAACTAACTGGAAAAGACCTATGGATCTTCTTATATGAGGATCTATGGCCAAGACAAAAGAGAATCATTGGGGAAGTACTTGATCTAGGAGTGATCAAATGAACAATCTTGGGGTGAAGGTTACTGGCCACCGCAAAGGATTATTGCCACTTATGGTCCTGCTACATGGGCACAAGATGGTAGTTGGGGCTATAGCTATATCACATGCTAAACATAATTATTCACTTCCAAGTTGTACTAGAAATTATTACTAATCAGACTGCCACAGGCTTTGACCTTCTAACCACAAAACAGGCCCAGATGTGAGTGGCTATCTATCAAAATTGCTTGGAATTAGATTACCTACTGAGGAAGAACTGTTATGTGAAAAGTTCAGCAGGTCAGATTTTTACATCAAAATAAATGACAATGAATAAGGAGTTAAAAACATAGCAACATAAGAAAACATGCATGTGCCAGTTCAAACCTGGAAGGGCATTAAAGCTTGGGGTCCAAACTCACTATTTGGAAGGTAGTTTTCAACTCTCAGTGAATTTAAAAGCTTAATTGATAGAGTGGGTATTATACTGTTAACCCATTTATTGTTCCCATGTTTGGCTCCATGTGCATTGAAACTATTAGGTATGCCATAGAAGCAGCTGTTAAAAGAAGTACAACAACTAAGCTTTTGGTATTATATAATGCTTTAAGACAAGAATGCTGAAGACCAGCTTCAGCAAGGATGTAAAGTTCTTCCCGATTAATGCTGAAGGGAACGTTAACGAGATGAAATAATCCACACACAAGCCAGGTTGTAGAAATCCTTCTACTGTTCTGATTTTACTTTTCTCAGTATGGCTTTTTATACATCTCAGTAAGCACAATAATTCACATTTTTTTCTTTAGGAGGTAACATAAAGAAATTTCAGTAAAGAAGATTACAATAAAGGATTTCCAGAAATTAACTATACAATAAAAATTTTCAGTAATTAACTATAGGGGGTTACATTAGGTTTCCAGTAATTAACAATAAGGAATTTCAGGAATTAGCTATAATAAAGAATTTCCAGTAATTAACTATAAAACGTTAAAATAAGGAATTTCAGGAATTAACTATAATAAAGAATTTTCAGTAAGGAATGCTAGGAATTAACTATAATAAAGAATTTCCAGTAGTTAACTATAAAAGATTTTAGGAATTACCTAGGGAAGATCAATTATCCTAACTACTAATTAATCTTATCTATAGGCAGGGGAAGGTATTCTAAAAATCTTAAAGCTAATGTTAAAAATTCTTCGACTTTAGGTATGCCTGCTCATAAAGTTATATTGTTCTAGTATCTTCTTTAAACTTCAACAGGGCTCATCCTACCGGCTTAGCTAGTTTCTGGCTTTAGATTCCACAGGGCCATTGAACTGGTTTTATTATTGATAATTAAATGTATTAGAACCTGGTGGTCAGACAATAGAAATACATCAAGAGTACAGACAAAAGCACACAAAGTTAATTCTTGGTGGTCGCATAAAGTGGCATCTCATCGGCAAAGAGGAGCCAAGCTCAGACCCCCAGGCATTTGGAGGGAGCTTGGGCTCAAACTCATTTGCATAACCAAGGAAGAACCCAGATTTCTGGATTAACAGGTGGACACCTGGCTTGATTCTTGGTTTGGAAGAACTAGGCCCACACAGCCCTGAATTAACAGGTTGGGGGTCAGCTCAATTCCAGGTTGGGGAGATCTCAGACTCACAGCCCCAAATTAATGGGTTGGGATCGAGCTCAAATCCCCGGATGAGAAACCCCACACAAGAAGATGATAATTATGCTCTTTGGTTTAAAATATTATATTATGGAGAACATCATTAAAGGGGAGAATTGTAGAGGCACACCCTACCCCATAGAAACTCTTAATTAATCTTCTCCAGAGACCCTCACCATAACTGTTCTTAAATTGTCCACAAGAATTTATGCAAAAGAGTTCAAATATTGTTAGGCTTCATATTTTCTATTGCTTTCTCTTGCAATGAGCACAAACCTCACATTATTCACATCTGGGAGATATTGTGAGCCATGAGACATAGAAATGCTGACTCAGAACAGTCTCAAGTGCAGTTCAACTAAAGTGTGTTCCCCTGTGGAACTGTGTGATAAATGCAGGGGCTAGAATCTCTGGGATGGCTATGTGGCCATCAGAAAATTTCCACCATCCACCCTGGAGATACATTCCTTTCTCAGTCATAAACCAATTACTTTCATGTTGGGAACATTTTGGCTCACATTCTGTGAGAGGGTCAGGCAGAAAACAGCATTTAAGACTGGGAATGAGTGGGGCGCAGTGGCACACACCTGTAATCACAGCACTTGGGAGGCTGATGCAGGAGGATCATGAATTCAAAGCCAGCCTTGGTAATGGTGAGGCACTTAGCAACACAGTGAGACCCTGTCTCTAATAAAATACAAAAAAGGGCTGGAGATGTGGCCCAGTGTTCCAGTGCCCCTGAGTTCAATCCACAGTACAAGAAAAAAAAAAAAAAAAAAAAAAAAAAAAAAACTAAATGTGGCTATGGGTCCAGATTCTGAGCACCCCTTACTGTTTTTCAAAACATTTATAGGCTATCTAGCATAAAAAAATTTCTAGTCTAAAGTGATACATTTTTTGTCCACAAGATTTTAAAAAATAATATATGATTGTTGTAAGAGTTTTCAGGCAGAAAGTTTGTTTACAAAAGCAGAGTGCAATAAGGGAGACCGGCTACTCTCAACCTTCACAGGGGTGTTTACACTTCAGAAGAAAGAGGTTAGATCCAATAGGTGATAAGTGAGTTCCTTGAAAACCAGCTGGCAGGGATAGGGGAAGGAAACATTTCACAGAAATTGTCCTTGCTTTATTTATTTATTTTTTTAACCAGGCCTGGGTTAGTTACCCACTACATAAAAAAAAAAAAAAAAAAAAAAAGAAAAAGAAAAAAGAAAAAAAGAAAGAAGACTACTTTTATGTAGACACCTGCAAATTGTGAGCCTCTGGACCTCCATTCCCCTACACATTGGGTAAAAGTTCTAAAAATTTCTGGACTCAGGTTGAGAGGGACAAATTAATTTAGGTGCAAGCCCCCTTCTGGATTGGCTGCAGCCAATAAACTCACTTTTTTTTTTTTTTTTTTTTTTTAATAATTCCTTAGTGTCTAGTCTTATCTGTCCTACATCAGACCCACATAAATTTGTCAGCAAAATTTTGGATCTTGGGAACACAACATGGAGCTTCTTTTTCAAAATGAGTAAAAATGACTACTGGGCCACATCCCCAGACCTTTTTTTTTTTTTGTATTTTATTTAGAGACAGGGTCTCACTGAGTTGCTAAGTACCTCGCCATTGCTGAGGCTGGCTTTGAACTCGCGATCCTCCTGCCTCAGCCTCCCAAAGTGCTGGTATTACAGGCGTGTGCCACCGCGCTCGGCTAAATGACTACTATCTTAAAGACCAATGTAATATAAAAATTATTTATGTGAATCAAAGAAATTTTAATATAGTAGAAAAACATCTCCATTTTATTTAAGATTCTACTCTCATGTTTTCCTCTACAATAACCCAAAAGTTTGGAACACTCCAATTTCAGTTTTAGGATTTTCTTGGAGAAGTGTGAGGTGCTCAATGTCTCCCTCCCTACACCCTTGGGGACAAGAGTGGCATTTCTTTCACAGGAGTCTTTTCACAGGCCTCCTGAGTTGGATAGAAGTTGAGAGAGTTTATTTCTCAATGCTTCTCTGTGTGAACACAGAGACAGCCTGACCTGCCAACCCATTTCTTTACCACACACATTGTCATTCTGGGATCCAGGGATACTGTTCTCTTGAGACTCAGACCATGGCCTGTCTAGTTTCTCATGCTCAATGCACCATATTACTACCTCCAGTGTGTTACATCCCAGTACCTGATTCTAGTGTGTACTTGGGGTCACCACCCTAGAAGTATTTCTTTCTTGTAGAAATTCTCTTCAAGTCCCTCTTCCCACAAAAATAAGGACCATAAGGACCTCCTCCCTCAGTGCAAGAGTACTGAGTTTTCTAAGGGAGTCATAGACACAGCCCAGTGTGGGCAAGATGGGCACCTGCTCTACATTTCAAAGGCAGGTTGTTAACATTAGAAAGTGCCCCAACTTCTCACATGTAACAACATTTAAAAAATCTATGCAGTTTGCCTTCCAGGAAACACTTTGCTAGGAATACTAACAATTCAAACATTTTTAAGGCCTTAGAAATTTAATATGGATGAAGTTCATCCGTTCCTGAAAGATCAGATAATTACTTCATCTAATAAGAACCACAGGAAAATCATTAACATGGTAGCCATTATATGCAATATGAACTTAATTGCTGATTTGTGTGTGTGTGTGTGTGTGTGTGTGTGTGTGTGTGTGTGTGTGCATGCTGGAGATTAAGACTAGGACAAGCACTGTACTGATGAGCTACATCCCCAGCCCTAGTAGCTGAATTTTTTTTTATATAATATTAAACAAAACCAGTAGTAAAGTGTTATGCATTTACTATTTATAAGGAGATAACTAGTTCATAATTAATGAGTATTTCAAAAGACAGGAACAAATGTGAACACACATAATACTCAATATATGTCAATAAATTTCATATATTCAATATTTTATAAATTTCTTCTTGTGTTTTTTTTTTATTAATTAAGGTTTAATTTATAGGAATGCACATTTTGCCAATATAAACCAAACTGGGAAGAAATCAATATATTCAGAAATTATTATGTGACATTAATATGCATATACTGAATAAAAACATATAAAACGTAGGGACAGAGTAATATTAAGACAATATCAGTGAGTACTTTTTTTTTTTTCTGCACCATGTCAACCCTTGACATGACTTAAAAAATCTCAATGCCTTGCTGATATTCACTTCTCAACCTTGGCCCAGGGCCATCTTGTGTAATTACTGACTTGGCCTCAGTTGTCCAGGTTTCAGGAATGCCTTCATGAATAAAAGTAAATCACTGGCCTCAGCCCACAGGTGAAGGGAGACTGGACCCATGGCTGCTCCGTGTCTCCACAGACATCTATTAGATGTAAAAATAAAGATGAATGAGAAAGAGGCACATGTCCTTGAAAATGAGTCAAAAAGTCTAAGCAGAAAGTGACTTGTTCATTGATGACCATTGGACATGGGTTAGCAAGGCAGTGAGATTTGAATGTGAGGGTAATGAATGCGTTTATCCCACTTAAATGTTTATTTTTATTCATCATGTGGGAGGAGAGAAGTTTGCTTCAGAAATAGATCTGATGTTGAATTTGAGGATTAGTGGTTAAACTTTTAATCACAACATTCAGCAGAAATTCTGTGGCATGAAATATAGAAAACAGGAAGTGATTTCAATCCACTTCCCAAAAGTGCCCTCTGCCTGGGCAGAGAGTTGAGGTAATATAAGAAGCAGGGCACATTGCCTGGGAGCATGCTTTGTTGAACAGGTGAAGATGAAGAATAAACGGAACCCCCAGAGTTCAACTTCACAGTAAGGATGTGATTGCTATATCCTACTTGGATTCTCAAATATTTTGTTTTTGCTATTTTTGTTTTCTATGTTTGATTTGCCATGAGTGATGTTTGATTATACAACTCCCTGTATAATTTTATACTCCTTTCTGCTTACTAAATTACCTTCTATGAGTCCTCATTATTCCAGTGACATACTTGAAAATTATTGGTGCTATTTTTATATAAAAATGTACAATGGGCTTCTAGTAAAAGCACACAAAGACAGGTTAAAGTTACTACTGTATAGAACACTGTGTTTTTTTTTTTTTTTAACTAAGGGAAATGATTAAGGTAATCATAAGATTGGTAGCTATGCTATAGTTACAAGAATTTGGTTTTTAAAGTTAATTTGTCAATTGTGGTTTTCTATACATTTTACATATTGCGTTTTTAAACTTCCTTTGAAAAATACAAAATTTCTGCAAGGTAATAATAGTAGTATCTATATTAGCAACCAGGCAGAGATTTTTATTTTTTTTCATGGTCGGGGTGGGGGTGTGGCAAATCAAATAGGCATGCTTTTCAGGAGAGATCTGAACACTGTATCATTATGCATCTGCGTAAATATCAACTGTACAAGTAAATGTGAAGGTAATTGTGTTTGTGGCGATGGCATTATCAGTGAAGGGGACTATAAGCATTACTGGTGCAGCCTCTGTTAAGCCCATTTGTGCACTTCATGCTCACTGTGTGATTCTCAAAGACAGCTCACAATAAGCTTGTCAATTTATCCATGTTGTCTATGCTCCACTAACTAGGTACAGGCTAGTGCATTTCATTTAAGCAGAAAAACTGACATCTCTTATATGGAAAGGGCTAGAAGTAGATTGATGTGTGAACATAAACTTTTCTAATGAACTTGTAAAATAAAGCAGTCTAAGAAAAATAAAAGAGACAGAAGTAAAGTGCAGAGACAAAAGCAAAAGCTGCTCACCTGAGCTGCTAGCTGTATTTATATCCATAGGTTACTTGAGGTCACTAACATTATTAGTACATATAGTTAATTTTATTACTAGGCAGGTTACAGGCTTAATAACATTATTTGGCTTATTCCTCAGTTACATATTATGTTGCAATGTGCAATGTTAGGAGCTTTTCTGTATTTTTAAAGAAAATCCATAGTAAAAAGTTACTGTTAGGTTGACAGGTTTAGGTTCAGTGAAACATTGTGGTTGTCTAACAAAAGAGTTCCTTTAGTCCCAGGACCTGTGTGCCTGACATCAAGGTATAGGCTGATAAGACTCTAACACAGAGCCTCATCATGAAGGACATTACTACAGCAAGTAGGCATTCTGTGTATTTGCACAGAAACTTCCTAGCAGCCAGGCATTCTGTGTCTTTGCACAGAAACTGCCTAGCCACCAAGCATGCCACAGTCATGAAGTTTTCAAAGAACTCAATCCCAAACACAAAACCCATACAAAGCAGCATAAGCCTAAACTTATTCCAAAGCAAAATTCAAGGGGTGCTTTTTTTATAATTAGTTTCTCACTGTCCATGAAAGGATATATCTGTTGGCATAATTATCTACTACTGTTGATGGAACACTCTGGAATTTCAGGGAGATATATAATTTGGAAGCAGATAAACAAATGTGCACTGGGTATTCTTCAGTTTTTTTATGCTCCAAAAAGTATGGTTTCCCAAACTTATATCCTTCCAAACTGCTGAAAATGCACATTATTTAAATCTAAACAAGATTAGTTGTTCTCAAATCAGTGCACTCCTTCTCTTTTCCTTAGTAGACTGTGCTGTGGAGACACTTGAAGGGAGGGGCATCTCACAAAATCCCTGTAGGTACACTCTGAGTACTCTCTGTGTACAGAAGACAGGGGACACTTTGAATATCATCTGTTTGAGATTACTAAAGAGTCATTTCACAGTGCTGTGAACTCTAGGTAGGTGAGGATCATGTATAGTAGTTCTTCTTACAGATGTGGACACATCTGTCATCAGCTTCCTTAAGGACTGATTCTGACTATGCCATGCATAACCTAAAGCTGCCCAGTAAAACTTACCTTGCTCCTGGTTTATTCTGCAAAATCAAAACCATCAGGATAGCTCAGGTGGAGGAAAGGAAAAAAGATTTTAGTCTCTACTGAGCATGCTGGAGAGTGTTGAGGATGTTTAAATGAAGGCATTTATTTATCACAGTCATTATACATGTATATACATATACATGTATATATATATATAATATATATATGCATATATATAATCACACACACACACACACACACACATACATATCTATTTGGGTGGGTACCGGAGTATTGAACCCCTGCACACTTAACCATTCAGCCACAATCCCAGCACTTTTTAAAATTTATTTAAAGACAGGTTTCACTGAGTTGCTTAGGACCTTGCTACATTGCTGAGGCTGGCTTTGAACTTTTGATCTTCCTGCCTCAGCCTCCCAAGATGCTGGGTTTAGAGGCAGGTATCAGCCCCTGGCTAAAGAAGAAATATTCATGAAGATATCTAACAAAAGAAGTGCAAGAGCTTTATGCTGAGTAATATTTTTAAATGCTGAAAAACAATCAAGGGAAAAGTGAATAAATTGAAACATCCCATGTACATGGTAACCAGTATTTCTCTTAGTTAAGAAAAATGGTACCTGCCCATGCAGAGGTCTGTAGTAGCCCAATTCTGGCCAATCCTCTGATTCCTGCCTTTCTGCACCTGAGGACCCAGGGCTGAAGCAATGACACATCCACAGATCATTTGGCCCTTTTTGGGGTGGCACCAGGGCCTCTGGCCAGGCACAGGTGGAGTAGGTTGCCTGGGAGTTTCACCCTGCATGGCCTAGCAGGAGCAGGCAGGAGACTGTTCAGGACCTCCTGTGCCCAAAATGAGCTCTTCTAGCTACTCAGGGACATGAAGCTGACATGGTGTCCTCACCGCTCTGCAAACACACCTAGACCACTTAACAAAGCTGCAGTGTCATCTTCACAGATACTTTGTTCTCCTCAAAAGCCAAAATGGGTTCATGACAAATTCAGTGAGCTTCTGGGCAATGGATCCAGCCCCAGTGCAACAGATCCTTCCATATGTAGAAGAGAAGTCTCAAAGAAGAGTGATATCTGGAGCATTTTGCTACTGAAGAGAGGTGAAAAAATTGCTGCAGTAAATAACTAACAATAACAAGAATCAACAGTGGGAGCAAATTATGGATCGGTATTGAAATCTCATCAGGGATGTAAATGCTATTCACCCATTCTATGGGATTATTCTCTTAACTTTGTTTTCCCATAAGTTTCATCTGTCTGTCCCCTAAAAGACTGAGAAACAAATGTACAGAAAAATCAGTTTTTACTGATGGTCTCCATAGATGGAACATCTTGGGGAGCATGTGCGTTACAATAAGCATTGTATCCTCTGGTGTACAAGGTCCTTTCTACCCACCCCAGTTCCATACTGGCAAAGTACTATGGGGTGTACCATCTTCCAGATAATCACCTGGGTTTTACTGTCTTTCATGGAGCAATTTAAAAAAAAAATGCTGCCAGGCACAGAGGCATATACCTGTAATCCCAGTGGCTTGGGAGGGTAAGGCAGGAGGATTGCAAGTTTGAAGCCAGTCTCAGCAACTGAGCATGAAATTTAGAAAGACCCTGTCTCAAAATGGAAAAACAAATTAAAAAGCTGGAAATTTGGCCTAGTTGATAAACACCCCTCAGTTTAATCCTTGATATCTTCCCCCAAATTACATATATTTTATATAAAGAAACACACCATTAGTTGTCCCCACCTCCGTTTATTCTCTTGTGGCAGGAAAGCCTTCTTGGATTGAGTGTATTTTGGAAAGTAGACAGTTTTTACTCTACTTAAATTAACAAATATTTCTATCTCTGCTGGTCAGTCCAACCCCTTCCTCTGCCTCCTTTGTGTCAAGTGTGCTTTAGGTACATGGACTCTGCATACGCCACATCCACAGGTTGTGGTTCTGTGTCAGTTTCCACTCTGTGCTACTTCCCCTCAGGCTGCATTTCTTACATCACAATCCTACACTTAAGGCTAAATATTATATTTTGAATATGTATCATTGGACTTTTAATTTCTCACACCTTGTATATATTACCAGATAATCAGACACCCATTCACATTAGGAACTCCAGATATATATATATTCACACACATACATAAGCACTATCCTACATAGCTCTATATCCTTGTACACATACAGTTGTAAATACTTTTCTACATTCCATTTTTGCATATTATCCTTATGTATGGTATATCTGTAAAATTACAAATTAAACAAGACCTGCCTCAGATAATTATTGCATTATGCAATTGTTTGTCTGTTGAGGAAGTTAAAGAAAGACCAAGGATATAATTAAAAATTTTGGAGGGATGGGGATTGAACTCAGGGGCACTCAGCAAGCCATCACCATGCCCAGCCTAATTTTCTCGTTTGTCAATTTCTTTATTTGATCGATAATAGATTGGAGTTGCCATCTAGAGTTATTTTCTCAAACCCATTAAGGTTATGATCCCACCCACCTTCTTTGTACCACAATTAACAGGGGGAGGGCTGGAGATGTAGCTCAGTGGTAAATTTTCCCTGCCCTATATTCAATCCCTACCATGGGGGACATAAGAAGCATCTGGAGTTCAGCTCTCAGCCCTAGGCAAATATGGGGCCACTTTTCCACACTAGTGGGACTATGAGTCTTTATACCTTAGCCCCATTCTCCATAAGCAATATTGTTACAGAGAATGAATTTGGGCCAGCGTGCAGAATGTGAAAGACTTCACAAAATCCAAGTTAAGAGCAACTAATACAATTGTACTTCCTTTTCAAGAGGGGGTAGATACCACAGGATATTGGCCCCGAGTAGTAAGTATGTGGGGTTTATATGCAGGCTTTTTGGGCAGAGCTGAACAGGGGTTTTGTTTCCTTCTGATTTGACCATTGGTTGAAACCTAGGAAGCTGAGAGCACTGGAGTCATTCCCAGCACAGCAAAGAAGCGCCACCTGAAAAGGGCACGGGCCAAGAATCTGTCACTCTAGCCAGTTTAACTCAGTAATTGGCTAACACTAGCTGTCAGTCACGATGCAGAGGCGTGCTGGGAGGGCGGCCCATCCGGGACACTGGCGTGGAACTGTCCAATCAGGTGCGGCTACGTGCAGAAGGGCGGCTTCTGATATCTCGGGCTTTTCTTCCTCTCCAACTCAGCTCCTTTCTTTCCAGGCCCCTTGTGCCCTGCTCGGTAGGTCCAGGCGACCCTAGGCAGCCTCAATCCCTAGCCCTGTCTGGTGCCCGGAGGGTCCTCAAGTGGACGCCGGGTCATCAAGAAAACCAAAAATGGTGAGTTTGCAACAAGGTCTGACAGCGCGCGTTCAGCACCTGCCTGGGGTCCGGGCCTGCGGGTGAGCTGCGGAGCTTGCGCGGTCCCCACTTAGCCAGATTTCCCGGGACACTGGGGTGCAGCTGTCCCATCAGGTGGCCCACGGAGGAAAGGGGCAGGCTTCCGCAGTCTCCAGGACTCCCCTTCCTCACCGAGTCCTCCTCTTCCAGGGCGCGCCTTCTCTGCTCCGAATGCTCAGGTGACTCTTTCGCAGCAATTACCCCGCAATCTCGGGTGCCCTGAGGTTCCTCCAGAGGACCGCCGCATCACAACGGAAGTGAAAAATGGTGAGTGTGCGGCAAGGACTCGCGGGATCGGGTCAGCACCTGCGGTTGAGCTGCGCAGCATGGCGGGGTCCCTCTGTGGAGTGGCCCTGGCTACTGTCCCGTGGGTCCCCGGGGTGGCTGGGAGGCTGAGGTCCCTGCGTCCTCTCCTCTCCTGCTGGTTGCCTGCTCTCACTCTTCCAAATGTGCGCGAAGCAGAATCTCAAATCCGCTTTCTTTCCCCCGCTTTAGCTCCTCTGCAGGCTGCTGCAGGTCCTAAAAATTGCCCTTGCCTCCTGTGTTCTAAAATGCCATCCTCGACTTTACACCAGTATTACACATTCGTTCTTCCTATTATGCTTCAAATGGACACAGTCTATTCATTTTCACTTTTCCCCTAGTGGAATATTGAAATATGTATGTATTTGGGATCAAAGTAAGGGAGCTATATCAGCCACCTCCCCAGTCCTCCCTTTTTAAAATATTTGAGATCTGGTCCCACTTCTTTAGGTGGCTGGCCTCCAAATTGTGGTCCTCCTGCCTCAGCTTCAGGAGTCCCTGGGACTACAAGCCCTTGCCACTATCACTGGCAAGAATAACACTTTTGAAAGCATTTGTTTTCTGTTTGTAAATATTATAGTTGAAGGAAAAATAATTACTTGACAGTTCTCTGTATTTTGGTAAAATAATTGTTTTAAAGGAAATAAGGCAGTTGTTTATTGGAACTAGGTATATTGAGTCCTGGGTTGCATTCAAGCCCCCTTTGGGGGACATAAGTAAATAAATTATTTATTTAAACTTGTTTTCATTAGTTATCCATGACGGTAGAATGCATTTGGACACATCATACGTAAATAGACTATTGCTTCTCTTTTTTCTGGTTGTATGTGACGTAGATTCACACAGGTCATGTAGTCATATATGCACTCAGGGTAATAATGTCTGATTCATTCTACTGTCCTTCATCCCCAGCCCTTTTAAATTTTATTTCAGACATTGTCTGGCTATGTTGCCCACCTGGAAAATAGGTTTTTTTGATCCAAAAGTTAATGAACATCCTCAGGATCATGGGTTCAGGTTACCCTGAATGATGTATGTGTGTATGTGTCCCAACCTGGAAGAGATTTTATTTTATTTTACTTATTTATTTATTTATTCAGTACTAGGGATTGAATCCAGGGGCACTTAACCACTGACCTTTATCACAGGCTCTTCTTGTAAGAGCCCTAATTGAGGAGATAGCTAAGATGGCGGCTAGCTGAGAGCCATAAAGGTGTTCAAGTATTTTCACCTGATAGTCATGCATTTATCTAAGAATCTTTTTATGCCTGTGAACACTGTGTGACACACCTGTAAGCTCCAGCTGTTAACATGTGTCTTTGTTAAGGCAAAAAGTATTTAACCGGGTGAGGGTTAGTTAGAGGAGTGGTTGGAATTAGACCCGAGAGAGAAGTTAGAAGAAAGAAGAATAAAAGAACTTTTTCGTTTCCATTCTGCTTCCGAATTTTCTCCTGCGGCTTCTTTGATGCAAGCGGCAATCACTACAGGCGGCAACACTTCTTATATTTTATTTTGAGACATGATTTTGCCAAGGGGCTTAGAGCCTAAGTTGCTGAAGCTGGCTTTGAATTTAGCAATTCTCTTGGCTCAGCCTCTCTAGCTACTGGGATTACAGTTTTGTGCCACTGTGCCTGACCTACATGAACTTTTATAGTCAGAAAAAAAAAAAAAAAAAAGTTATGTATCAATACATAACCAATTGCATTGGTAGGTACATCAGATTGGTGGGCCACAGGAAAAAAAAGAGGAAATTTCTTTTGATTGTACCCAGGGACTCAAGTATGCTTGGCAATGCTTTACTACTGAGCTACTCACCAACCCAAGAAAATTAGTCTTATAGCCTCCTATTTATTTATTGACTTACTTATTGAGGGCTTTGGATTGAAGCCAGGGATTTTCTGATGCTTATATTATGCTCTTTAAATTACTTTCAACTTTGTGAGCAGCATTTGGGAGGTGGGTGAGTGTTTTACTGTACATTAAACTCAGAGGCATTTGACCACTTAGCACATCCCCAGCCTTATTTATTTTTATTTAGTTTTGATTTTTGTTTCTTAGTTTGTTTGTTGTTGTTGCTTTTTGTAGTTGTATATGGATGGAATACCTTTATTTTGTTTATTTTTATGCGGTGCTAAGGATCATACCCAGTTCATCACATGTGCTGACAAGTACTTTGCCACTCAGCTACAGTCTCAGTTCCCCCAGCTTTTTAGTTTTGATGAAGACTTATCCTAACTAAATTTTTGAGGATCTTGAGAATTTGCTGAGACTGGCCTTGATCTCGCCATCTTCCTGCCTCAACCTCCCTAGTAGCTAAAATTACAGGTGCACACCACCACATCCAGCAGTTGGAATGACTTTTAAAGATAAATCATCACTTTTCTCTCTAGAGGGAAACAATATTGAAAATCAATTTTTTTTGCTCTTCTCCATAGTTTCAAAATTTGTATCTATAACTCTTCTTCTTTTCTTTATGCTTTCATTATTATGGCAAAGGTATTTGATGTGTAATATTGTTTTGTATGTATATATTTGTGAAACTTTCATGGCATGGTAGTTGATTTACTTCTTTATTAAATAAACTTTATTTTTCAGAGCAATTTTAGGCTTACATAGTGTATAAGTCAGGGGTTCCTGTAGGAACAGCTTAAACAGAAAATATGATTCTAAAAAGGGGATTTATTAGATTGGCTTGCTCAACCTGAAGCTGGATAGTCCACAGTGTCAATGGCCATCTGCAGGCTGGAGATCTGGGGAAGCAGTACCTGTGCAGTCCAAGAGGCTGAAGCCTCAGAAAAAGAGGGATCAATGGTGTTACCCTAGTCTGAGAGCCAAGGCTTCTGTAAATTTCCTGAAGAATCATTGGCACAGTCTGCTTTGGAAGAGTGAATAAGGGAGAGTCTGACATTCTCAGGGAGCAGAACATCAATGGAGAAGCCTTTGGAGAAAAATCCAGCTTACATCTGCTGCTGCTTTCTTCTTCCAACTTTTATTTCATCCAAGCCACCATCTTATTGGATAGTGCTTCCCATGATTAGGGATAGTGTCCAGTTCACTATCTCACATGCCAGTCATTCCTAGATACACCCTCATTGACACATTCAGAAGCCTCTTAAACATTGGTATGTTTTAATCCAATCCAGTTGATAATTCATATAAACCATTACAAATAGTATTGAACACCCCTTCTCTCCAGCTCATAGTCTCCACTGTTTATAACATCTTGCATTGGTGTATATATTTGTTAGTTACTGAACCAGTATCCTACATTGGATGGTGAAAGTTGATGAAGCAACATATTATCGTCAGCTGTATATCGTTGGCTGCTGTAGTCATTGCTGTGAGGTTTTCTTTGCACACACTTTTTATCTCATTTGGATTTTCCTTTTCTCCTTTGTCAAAGATCAGTCAAATATATTTATACCATGCCAAATACTACACTATCTTGATGATTGTAGCTTTTTATTAGTTCTTAAACTCAATTAGTGTCCATCTTGTGAATTTAGTGTTCATTACTCTGTTGCTTGTTCTAGATGTTTCATTCCTGAAAACATGACTTAAAAGATTTTTTATTGGGATTTTTATTAAATCCATACTGAAATTGGTGAGAATCGATTATAATACTGAGGCTTCCCATCAGCAAACATAAAATATCTTCACATTTACATTGTCTTTGATAACTCTTATTAGAAGTTTGCAGTTTTTGTCATGCACTTTGTTTTTCAGATTTATATGTGAAAATCTCTCTTTTTTATTAGTGCTATATAGTGGTGTGTGTTTTTTTCTTTTTTGTTTTTTGTTTTTTGTTTTGTTTTTGTTTTGGTGCTGGTTGTTGAACTCAGGGGTGCTCTACCATTGAGCTACATCCCTAGTCCTTTTTATTTGTTTATTTTCAAACAGAGTCTTGCTAAATTTTCCAGACTGGCCTCAAAGCTGAGATTCTCCTTGCTTGGCCCCTTGAGTGGCAGTGATCACAGTCATGGCCAATGTGCCCAGCTTGCTGCTGTCATCAGTATAACATGACAACACCGATGTCCTCTTGTAGATTTTCATGATGCTCTGCTGTATTTCACAAAGAGTAGAGGATCATGCTGTATGTATAAAAACATTTGTGTTTTTCTCAGCTTGAGTGCTTTTATTTATTATTGTTGACTTTTTTCTTTAACTGTTGATGTAATCATGATATTTATTGTTTTGCTTTTTGTTGTGATGGATCATGTTAATTGATTTTCAAAGTTTGAGTCAGACTTGCATAGTTGTAATAATTCCCTCGTGGGCATGTTTTCAGTTATTTTTGGAGTCAATCAAGTAATGTGAGTTGAGGAATTATGATCCTGAGAGTAATTCCTAGTTATTTTATCTATTGAATTTTGATTATATTGTAACATATGCCTCCGAACAAATTAGGAGATGTTTACTCTGCTTCTGCGTTCTGGAAAAATAATGTAGAAAATCGGTGGCAGTTCTAAGTATTTTGTGGAAACCTGTATGAGATGTCAGAGCCTTGTCTTTTTTTTTGGGTAGTAATTAGTTATTTAGTCAGATTTGTCAGTGGGCATTTGTTCATCTGTCTTGTGTTCTTCTTCTTGTGTTTAAGTTGTAGGAGATTGTTTCTCTCAAAGAATTAGTCCAGTTCCTCTTAGCTATGTAATTTGTGTCAAGCACATGTTCATGATATTGTGTAAGTGCCCATGGGTTGGTAGCGATGGTGCTTTTATTTCTGTTGGTAGTTTCTCTTTCCTCTGTTTTCTTATTTCATTAATGTTATTTATTTTTTATTCCTCTATTCTGCTTGTTTATTTTTATGTGGTGTTGAGGATTGAACCCAGTGCCTCACAGGTGTTAGGCTAACACATTACCACCAAGCCACAACTCCAGCCCCTGTTTCTTAGCCCATATTATTTATCAGTGATGCTGCTGCAAAACCAAGCATGTGATTTTGTACACTGCTGATTTCCTGATTTTGGTTTCAATAATACCCTCTCTGTTACTTGCCTGTGCTTAATTTATATTCACCTTGCTTTTCTTTCTCTGGTTTCTTTATATGGAAGATTAAATGATTGCTTTTAGGTCTTCTTTTGTGAAAAGTGCATTGGAGGCCTTAGATACTCCCAAAGCTCCATCTGTGCTGTTTTGTACAAATTTCCTGTGGTGGAGTTTTACATTTTGTTTCCCTAGAAATGGTCACCTATTCTCTTAATTACCTCTTCCACCTGCATCTCTTTAGCATCCTGTGCTTCACCTCCCATTGCCTGGAGTCTTTCCAGCTGCTTCTGATCTGATTTCTGTTTTAACTCAAATTTTCTTGGAGCATATTTGGGATTTTACTGGTGTTGAACATTTGTTAAAGTGTGGTTTATGGCTCAGAATGTGGCCTCTCCTGGGGAGTATTGCTGTGACCCTGAGAAGGCTGTGTGCTTTGCCTTTGTCTGAAGGCCAGTGAAGTCCTCCTATCTGCCTCTCTGTAAGAGCTCTCTGTCCTAGCAGAATTGTGCTAATGTCCCCCAATGTATCTGTGTATTCTTCATTGTCCTGGGCAGTTCTGTTTGTCTCTGCTGGTATATTTTGACTTTGATTCAGGTGCATGCATATTAAAAATTCAAGAGTGATACTTGAAGTTTAGCCTAGGCAGAGCATGGTGGCACACACCTGTAATCCCAGGGGCTGGGAGGCTTAGGCAGGAGGATCACATGTTAAGAGACAGCCTCAGAATCTTAGTGAGGCAGTGAAAAACTTAGAGACACCCTATCTCAAAACAAAAATAAACGAGTAAAATAAAAAGGGATGGTGTTGAGGCTCAGTGGTTAAGCACCCCTGAGTTCAATCCCTGGTTGAAAAAAAACAAAGAAAGAAAATTTAACATAGGGATTATGGATCTGATCTTTCCCAGGGTGGTCAGCTTTTTTTTTTTTTTTTTTTTTTTTTTTAATAATATTTTTTTATTTGTTTTAGTTGTACACAATGCCTTTATTCATACATCTTGCTGAAGATTCAACCAGGGCCACGCTCATGCTAGGTGTGAGTTCTACTGCTGAGTCACAAACCCAGCCCATTGTGGTTAATCTTAAGTCATTTATTTTATATTGTTGAGCCATGGTTTCCTGTTTTTTAGTATCCTTGTGCTTTTTTTATTTGTTGTTGTTAAAAAATGAAGGGAAATGTGTTTCTCCCCTTTCTCCTATGGTGCTTTTTCTGTTTGTTGAAGGCTTTATGCAGTTGCTTAGAGACTTCATTGTCTGTGCTATGTATAGGGAATTAACTTGTGTTCAGCCTCTTTGACAGATCTCCCTGAATACCAGTGTGGTGACAGAGTGAAAAGTTTAGCAGTTTAGGAGCTGACAGCCTATGGTTTTACCTGCTGACACACAGCAGCTTTGCTTCCTGTCATTTCACCATGGAGGCTTTCAGCAGGTACAGGTAACAAGCAGGTAACAAGATAACCAGAGTAGCAGAAGCAGCAAATAAAGTAGCCCCGACAGAACAATCTCTCTTTAGGCTTAGTGCAGTAAAAGTCCCTAAGCACTATGAGCTGGGTCCTTAGACTGTAGACAAGCTTGAACCGATAAAAGGAATATAATATGCACCCTCAAAAAGATTGCACCAACTTCCTTGCCTTGATGTACCCAAAACTTTGTTATGTATAAAAGTAAAAAGCCCTGTTGTACTCAGGGCTCAGGCTTTGGGAATTCTTCTTCTGGGCTGTGGTGCCACTAATACACTCTTGCTTCCAGATCTCTTTGTCCTTGCTCTCATCTTCTGCTCCACCAGAAGTTAGGAAAGAGCAGTAAAAATAGCAAGAACTCAGTTCCTTTGTTTTCTGTGGGTAGATTTTCTGGGGCTGCTGCTTCCACATACAGTGGTGGTTTTTAAAACTCTGCTGTGCCTTCACTCTGCAGAACCCAACCTGGAGAGAAACAGTGCTGAGCAAGTGCACTTGGTCTTTTCTGAAAGGAATTTTCCTGCCCTGCATGGGCTTCCTCAAACTTCTTCAGTATACCTTGGTAGTTTTATTTTGGAGGAGAATACAATGCAGTGAAACTCTAGGTGCTTAACCACTGAGCCACATCTCCAAATTCCATTTATTATTATTATTATTATTTTTGAATTTATAGAGAGTGTTATACCAAGTTGCTTAGGGCCTCACTAAGTTGCAGAGGCTTGTTTTGGACTTGTGATCCTCCTGCCTAAGGCTCCTCAACGTGGGTTCTTTTGAAACCAGATTTCCAAAAGAAATTCTCCCAGAAGCTTTCTTTTCCAGATTTTAGGTGGTGGTTTAGTGGGTAAGCAATAATTTGCTGCTCTTGCTAGATGTAGGCTGCTTATTTACTTAGAACCTTTTAAATAATTTCTGCTAATTTTTCACAGTGAATAATTTTGGCTTAGAAGAGTTAGTGGATTCTTTTTTTTAAGTCTTTAAAGACATTAACATAGTTCTGTGATGAATCTAATAGAAAATTGCAGAAACATGGAAAAGGTCTGCTGTGTGCACTCTGGAGCTAGTGAGCCGTGTCTTATAGTGGGAGGTCAGGCCACTGTCCTACACCAGAGAGGGTCTGTCTGAAGGGTGAGTGAAGGCCACACTGTGATTGCTGATGTCCACTGTTATTCACGACTGCTTCTTTCTCTGTTGAAAACCTTTCAGGGCTTTCGGGCATGATGACATTCTTGTTCTGATGGTTCTGCTTTGTGTTTCCACTTTTCTTTGGAGAATATACATGTGGAGCAGCTCCCTCTCCCTGAAGCCATTGTCATCTTGGATATAAATGACTTTTCTTCAAAGATCAATTGACAATATTTGTATGAGTTTTTCCTGGGCTCTGTTGTGGTCTACTTTATGGTAGTGCCGTGATGGTTTCAGGCTCTCTGTTCTGTTCTATTTTGTGGCAGTACCATGTTGGTTCCAAGCTCTCTATTGTGTTACATTGGTGTCTGGGTTGCTCTATTTGTTTACTGCTTATCATTTTTTTAGAATTGTTTAGCTTGTTGTTTTATAGAAGTAAATGTCCACTAGGTACAGTGGTGCATGCCTGTAATCTCAGCAGCTCGGGAGGCTGAGGCAGGAGGATTGAATATTCAAAAGCTAGCCTCAGCAACTTATGAGGCCCTGAGCAACATAGGAGACCCTGTCTTAAGATATCAAATGTGTTTAGGATGTATCTCAGTGTTTTCATAACCTGGATTCGATCCTTGCTGTGTTTGTTTGTTTTGCCCCACCATAAATAAATAAATAAATAAATAAATAAATAAAATTTTATTAAATTTTCTGTAGGCTTCTGAAAAGTACTTTGGTTTTTCACTTTTGAATGCATAACAAATGGACTTGTCTACCTAAGAAGAGATGCAGTGTCTTTTGCCACTTAGATTCCTGTTTGCCTGGACCATCATTGTGATCTGTCCCTATGACACCTTTTGTCACTCTTCATCATTTTATGCCCTGAAGGCCAATCCACTGAAGGCTTTCTTGTGGTTTCTTGTAAAATCTGCTGCTCAGAATGTCACACAATGTTTTAATTCCTTGAGTATGGTTGTGTTTCAGTGGCAGGGACACATTCTAGTAGGTGATGTTTTTAGCTTAACCCATCACTGTGCAGACATCTGAGCATGCTTACAGACATATATGCAGTGGTCTGTTTCACACCCAGACTGTGTGAGATAGTTGAGAATTCTGGTCTGCAATCCTGTTGCTTTTCCACTCTCTTGAAGTGCTCCTGCCTTAGTTTTGTCTGCACCAACTTTGCTACAGGCACAAGGAATCGCTGTCACGACAGACAACCATTGCTTATGTGGCCCATCCTTGATCACAGTGTCCTTGTGCAGAACATGGTTGTGTGTCACATGACTGAACATTCTGTGTGTGGACTCTCTGCTGCTGAGAAGAGTTTGACAGTCACTGGACATTTATTATTGCTATGAGGTTTGGAAAAGTAGTTTCTGCTGTCTATTAAGAAGACTCTTTTTGAGACTTGTAAAACTTTGTAAGGCTGTTGTTTGGACAAGGTGACATCTTGGGGACATTGAGTTATTTCTAAGACACATGCCATCTTTCCAGTTACCCCACTCTGCTTTGACATTAACCAGTATGAGTTATCAAAATGTTCTGTATGTTAATCACTGTGCTTGTTGACTAGTCATCTAAATTTGGTCTGGAATAAAGTGCCTGCAAACTTCTAGTTGTTCTCTTGGTGTAATCACACAGGTTGAGCTCAATCCCCAGTTTACACATTGTGACTACATGATTAAAATGTCTTTGAGGGATGCTCAGTAGAGATCCTGTGCCTACAGTGTTTGGGTGAGAAGTGATTCTAATCACTTCTGTAAGATTGGAACTATAGACTTTAAGAAGGAAAACAGGAGATCAGTAAATACCATGTTGTTTACATTGACTCTGTAGGCACAGTGAACCACTGTGGTTCTCAGAATCTGTCCCAAATGCTGAGTTTCCAGATTCCATCTATTTCCACCTTCATTAGTTTTGTTTTCTAAGTGTAAGTAAAATCGGACATACAAATAGTAGGTCTTTACTGCACAGGATGTTGTTAGGATATGTAATAGAGATGAAACAAACAAAGAAGTTAGGAATGCCCCAGGAGCCTGCCTTACTTCTTGTGAACTCACCACCAGGAAGGCTGTAAAACCCTCTACTCTTTTTCTTATGAATGACCCAATTTTAGTGTTGGAATTACTATGAGGAATTGAGTAAAGTAAAGATTTGATGCACCAAATCAGGGAAGTAATCTGGAGGCCAGAATATTATCTGAACATCATACACATATACATTTCTCATGCTGTTCATCTCTCCTGGCCTCCACTTCACATTCCTGGGATATTTTAGATCTCAGTGACCATTGAGGATGTGGATGTGAACTTCACCCAGGAGGAGTGGGCTTTGCTGGATCCTTCCCAGAAGAACCTTTACAGAGATGTGATGCAGGAAGTCTGCAGAAACTTGACTTCTATAGGTAATAATGATGTTTTTTTTTACTTAAGAAAATAGAGAACTAGTGTTATTTTGGTCTTTCATGTAGAATGTGGTGGGAAGATTCTTTAGTTAATTATTGCAGTATAAAAAGTCCCTAGAATTTGTCAAAGTTTTTCTAGGTCATAGTAATTTATAATGCTTGCTCTGGGTTGGCATTTTAGGAAAGAATTGGGAAGACAAGAACATTGAAGATCAGATCAAAAATTCTGGAAGCAATCTAAGGTAATTTTGCTCACAAGAGAAAGCAATGTTCTTGAGAGAATCTTAAGAATATCATATAACTTTTAAAACCAACCAAAGAAATATACTTGAATGTACGATAGATATTCACTCTTTCCAAAGTAGTTGACATGCAAAAAGTACTATGAAATTGCATACATGAACATCACTATTTGGATAATAGCCATAGAGAAGGAGTTTTGCTTAGGATTATTTCCTTTCAATTTTTTTTTTATTATTATTATTTAGGCAATTTGAATAAATCAGAAAACCTTGCATCTACTTGATGTTGGTAGTAATATAAGCCTAAGGTCTATTAATAAATAGAAAACCACAAATGAGTCAAGCATTGATAATGTGTTGGTCATTGTTCATAGAAGTCATATGGTAAAATTGAGAGGTAAAGCAGATGTTGTAGGGAAACTTTCCGTGAGGTTCCAATTCTTTTTGTTTTTGTTGTTGTTCTTTTTGGGGATTGAACTCAGGAGCCCTTGACTGAAGGAGCCCCAATTAGGGAGATGGCTATTGCGGTCAGCTGGAAGCCATAAGTTCCACCTGATAATAAGTATGTATGTGACGCACCTGTAAATGCACGTGAGGCACCCGCAAAGCTAAAGGTATATAACCGGGTGAAAGCGGTCGGAGTGAGGAGAAGAATGAATTCATTCAGTCAGTCGTGCAGTCGCTCGGTCAGTCAGAAGAAGAGTTCGGGTCAGAGAAGAAGAAAAGAATCAGAGCGTCCAGAACGTAGGCAGAGCGGTTACAGAAGAGAAACCAGATAGAAGAAGTAATTGCTGGTCAGAGTCAGGCTGAGGCTCCCGAGGAAGAAAGAAGAAAGAAGCTCTAAAAGCTAAGCTCTCTCTCTCTCTAAAGAAGAAATCTCTCTCTTTCAAGTTCTCTCTCTTTCTCTCTAAGCTCTAAGAAGATGAAGAAGAAAAAGCTCTATCTTTCTCTCTAAGCTTTAAGAAGAAGAAGAAGAAAAAGCTATCTCTAATCTTTCTCTCTAAGCTCTAAGAAGAAGAAAAATCTTTCTTTGTCTCTCTAAGCTCTCTCTAAGAAAGTAGAAGTAAAAGTAGTAGTATCTTTACTCTGCCTCCAAGAGTTTTCCTCCCACGGCGTTGTGGCTGGCCACGACAGGCAGCTTACACTTGACCACTGGGCCACATCCCCAGCCCTTTTTATTTTATTAGAGACAGGGTTTCTCTGAGTTTCTAAGTGCCTCACCATTGCTGAGGCTGGCTTTGAACTTGTGATCCTCCTGCCTCAGCCTCCCAAGTGCTGGGATTATAGGCGTGCAGCACCGTGCCCAGCTGAGATTCCAGTTCTTAATTTAACAAAGAAAAATTGTAATAGAATAAGTTCATGTGACTGTATTATGTGTGCAAAATAGTT
>CM046662.1:3084379-3127968 GCA_025594165.1 Tamias sibiricus | reverse complement strand
CCTTCTTCTTCCCTTCTCCTGAGAGCATGTGGCAGATAGCAAGGAGAACTCGGCCATAAGAACATGTAATACCAGTGAAAGGAACCATGAGAAAGAAAGAGGTGCTTACAAACACTGTGTACTCATAGACCCAGCTGTCCATGCAGGCCAGAGGCAGCATAGCAGGGACATCACAGAAGAAGTGATTGATGGCCCTGGATCTGCAGTAAGGAATATGCAGAGCATATACAGTATGAGCACAAGAGTTGACAGAGCCCAGTATCCAAGACCCCAATATCATGAGCAGACACACTCTTTTGTTCATATGGATGGGATAGTGGAGAGTGTAGAGAATCAGAAGAATGACAACAAGATTTCTTGCAAACGAGGCCTTGTTGTCCTTGGTGGGCATGTCTGCAAACAGAACGTTCTGCCAAGAGGTATAGAACAGGTAGAGAAGAAACAAGTAGTTTATCACAAGTATTGGGTGCAGGCATTCTCGCAAATGAGGCGCTTATCACTCCCTTGGTGAACATACTGCAAACGGAACGTTATGCCAAGAGGCTAATCAGAAAGTATGGCAACAACAGTTCTTGCAAACGAGGCTTTGTTGCCCTTGGTGGGCGTGTCTGCAAACGGAAAAGTTTTGCCAAGAGATATAGAATAGATAGTAAAAAAAACATTGCTTGAAAATGAGGGTATTTCTTTCTTGTTTCTTCTATATTGAAAAGAAGAGGAGCTCAAAGTGTTCTAGCCCTAACTAGTTTAAGATATCTTTAGGGAAAGTTTATCTGGCTGATTGGTGATTCGCAAATTTGCGCTCGTCATTGCTACTGGCTATTTGCCTTCATTGTCTGTTAATGTTTGCTGATGGCTAATTGCCTTCTTTGTCTGGATATGTATAAAGAGGCTGAGAGAAATATAATAATAAAAAAAAAAAAAACACTGCATGCTGATCCTGTGTTGGAGTCTGACCTACAATAGGAGAGGAAGACAGATTGCCACATAATGGTCATAGGCCATAGATGCTAGCAGCAGTCCTTCTGCACCTGCTAGAGTCAAGAAGAGGAAGATCTGAACCCCACATCCAAGGAAGGAGATAGACTTGTTGCCCAGCATGAAAGTGGAAGCCTTCTTCGGGACAATGGTGGAGATGTAAGTTAGGTCCATGAGGGAGAGCTGACTAAGAAGGAGGTACATAGGTGTGGAGATGGGCGTCCAGGAGGATCAGCAGGATCATGGACAGGTTGCCAACTAAAGCCAGTAGGAAGAAGAGCATAGTGAGAACCAAGAGAAAAAGGCAAGTTCTTGATGGTGGGATAAATCCCAACAAGATGAAATCAGGTGACATGTGATTATAATTTTCCATCATTCATTTACTTTTTCCTGGAAACACATAAATCAATAAGGTATATAAACAGTAAGGTATTTTAGATTCATTCATTTAGTCAGACTGTGAATCATTAAAGCCCTTAGATGAAGAATAAACTGTTATGAAAATAGAATCCCATTTCCTGCTTCATAAATCTATCTTAAGGTAGCAAACATGGCCAACATTTTTATAAAACCTGTGGAGTCATGAAACCAGCATATTTCTGCATTGGCTTTATTAGACTATAGATATTTATTTTCCCAAAGAAACAGGTGTCATCAAGATGAGGTCTTATGAGTAAATGCATAAACTACAGGCTCATGTTTGAATGCATTTTTATTACGGGGTGGTGGGGTGAGTTTTCTTCCACATTTCAGGATTAATTTTACTTCCAAAAGTGTGATCATTTACCAATTCAAGTTTAAATACTTAATTCCTTTTGTGAGAGTTAATTGCCCCATGATTGTTTGAATAATTGCAGTCATCTTTCTTTCCCCCACCCCCTACTTTATGAATACTGTTCTTATTCCCCCAAAAAAGAAACTAGTTTGAGATAAAACATACTCATCTGGAGATGTGCCGGTTTCTCCCTGTTCTCTCATTGAGAAATAGGATACAACTTACTGGCCTCTATAGATGGAAACATACTGGTTTCCCTTTTCTCTCCTTGAGAAGATTCAGGACATGCTAGTTTCCCTCTTTCCCCTTCTGAGAGAAATGAAAACTGCCTGTGTGTGTGTTTTTGTTTTTGTTTTGTTTTTTTTTTTTTTCATTTTTTTGTTTGTTTTGTTTTGTTTTTGGTACCAGGGATTGAACTCAGGGGCACTTGACCACTAGGCCACATCCCAGCCTTTTTTTTGTATTTTATTAGAGACAGAATTCCCTGAGTTGCTAAGTTCCTCACCATTGCTGAGGCTGGCTTTGAACTTGTGATCCTCCTGCTTCAGTTTACCAAATGCTGGGATTACAGGCGTGCACCACCGTGCCCAGCAAATACCTGTTTTTATTCCCAAGAAACAAATTTGCCTTCAGTTAGATCAGGGGATGCTTTCTATGCCAGTCAAGACAAAACCCACCCCTAACATGTGGCTGTAATTCTAGACTATAAAGGTAAGATTCAAGGGGGAGTTGCTGTTGCTCTCCCTCACTTGCTGCTACTATCCCTCTCTCTGCGCTGAGCAGCCTTTTCAGGCTTCTGACAATAAACCCGCTTCTTATCCCGGGTATCTGTTTAACAAATACTGCACCACTTTTCTATCAGTAATGCAGAATTAAGTTTTCTTAAAATCAGGTGCCATCATTTAGTCCATGTCTTCATATATCTATGATTTGTTCTATGGAACAGTGTGAATTACCAAAGGTCCTTCTCCTCACCTTCCTCACCCACATTTGGAATGTTGTAATAGACCCCTTCCCTGAACACTGTACACCACAGTCATCTACAGGTTGGTGTGGTGTCTCCACTTCCCTAAATCTCACATGATAATAGACCTGGCCTTCTAATGCATTTTTTGCTCCTTCTGTTTTTGCTCTTCAATTTCTTGTATTTATGTCTATTTTTATGTCAATATAAGTATGTGAATTTAAGAACTAGTGCAGTGCTGAGGTACTGTCCAGGGAAAATGCCATCAGCAGTGAAGCTCTGCATGCCAGGCCCAAGAGTACACAGAGCCACTTGCTGCGAAAGCCCACAGATGAAAGAGGTAAGCACAACATATATGCATATGTACACACACACACACACACACACACACACACATGAGCAGCCACACAGACACGGGCCCCCACATGCACATGGCCACTGCAGAATGCCTTAGAAGTGAAGATTCTGAGGCCCAGTGCAGTGCTGCATGCCTATAATTTCAGTGGCTCAGGAGGATGGAGAAAGAGGATTGCAAGTTCAAGCTCAGCCTTAGCAACTTAGTGAGGCCCTAAAAGCAAGACTCTGTCTCTAAATAAAATATTAAAAGGGCTGGGAATGTTGCTCAGTTGTTAAGTCCTTCTGGGTTCAATCCCCAACACCTCCCCAAAAAATGACAATGAGAAAATGCAGGAAATTTAATGAAAAATCATCAGAGTCATAGTAAAAATTCCTATTTGTACAAATGAGTATCATAACATTGAATAGTAGATAACAAAAAGAATTTGAAATTAAAATGATTGTAATTGATATAATGGGCTCAATGAGTGTATTATAAATTTGAGACATACATAAATTTAAGAAAAAGTACAAGAAAGAAAACTAAAGCAACATAGGAGAACATCAATGATTGAAGTTTAGAAAAGGGAGAATTACAAAATAATATAAGATGGCCTTCATATATGTAAGGGAATTTCTGATAATACATATGACATATAATTATTGAGTTAATAATGGCCAAATAAAACCAGTTTCTCCAAACAAATATGCAGATTACTATATTTTAATAGCATATAATTTTGAAAAAAATGTGAAATAATATGTTGAAATGTACGTTATTAAAAATTCTGAATGCCGTCTTGAATATAATCCCCATAAATTATCAGTACCAGCAACAGAATAAGTTCTTAGAGGTTTCTTAAAGAAACATCACAATAGTGAGAAGAAATGCAGTAACAACAATTAAAATACCTACAGATTTTGTAACAATTTCATATTTTTATACTACCAATAAAGTAAAATATGGAATGACATTTTCAACTGCTGCTGCAGATAGAAGAGGGCTGTGGATGTGTTGTGATGATGGGCAGAGAAGGAACATGAGTGAGAGGAATGCAGGGTCCACGTCCATCCTTCCTTATTTGAGTTATAAAGGATGGTCTGATATTTTAGATTTAGGAATCAAGCATGAGATGAAAAGCATAGAGTTTAAAATATTAGGAAAATTGGGGTAACTGAAGCATTCACTGTGATGTCAAGGGGATGGTTTGGGGTTGGTTGCTTTATCCTGTGGGATTTTGATGCTCTGTGCATGCATTATGTGGATAACACCTTAAAGTATATAAAACTATGTCAGGGTAAATATTAGAAAGCTCTTAGAATATTGTATATGTGAATCCACAAGTGGTAGTAAGAAACTTAAGAAGTACCCTAAGCCTCCATGCAGCAATTGATTCCTGAGGGCTTTGTGGACACTGGTATGGCTCAGAAGAAATAAAGGAGAGTGATCTTTTTAAAAAATAAAATTATTTATTTGCTCTGGTTGTACATGATGCATTTATTTGTACGTGGTGCTGAGGATCAAATATGGGCCATGCACGTGATAGGTGAGTGTTCTACGCTGAGCCACAACCCCAGCCCCAGGGAGAGTGATCTTTATGATACCCTGGCATTTGGATTCATCACAAGGACAGAATATTAGGTGGATACCAGAGCCTGAAGCCATGTAAATAGTTCAGATAGTTGACAAGGTTGAAAGTAGTCGCTGTAATCATCAGTAAAATGAACATTGACAGCCAGGCATGGTGGCACATGCCAGTAATACCAGAACTTGGGAGGTTGAGGCAAGAGGAATGCGAGTTCAAAGCCAGCCTCAGCAATAGTGAGGTACTTAGCAACTCAGTGAGACCCTGTCTCTAATAAAATACAAAAAAAGGGCTGGGATGTGGCCCAGTGGTTAAGTGCCCCAAAAAAGAACATTGCCATTTCACCCCCATCATTGACATTTTACATACGGCTATGTCCTATGTCCTGTGTCCCCAAGGCAGCTAATATACTCTGACTTAAATGAAGAGAAAAAAGAATCTGTAAAGAGAAATAAGGAGGAACATGTCAAATCTGCTCTTTGATATCACAGATCATAACTGCAAATGAAGCCTCCTTCCAGTTTGTGTTTTCCTCTTTCTGTGGGATGATAACCTCATTTAAAGAAATATTGCATCTGACAGGAAAGAGCTCCCACCATCAGTATCTGTATCAAAGTCTAATATGAAAAGAATACTTTTGTGTTTGTTAAAAAAATCCAAATAAATTATTTTCTCTTTCGTTTTTTTTTTTTTTTTTTTCTCCACTGAATTAACAAGTAATCTATTGCTGAAGGCTGGCTTCAGCAAAGGGGAAAGAGCTCCTTGTCATTGCTGGTGAAAAGAGTTGGAGAATGGAGAATGGTGGAGGAAATCAACACCCAGACAGGCAAGTCAGGCTGCTGAAATCCTCTGCTTTTTACTTTCTTTTTTGCAAGTATATAAACATATTTTTTTGGCAGTATACATTAACTTTTTGTGGTTACATCAAAGTCATAAAATCTAGGGACACAGTAACATCTGTTGTTTACATTTTGCAGACATTTTTATTTTTTTCTCAATATGTTTCAAGGTCCCGTGCACTCATTATTTGAATGTCCTGCATTATTGTTACTTTTTATCTGTATCTAGCCTAAGTTTAAAATCATTTCTCATGGATTCTCTGAAGCCCTTTCTCCACACACCTGTTCAGCATGCCTGATAAAAGTTGTCTAATTCTGCCTGGTTTTAAAGCACCATTGTCTCTCTATAATAGCCTTATTAAAACCTAGGGGCAGGGAAAGGGGGGCAATGTTAGCTCTGAAGGACTTTTACCCTAAGGAATTTGTAAGCAAATATTTTTAAACTACTCTGAAAGTAAAAGAAGTCATTTTTAATCACAGAAAGACTCTAAAAGCTTTTTCTTGCTGCAAGTAATTATAACAAAAGAGGTTAAATGGCAAGCATTTACCAAGCTGCTTCTCTAGCTAGTCATATAGTAAATTATAGAAAATATGTATGTTTCCAGCTTAGATTTCATAAGGTTATATATTTCCAGAACTAAGTCTTATTCTAATTAATTAAAATATCAACACCTGGCTGCCATACATATGAACAGAACAGTAAAAACATACATAGGAGACAGCAGGAACACACATAGATAGGGTTAAATCTTTCAAAGCCGCGTTTGAATGGCATCTCTCCAGCAAAGAGGGGTACCTTTGTACTGCTCCCCTTTTATGTCAGAGGAACTTTTTAGTTCAATGCTTTCGCATTAATGAAGGGGAACTTTCAGCTCAACCCTTTCACATTGGGAGATGCCACAATCTATCTATAGACCACTCACAAAAGATTATCACCTGTCTCAATTCCCCTACCAGTTGGTGGCTTGGGCATTAACATTAATGGTAGTATAAATATGAGGAAAGAGCAATAAAAATAAAAAACCTTGACAACAACTTCTTAGTTCGTCACAGAAGAAAACACTGGCCTTGGACAGGGTCTGGGCACAGAAAGGAAGACATGGACAAAAACTTCCCCAACAGTCCCAGCTGTGGGAAGCTGACAGATGCCAAGAACTTGTGCAAGATTCAAGTCACATTTAATCCCAACCTCTCATTCTTGGTGTTAACGGAAACACTATGATTACATAAATGATAAAGTCAAGTTAAGAGATGTTGAATGACTTATCTTTGATTGCCTGTTAGTAAGGATGGACAGACAGATACAGATGCTTACATTTTAGGCTGATTTGAAATCATAGCCTGTCTTATCCCTCAAGTATTTTGAGGCAACAATTCTGAAATAAGGGTGGTTATCTTTCTAACTATCCAATTAAAAAAAAATAGAATTAAGAAGAAAAGAAAGCTAATAAAAGTGAAAATTTATTCTAGGTTTTAGAGAATTCAGAATTTGGGGAATTGTTCCTTTTTACACAGATAATCTTCTGTAGTATTTATAATTTATGCATTTCAAGATCTTGCTTTCTTCTACTTCTTTTTCATGATATTTTTACCACATTTACATTGTTCCATGCAACCAGCCTCTTTGATTAGTGGTCCAGAAGACACACACCTGTACTTAGCACCCCTATGTGAATTCTCCTTTCTGTATTCCAGACAACTGCATGGTATCCCACTTAAGGGATTCTGCTTAAAAGAAGCAAGTGCACTTTTTCCTTTGTAAATCAAATAGGAAATGTGTAGTTCAGTGTGCTCCCCTGACATCATGCCTGTAGGTCAAAGGCTCACTCTGGTTGCATGCTCATCCTTCACCTTTCCTTTATCCCATCCCAGGGCCATACTAAATTGTTGGCACCCAGGTTGGGGTCAGTTGCAGCTTTGCAGGCTTTTTTTGCTCAAACTCCATTTTCCCTCACTTAGTAAATGCACTTTCCTACTTTTATTACTGCACTCACAATATGATTGGACTTAGTGTGGAGTGGATCCAACCCAGCAGCAGCCAGCACTGCCAAGCAGGTTGATACTGGTAACCAGCAGCCACGGGAGAACATTGTGTACTGCACACCATTCCTGCAGAAATAGGTGTCCCTAACCTAGTGGGTACTAAATCCTTATTATACCACTCTCCAGGTATCCCCAGAGATTATGCCTACACAGAGATTATGTCCAAGCTTGTGCACATGCCCTCCCCTTCCTGCTAGATAAATTACTCCCAACACGAGGCTTTCCTGTAAATACTAATAACTGGTTATGTTTTGAAGCACCACTGAAGTTCACATAAAATTCTACACTAATTTTTTTTTTAAAGTTATCATTTTTATCCTTAAAGTGACTATAACTAAAAAAAAATTACTATAGACATTTATCTTACCATAAATCCAGGAAACAATTTTATACAGAATATCAGACATTGCTTGTATTATCAAGTTTACTTTCAAATCACATTAGGTATTATCAATTATATCAATTCTTTCCAGAATTTTATAGCAACAGGCTTTAGATATAAAAAGAGCTTCATTATTTAGAAAGTTTACAAGTATGTAAACAGCACATGTATTTTGTCTACTTTTTTAAAAAAGGAAGTGTATCATTGTAAGCTGCCTGGTACCGAAAACCGGGAGGAAAAACTCTCGGAGGCAGAGTTAAGCTTTTACTACTTTTACTTCTACTTTCTTAGAGCTTAGAGAGGGAAAGAAAGATTTTTAGAGAGAAAGATTAAAGCAAGCTTTTCTTAGCTTAGAGTCTTAGAGAGAAAGAAAGATAGAGCTTAGCTTAGAGCGAGCTTTCTTCTTAGCTTAGAGTCTTAGAAAGAAAGATAGAGCTTAGCTTAGAGAAAGATTAGAGCTTCTTTCTTCTCTCTTCTTTCTTCCTTCTTCTTTCTTCTGTCTTCTGTCTTCCTCAGGAGTCTCGGCCTAACTCTGACCAGTCATTACTTCTTCTATCTGTTTTCTCTTCTGTCTTCTATCTGGTTTCTCTTCTGTAACCGCTCTGCCTACGTTCTGGCCACTCTGATTCTTCTGACCGACCGAGTGACTGCCCGACTGACCGAATGAATTTGTTCTCCTAACTCGGACCGCTTTCACCCGGTTATATACCTTCAGGTTTGCGGGTGCCTACAGGTGCGTCACATACATATCAGGTGGAACTTATGGCTTCCAGCTAGCTACAACAGCCCTTCCTAATTAGGGCTCCTTCATATCATCTCTCTTCTGTGGGCTTATCTGTCTCACTGTGAACCTAACTTTTAATCCCACTTTAGTCAATTGTTTTTTAATGTTCTCTGGTGAAAGAAAATTCTAAGTTTACAAATTGTTTACTCACTCTAATGCTTTGTAAATGACAGTTTTTAATTAATCTAATAAATGATCACAACTCTAATGATATAATAAAAATACCTTTAGTATATGTTCCTTTCTTCTCATTCCCCTTTTATGCAGTTTCTAGTTTGGGTAGCTGACAGTGTTTTTAGCATTGTACCAATCATCAAATTCATTTTCTGATTAAAAAGTTTGAGTATTTTTCAAGCTAATGCTCATAGTCTTTTCTTATGCCTTTATTTACCATTTGAAATGCTTTCTGGGTGACTCAGGAACAACTATGAGTCACCCAACTTTACATGGATCTGAGTTGGCCGTGTGTGTGTGTGTGTGTGTGTGTGTGTGTGTGTATGTGTGTGTGTAGTTTAGTCCATGATCTCCACCAAGACATTGCTGACAGAAGTTAGTCAAAACCAGCACTGACTGGCCTTTTGCCAAGATAAGAGCATGTTCTTTTTAAAAAAAAAAAAAACAAAAAAAAAAAACAAACATATATCCCAAGTGTGTTAATGCTGAGTTCAAATGGAAAACAAACAAATACATTTATTCAAGTATCTTATTATTATTATTATTATTATTATTATTATTATTGTTGTTGTTGTTGTTATTAATTTAGTGCTTCATTGTATGCAATGCCATTCATTCAGTTCAGCACCATAATGTGTTTACATGAATATTTTAGTTCTGAATTATCTGGTAGCAAATTTACTTCATCAAAGTGGAAAGTGGTAAATTAATATAAACACATCAGACAGTGCTTTTAGAGCATTAGACACTTGGGGTACAATCTTTAAACTGCTTTTGGTAATATTTAATTTCAAATTGTTCTTATTCAGAAATTACTGTTAAATAACAAAACATATTCATGTTTTAAAATGGGTAAAAAGAGACAGCATTTCTCACTTTCATAAGGTATTATTTAGAAAATATTCAACATTACATTTTAATACAGATACTATAGTAAATGTTCTTAGACTTCCTACCCATAGTCTCCTCTAATTGAACTAATGGTATATTTCTATTGGGAAGGAGGTCCTCTGGGCCTATGTTAACCTTAATTTTCCTAACCTTTTAATTGTACTAAAATATACATTAAAAACAATTTATAATCATAATCAATTTTTGCTGCACTATTCAGTCCCATTTAGCAGACTCATATTTGGTACAGCCTTCAATACCATACACCCATGAAAATTTTTTATCACCCAAACTGTATCCTTCCTTGCTGTCAACAAAGGAACACACAAATATAGAAAAAGATAACATACCAGAGAAAGAGTATAAAAACTGATAATAAAAAATGTTCAGTGAGCAAAACTATGATAATCAAAGGAACAAATTATAAAACAAATATAGAAAGTGAAAAATAAATTCAATAAAGAAATAGAGATTCTGAAAATAAATCATTCAGAACTCCTGGAAATGTAGGTCACAATGAATGAAATTAAAATCCACTTGAAATTATCTCCAACAGATTAGATCACATAGATAATCAGGCCTTGAAGACACTTCTGGTCTTAAAAGCAGGATATCTGAACTTGAACACTCTGTATGCAATGAAGAAATAAAAACAACTAAAAACCTAGATCATAAATTGCATTTACAATTGGAGCACACAAAAAAGGCAGCATACTCTGGGACAAGTTAAAGGGGACCAAAGTAAGAGTCACTAGGATAGAAGACAAGATGGAGATGTTGACTGATGACATTAAAAAACTTTTCAATCAGATAATGTTAGAAAACTTTATAAACCCTAGAAATAAAATAAATATACATATACAGGATGCATAAAGAACACCAAATAGAAAAGATTAAAAAAGAAGTTATCCAAGACATCACAATCAAAATGTTTAACAGAGAAACTAAGAAAAAATATGTAAAGCTGCAGGAGAACAATGTTAAATCATTTTAGATGCAAGCCAATAATGATCACTTCTGACTTCTCAACTTATACCCTAAAATGAAAAATGGACATTATTTCAAACCCTAAAAGAATTTCCGGCCAAGATTGCTATATCCAGCAAAGTTATCTATCGGAATCAAAGAAAAAATAAGATCTTACCTTGGTGAGAAAAAAAAATAAAAGAATTAATGATCACTAAGACATCACTGCAAAGAATAAAGATATGAAGCATTGACACAGAAAAAACCCCACATAGTTACAGCCATCTGACAACTGACAAAGATGGCAAATCATGTATTGCAGAAAAGTTAGCCTTTTACAAACACGGTTCTGGGAAAACTGGATATTCATATGTGGAAGAAAAAATTAGACACCAATTTCTCACTCTGCACAAAAGTGAAATCAAAATGAATTGAAGACTTATAATTTAAACAAGATACTTTGCAACTGCTAGAAGAAAACATAAGGTGAACATTTCCTCATATAGGTGCAGGTACCAACTTCCTCAACAAGACTCTTAAAGTCAATAAATATAACTAAGTATCAATAAGTGGGATGCCATCAAGCGAAAAAGCTTCTACACAGCAAAGAAAAAGTTAAAAGCATTAAAAAAGAGCCTATGGAATAGGAGATCTTTGTCAGCTACTCCTCTGACAGGATATTAATATCCAGAATACATAAAAAAAATAAAAAATTAAATAAAAAAATGAAGATGACCTTATCAATAAATGGGTAAAATAAGTAAACAGACACTTCTCAAGAAAAGGGAATATAAATGGCCAACAAATATTTTTTTTTAAAGTTTTACATCTCCAGCAATTAGAGGAATAGAAATCAAATTACATTGCAATTTCATCTCACTCCAATCAGATTCACAATTATAAAAAACATAGGTAATAATAATTGTTGGCAAGGAGGTGGGTAACAAATTTATGTTTATACAGTCTGTTGGTGCGAGTGCAAATCAGTATAAACACTCTGGAAAGCAGTAGGAAGATTCTGCAAACATCTGAGAATAGAACCCCTTATTACCCAGCTATCCCACTCCTTGGTACTTGCCCAAAATAACAAAAATTATCACATTAAAATCAGTGATAGAGTCACTTCAATGTTTATTATAGCAGTACAATTCACAAGATCCAAGTCATGTAATAAGCTAAGATGCCTATTAATAGATAAATGGGTTTAAAAAAATGTGGTATATATACACAATGGAGTTTTACTCAGCCATAAATAAGAATGTAATTATAGCATGAGCATGACTGAGAAAGTCAAGAATAGAATGTTTTCTCTAATGAGTGGAAGGTAGAGCAACATAAGTGGAAAAAAGGAAGGGTTAGATATCATAAATATAGAGGGAATTGAAGAAGGAGTTGGGGGGCGTGGAGGAAAGAACAACAAATTTGACAACACTATACTGTGTGTATGTTTACATACATTAATTCCACCTTTAGGTATATCTATAAAGCACCAATTGAAAACTAATTAATGAGTTGAGGTTACACCAATAGAACAGAGAAAGAAGAGTAGGGTAATGGATGGGGGTGGGGGGGAACATGGAGGAATGGAACTCGAACAGAAATTGAGTTACAAAATTTTGTGCAAGTCCAGAGAAAACCAGCTATTGTTACAACTACACTGCACTAATATAAGGGGGAAAAGGGGGAGGAGAAAGAGGAGAAAAGAGAAAGGGAGGAGGGGGGAGAAGGAGGAGCAGGACAAGGTATTGAAAGGAAGAGAGGGAGGAGGAGAGAGAGCAGGAGAAGAAGAAAGAGAAAAAAAGTGGTGAGGAGAAGGGGGAAGAAAGAGGATAGAAAAGGGGGAGGAGAAGAGGGAGGAGAAGGGGGAGAAAGCTTAAGGAGGAGGAGAGAGAGAGGAGGGATATAGGGATAGAAGTAGCACCAGAATGTTGATTAGGGTTGTCTCTATAGTTATGTAGGAAAAAGAAAGAAAGAAAGAGATAACATTTGGAAGGTATTTCCCAGAAGTAAACAGAAACAGTTACCACTGGAATGAAGTAAAATCTTGGGGTTCCTGGCTGGGCCGCACACCTAGTGAGCATGCTCAAGATGGTCAGAGAGGATTCTGGTGTTGTCCCTAACCTCTGTACCTGAGCACCCTAGCAGCTTCCTCTCACTAAGGCATGCCTGCTCAGACGGAACCAGCCCCATGACGTGCCCCACCTGCGGCTCAGTTCAGATAGCGCACCTGTACATTAGCTCGGAAGAAAAGCTTCTACAGGGGAGCTGCCTTGGTGCTTCTCCCACCTGCAGTGGGGCTCTGCAGCACACTGCTGTGTAGATAGCCCTGATGGTCCTCACCCACTTCTGATCTGACCTGGACCCTGCTCCTATGCTAATTGAGCATCCCCAGAGCAGCCGCTTCTAAACTCTACTGAAGAATGGTGGTTGACCTGGGTGTGATTGCAGGGGCACTGACGTCCGCATTCAGAGAGGGAGGTCAGTGAAGCCAGAATTAGACAGGCAGTCAGTATAGATAGGTAAATTGAATCAGGTTGGATCAAGGAAGCCAATTTTGAGTGAGTCCCAGGAAGTTGGAGACTGTCCCTTGAGATATTGAAATGTTAATTCCTTCACTGCACTTCCTATACCCTTATCAAGAACCTACCCCTGCCCCAACCTGTTGCTAAGGTTACCTGTCCCAAGAATGGCCCCTCACTACAGAGAGATAAAATTGTTAATTAATGTGTCCTGGGCTGCTCCATCCTGCCCTTCCTTCCCTCTTTATCACATCTGCTTCTGACCTTTTGGCCAGCCCACTGAGAATTGTCTCACTTTTTGGGATACCAGGATATCAGAAATGGCCCCCTTTTCCCTCCCAGGAAAGGTCTATGTTACCCCTTTTAAATAAACCCTGCATTATATGCTTGCCTCCGCATGCTTCACTAATGTTCAAACTTCAACATTTGTGGGAACAGAAATCGTCACCAGCAACTGGAAGTATCATATATGGAGGTCCCACTAAGACACTAGAACAAGGTAAATCCTCTCCAAATACCACACATCTGTTTGAGGTGCATCTTTCTGTCTCTTTCATTTTGATGGATTATGGGCACCCCTCAGCTACTTAAATGCAGTCAGTGCAGCCGCCACTCTTTTTTTTTAAAAAAAAAAAAATATTTATTTACTTTAGTTGTACACAATGCAATGATTTATGTTTACGTGGTGCTGAGGATCGAACACCGGCCGCTCACGTGCGGGGGCGAGCGCTCTGCCGCTTGAGCCACAACCCCAGCCCGCAGCCGCCACTCTTCAAGACTGGGGTGAAAGGTTTCCCAGCCTAGGCAGCTCTCAATTACATGTTCTGTGTAGAGCAAGCATGTTGGGTTCTGCTGAAGCTGATTTCTACTTTTCTGTCTAGGCCACGAGAGCAATAGCCATGGGTACACAGTGTCCCTCGTCCCGATCTTCCTTGGATGTGTGAAGGTGAATGTAAGAGCATGGAACAATTGCAGGATTTCTGACCTGGGCTGCACTCAGTTGAAAATCCTAAGGATCCTTCTCTTGAACCCACTCCTGACTGCCCTAAGGGGTATCTGGGTGATTGGTAGATGAATGGCACTGAGAGAAAGCCTTAATTACATTTGCCTCCACGTGGACCATGCAACACTCCCTGCCCCCGAATCCATTCCCTTCTGGATGTTCCCCTTCCTTTGCCAATCAGAAACATTAACAATTCAGATTGTAGGACTGAGAGAAAGACTGGGATGATTAGTAAGAAAACATCCCAGGTTCCCTTTGTTCACATACTTAGCCTTCACAAGCCAGTTTAAAATCTCCCATTACAGTTCCTATGCTCAGATGTACTAAACATATTTTTTTTAAAAATGGTGCAAGAGGGAGGCACTCTCTTTTAACCAACTACTCCCATTAATTCCTCCTAAAACAGTATTTGTTACATGCCTAACAACCAATAGATGTTCCCCTTAACTTCTGGAGATTCCTTTAGTATACAGGACAACAATTGGGCAAAAAAGGTTAAGACGTATACAATTATTTTCTTCTTTCATGGGTTTTTCATACTTAGGAGTTATAGTGGCAGGGAGGAAAGCAGTAAAGCCCTTAAGTCTGAATCCTCCCAGCATCTCTGGCATAGGCCAAACTTACCCTAGCACTTTGCCAAAGGAGGCCAGAAATAACTTTGGCTAAGCCAGGTGATGACAGATGGGTATTCTGGACTGTAATGAAGGTCAAATTCAAAGAGACTTCCCTAATATATCAGTACTTCCAGCCACAGTATGACTGCAAGCAACAGAGATGCATGTTTGGAAGTGACACCAACCACATGTGCCTAGCATCAGGGTGGTGGAGACATCTGGATCTGAAGTTGTCAAGTGTGGCACTGAAGGTGAGCATTCCAGAACAGCTGGAACATATAGAAAGCCTCAAGGACTTCCTCAGAATCAGCTTTGGTACAAATGATTCATAAACATGATATGAATGGACCAAGTGAATAAAATTGTGGTTCTGAAAAGTGGTCTTGTTTATAGATGGCAAGGTGGAGTAATAACTTTGAATTATTCTTTAATTCCATTTTATTCCTTAGAATTGTACAGAATGATTTGCTTCAAAGAAATTAATAAAATACTTAAATAAATATGAATGGAAGGGTAAATTAGGATCATGAATAAGCCAACTTTTTTTTTTTTTATGTACTGGGCCACATCCCCAGCCCTTTTTTGGGAATAATTTAGAGCTAAGCACTTTTAACGGAGGTTGATGGAGGTTTTTCAATACTAATGTTGCCCCAGTCTTCATAACTCACATTTTCACACATGCTGAACACTGCCATAGGGATTTTTTCAGGGCTTCCACCACATCCTTATTTTGAAGACTATAGATCAAGGTGTTGCACACTGGGGTCAGAACGGTGTAGAATAGAGACATGACTTTATCTTGGTCTGTGGTATGGAAAGATATTGTCCTCATGTACATGAATATCATGGCACCATAGTATATACTGACCACCTCCAGGGTAGAGGAGCAGGTGGAGAAGGCTGGCTTCTGCCCCATGAGAATCAGCATGTAGGAGGCAAGGATGATGGAGAATAGAACAAAAGCAGAATGATGGTACTGATGAACACCCCCTTCTCGTACATCAAGGTGTCCTCACAAGAGAGTCGCAGGGCACCACGGAGCTCACAGTAAAAATGGTGGATTTCTCTGGGTCCACAGAATGGAAATTTCATGGTGTAGACAGTGTGTAGCAAGGCATCAAAAGCACCACTCACCCACGAGCTCAGTGCCTGCAGAGGGGGCAGTTCATGTGCAGCATGTAGGGAAGAGGCTTGCAGATGGCCATGTATCAGTTATATTACGTGAATTTCAAAAGAATGCACTCAGTTCCACCCAAGGCCAATCCCAGGAAGATTTGTGTCCCACATTCAGACACAGAGATTTCAGTCTTGTGCAGAAGGAAGTCAGACACCTTCTTGGGGACAATGGCAAGTGTGAACAGGATGTCGATGAGAGAGAGATGCCACAGGAAAAAGTACATAGGGGTGTGCAGAAGCGGGTCCACCAGGATCAGCAGGATCAGAAGGCTGCTTCCAGTCAGCATGAAGAAGAACATCATGGAGATGAGTGCAAAGACACAGAAGTGAGCTGGTGTGTGTTGCAGCAGCCCCAGAAGAAACTTGGCCACAGTGTGGTTCTCCAAACTTGTCATGTTTGGAAGCTGCATTGAGGTAAAAGAAAATGCACATAAGTATAAACACAATTTTATGGTAATGTTGGACTATTTGGAAATTGGCCCATCAAAATATTATTTATAATATATATATATATATAATATTTTCAGAAAAAAATGGCGACTCCTGTCGGTATAAGTTGATCCAATTATACTGGCCTTGTTTAGTTATTGTTATATCAGATGAAGTCATTAGTTAGTATTTCCACTTCTTGCTGTGTTTTAAGCAAGGCCTTCTCATCCAGGGAAGTTGAATGGAAGGAAGTCTGTGTGTGTCTCAACAGCACCTTGGGTGCAGACTTGGGAGTGAGTCAGAGCTGCTCCCATTAACTTCCTGAGCTTCTCCAGTGCAAGATCCCCTCAGCACATGACTGTGATGTCTGGAAGAAAGCAAAGTTCCATAAGTTTTATGTTAAAAGAAAAACCCTGGGAATGGAGACAGCACTCTACATGAGTACATGTGTGTTCTGTGTTGGTTAGTGGAAGCTGATGCTCCTAGACTGTTTGTTGCAGATATCTTCCTCACTGCTTGTACCTACAGCATTTACGCACTCTCACTCACCTGAGAGGCTCTTCACCCATCGTGAAGAACAAAGGAGGACATGGAGAATATTCTGGTAAGTGTTTGCTCTTTGTGATGAAGACACCAAAATTTGGTAATATTTATTCCTATTGTTTTAACATTTCCAATTGTGAAAGAGAAACTAACAACTTTTCAACCATTAACATATTATACATATTCACATTTTCTTAAATATTTTATATTATTTATTTAATATTGACTTCTGAGCAAAATAGAATAAAATGTACTTGAACATTTGCCTCAATAAAATGTGGTTTTCTACGTTTTGCTATAAATTAAGTTATGAAAATTAATTCTTTTTTAATTAAATGGAATCATAATAAACATTTATTTTCTTCTTTAAAATAATTTTAATATAAATTTCTAGAAGCATTTGTAAAACATAAAACTATATGTATATGTGAAATTATACAACATTCTGGATGTTCTTAAAGAATATGTAATCTTAGTTATAGCAAAAATAACTCTATTTTATTAAAATCAGAGCAAGTATAGGAGTGTCAGTACATATCTGTATTTCTCAACTCAGCAAACAAAGATATCAGTGCAAACCACGCAATTTAATTCTGATTATTTCACATTGTTGGTGGATTTGTAAAGTTTGGAAATGTAACTTTACTCAATTTTATAAAAATAGAGAAAAACTTAGGTTCATGTTTCTTTTTTTCTTTTTTTTTTTTTTTTTTTTTTTTTTTTTTTTTTTTTTTTTTTTTTGGTACTGGGGATTGAACTTCAAGGGCACTCGACCACTGGGCCACATCCCCAGCCCTTTTTTGTATTTTATTTAGAGACAGAGTCTCACTAAGTTTCTAAGTGCCTCGCCATTACTGAGGCTGGCTTTGAATTCACAATTCTCCTGTCTCAACCTCCCAAAGTGCTGGGATTACAGGCGTGTGCCACCGCGCCCGGCTTAGGTTCATGTTTCTTAAATGGTGTGTACATGAGTGTAATTTAAAAGGTATTTCTGAAGTTCATAGTCAGGGCCTGGAGACGTTGGACATCTTTCACTTCCTGCAAGTACCTGGGTGATTATGATCCAGCACTGAAGGTAACACAGGCTAGGTATGGATTGAAATGCAAAACATGCCTCATAGGTGTTAATAGTAGTTTTGAACTTGCATTTCTTTCCATACGGAAAGAGACAGAAGCTTTAGTTTTCTTCACTGAGAAACTAATAATAAATGTCCTGTAGGTATGAAATATGGAAGTAAAGGTAAACAGAGCCTCATCATGTTTTCTGATCATGTTCTATACCGGAAGCCACTTCTGAGCACAGTTTTCATGGTATTCAGGACATCTTTGTTCCTGAAGCTATAGATGACAGGGTTGAGTGTGGGCATGACAATGATGTAGAATATAGCCAGAACTAATCCTGGCCTGAAGTGTGATATGACTTGGGTCTCATATATGCGAAAATAAAGGGCACATAGAACATTATGACCAAAATCATGTGGAAGAAACAGTTGGAAAAGGACATCTTTCTCTGATCATATCATCTAGAAAATGGTGAGAAGAATTTTCACAAAAGATGCACAGATCATGGAGAGAGGGATCAGCAGAAATAGAATGGTGCTGACATTAACCGCTCATTCAAAGTCTGATGTGTCTGCATAGGGCAACTTTAACATGGCAAGAATTTTGCAGAAATAATGATTGATCACTCTAGAGTAACAGAAGGGCAAGTGTAGTACTGGCTAATGCTGTGCCCTGCAGAGAGGGTAATGCTACGCCCTTCAGAGAATGGTTATTTGCAAAAGCTAATCTTTAGCTGAAAAAAACTGTCTTGTTGGTTTAGCTAGCTTCTTGCTAGATTCCTCAGGGCCATAGAACTGGTTTTATTTTTGATAATTAAATATATTCATACCTGGTGGCCATGAAGCAGAAATACATCAAGAGCATATACAGACAAAGTTAATTTCTATATAGTCGCATAAAGGTGGCATTTCTTCAGCAAAGAGGAGCCAAGTTCAAACTTCCAGGCATTTAGTTGGAAGGAGCTCGAGCTCAAACTCATTTGTGTAATCGAGGAAGAACTCAGATTCAAACTTCCCCGAATTAACAGGGTGGAACCCAGCTCAATTCCTGGTTGAGAGACGCCACAATAGAATAATTTTTGAATCCAATAAACCCATCCATATATTATTTGTAGTTATAAAATTTGTTTCTTTTTAATTTCACAGATTACTTACAATATTTCTGAGACAGGGTTACACTATTTTGCCAGGCTGGCCTCCAACTCCTGGGGTCAAGAAAGCCTCCTGTCTCAGTCTTCTGCATGATTAGGATTAGATGCCATGCCAACATGTTGATGCACATGAAGGCCTATCAGCAGAATTTGAATCCTGGGTACACACCATGGAGTTTCCTTATCAAAATGAGTAAAAATAACTACCATCTTTAAGACCAGTGTCATTTAAGAATTATTCATATGAATTGAACAAAGAGATTTTATCATAGTAGATTAACAGCTCTGTTTTGTTTAAGATTCTACTCTCATGTTGTCCTCTAGAATAACCCAAATGTCTTGAATCACTCCAATCTCAGTACTAGGGTTCTGGGGAACAGTAAGGTGCTCAATGCCTTCCTCCATGGCACACATGAGGTAAAAAAGAGTGGTGATTAAAAGCCTTCCTTTTGCAGGTCTCGATAGACCCTGGGTCAGGTATAAGTTGAGAGGGTTTCTTCCTAAGTTCTTCTTTCTTTCTCTGCACACACAGTCAGACTGACCTGCCAACCTACCTTTTCACCACACCCATTGTCATTATGGAATCTGACATAATGTCACTTTTAAAGAAAGTGACATGCCTTCCTTTTTGAGAAACATTAACACGTGCCATTAATTTGTATATACTCACTTTTAAAAAAAGAACATATAAAACATAGGGATAGCATAATACTGAGAAAATTTCAATGAATATATTTGTTTCTTTCAGCACCACATTGCCCTTTGACATGCCTTGAAAACATCTCAATACCTTGCTGAACCTCACTCTTCAACCTTAGCCCAGGGCCATCTCCTGTCAGGACTGGCAAGGCCTCTGTTGTCCAGGTGTCAGGGATGCCCTCAAGAAAAACAGTGAATCATTGGCCTCAGTGTACAGGTGAAGGGAGCCTGGACCCATGACTTCTCTGAGTCTCCATGGGGATCACTATGATGTGAAGATGAAGGGGAGTGAAAAAAAGAGGTACATTTGCTTGAAAAGGAGTGAAGAAATTTGCCCAGAAAATGATTTGTGTATGATTACTGTTGCACACAGGTTAGCAAGGCAGTGAGATTTTAATGTGGGAGTAATAAAAGGTACATATCCCATTTAAATATTTATTTTTATTCATCATGTGGGAGGAGAGAATTTTGATTCAGAAGTAGATCTGAAGATGAATTTGAGGATAAGTGGTTAAACTTTTAATCACAGCATTCAGCAGAAATCCGGGGGCCTGAAATATAAAACACAGGAAGGAATTTCCAGCCCATTCACAAATGTGCTCTCTCTGGCTGGGCAGGAAGATGAGGTAATGGAAGAGGTAGAGACACTGCCTGGGTGTAGTCTTTGATGGACAGGTGAACCTGGAGAGTGAACTGAACACTCAGTGTCAAAGTTCACAGTAAGGATGTGATTCCTGTTTCCTACTTGGGTTCCGAATTATTTTGTTTTTGTTATTTTTGGTTTTTACATTTGATTTGCCATGAGTGATGACTGATTATATGATTTCCTTTATAATTTTGTTACTGCTTTCTGATTACTAAATTGCCTACTATGAAACTTCATTATTTCATTTAAATACTTGGAAATTACTGATGCTATATTAATATGAAAATGTACAATGGTCTTCTAGTAAGAGTACTCCAAGAGTGGTTAAAATTATTAATGTAGTACACTGTTCTACTTTGTTTTTAATTAAAGGAAAAGACTGAGGTATCCATAGGATTGGCAGCTGTGCTGTAGTTATCCAAATCTGGTTTTCAAAATCAATTTGCATGATATTCTCCTTTAAAGCTGAGTAATAGTCCGTTGAGTATATATACCACATTTTCTTTATTCATTCATCTATTGAGGGATACCTAGTTTGGTTCCATAATCTAGTTATTGTGAATTGAGCTGCTATAAACATTGATGTGGCTGTGTCGCTATAGGATGCTGACTTTAAGTCCTTTGGGTATAAACCAAGGAGTGGGAAAGCTGGGTCAAATTGCGGTTCCATTCCCAGTTTTCTGAGAAATCTCCATACTGCTTTGCATATAGGTTGCACTAATTTGCAATCCCACCAGCAATGTATGAGTGTGCCTTTTCCCCAACATTCTTGCCAATATTTATTGTTGCCTGTATTCTTAATGATTGTCATTCTGACAGGAGTGAGATGAAATCTTATAGTAGTTTTGATTCGCATTTCTCTAAATGCTAGAGATGTTGAAAAATTTTAATATATTTGTTGATCAATTGTATTTCTTCTTCTGTAAAGTTTCTGTTCAGTTCTTTAGCCCATTTATTGATTGGGTTATTTGTTGTTTTGATGTTAAGTTTTTTGAGTTCTTTATATATCCTCCCACAAAACCAAAGGCCAACTGTTTTCTCTAATATGCAGATGCTAATTCACAATAAGGTGAGAGGCACTAGGGAATAGTAGCATTGCCTTAGATTAGGTAGAGGGAAGTGATGGAAGGGGAGGGAGAGGATGTGGGAATGGGAAATTTAATGGAATGAAACAGACCTTATTTTTGTACATATACATGTGACTACATGACCAATATGATTCTGCAACCTGTACACTTAGAAAAATGAGAAATTATATTCCATCTATGTATATCACAGTGCATAAATGCATTCTACTGTCATGTATAACTAATTTTAAAAATTACAAAATTTTAAAAAGTAAATTTGCTTCAATTATGGTTTTTTATGCATTTAATATTTGAAAATTGCTTTTTAAAAAATGTCCTTTTATAAATGCAAATTTTCTTCAAGGTAACATTACATTAGAAATCAGGCAGAGATTTGTTTTGTTTTTGTTTTGTCACGGGTAAATTAAATAGGCATTTTTTTTAGAAGCTATCTGAACTGTATGTCATTATTCATGTGGGTAGATATCAAGTGTAGTCATGGATGTGAAAGTAATTATGTTCGTGGCAATGGCAGTGGTAGTGAAGAAGACTCTAAGCATTACTGGTCCAGGCTCTCCTACACCCAATTCTGCACTTCATGTTCATTGTATGTTTCTCACAGACAGCTCACAATAAGCCACACTGCTTCTCTGTGTTCACTGTGCTACTGTATTTCACTCACATGAAAAACTGATATTTCTTATGAGTGAAGGCCTGGAAGTAGATTGACTTTTGAACACAAACTTTCTTCAGTGAACTTATAGGAAGAAAAATAGTATGACCAATCTCTTTCCAAAGCAAAATTCAAAAGCTGTGTTCTCATAATTAGTTTCTCACTGTTCATGAAAAGACCTGTCTGTTGAAGTATTTATCTATTAACACAGATGGAACACTATTAAATTTCATGGAGGTATATAATTTAGAAGCAGAGAAATACTTGTACACTGGGGATTCTGGATTTTGTTATGCGCTAGAAAATATGGTTTCCTAACCTTATATCCTCCTGGACAGCTAAGAGAGCACATTACTTAATTGTCAATGAGATCAGTTTGTTCCTAAAACAGTGTACTCTTTCTATCTTCCTCAGTAGACTCTGCTTTGGAGACACTTGAAGGGAGAACTCTCTGTGTCCTGAAAGCAGGGACATTTTTAATGTCATCTGTTTGAGATTTCAAAGATTCATTTCACACTGCTGGGTGCTCTAGCAGCTGAGGATCATGCACAATAGTTCTTCTATCACAGGTGCACACAGCTGTGACCAGCTTCCTTAAGGACTGGCACTAACTCATTAGAATCCATATCCTAAAGCTTCCCAGTAAAATTGACCTTGTTCCTGGTTTACTCCATAAGGTCAGGACACTCATGATGGCTCAGTTGAAGGAAAGGTAAAGAGATTCCAGATTCTGCAGAGCATGGTAGAGAGTGCTGAGGATGTGAGAGGCAGGTATTTATTCATTGCAATAACCAGTGTGTGTAGAGGATTGAACCCATGGTCACTTAATCACTGAGCCACATCCCTAGCCCTATTTTGTATTTTATTTAGAGCCAGGGTCTCACTGAGTTGCTTAGTGCCTAGCTTTTTTCTGAGGCTGGCTTTGAATTTTCATCCTCCTGCTTCAGCCACCAAATCCCTGAGGATTAGAGGCATGTGCCAAGTGCGTGGCTAAAAAATAAATATTCATGAAGAAATCTAACAAAAGAAGGGCAAGAGTTCGTGCTGAGAAACATTTTTAAATGCTGGGAATTTTTCAAAGAAAAGTAAATAAATTAAGAGACATCCCATGTACAAAGTGACTGGTATTTAATTTTGTTAAGAAAACAGTACCTGTCCATGCATAGGCACATAGCAGCCCAATTCCAGCATCCCCTGATGTCTGCCTTTCTGCATCAGTAGGCGCAGAGCAGCAGCCCCTTAATGTCCACCCTTGGTTGGTTGCATTTGGGGTGGCAACAGGGACTTCGGTTTGGCACGGGGTGTAGTGGACTTCCCAGTGTTGCACCAGATGGGTCCCTGCTGGAGTGGGCAGGAGATTGCAAAGAACCCCATGGGCCCAGGGTGAGCTCTTGCAGATCCTCAAGGAGCTGCCCTGGTGTCCTCACTGCTCTGCAACATACAAAGACCACATAACAAAACTTCAGGGTCCTCTTCACAGAGGCTCTGTTCTCCTCAGGAGCCTAGATAAGTTCATGACCAGTGCATTGAGCACACTGGGCAATGGATCCCAACCCAGTGCAGCAGCTCCTCCCACATGAGAAAGAGAAGGCTCAAAGAAGGATGGTCACAGGCCTGCTGCTTTTTGCTACTGAGGAGAGGCGGAAAATTGTTGCAGTAAATGACAAACTCCAACAAGAATCAACAGCGAAAGCTAATTATGGATCAGTTATGAAATCTTATCAGGATATAAATGCCATGCTGGCAATGGGGTACTAAACTGATATTTAAATTTCCTGCTCTATACAAGTTATGCTGATTTTCCCCCCTAATTTTCTCTCTATGAAAAAGATTATCTGCTGTAATTTTAGTAACTAGAACTAAAGTTCTTATTTTTACATTGTGCTTTTACTTTAAAGTATTCATGAAAATGTCTTTATTTGTTTTATTTTGGAAAAATATTTTTTTGTTGGTTCTAGCTAGTTACACTTGACGATAAAATTTATCTTGTCACATCACACATAGATGGAATATGAGTTCTCATTCTTTTGGTTGCACATGATAGAGTTACACCAGTCCTGTAATCATATATGTACAGAGGGCTACAATGTCTGATTTATTTTACTATCAATCCTACCCCCTATGGCCTTCCCTCCTTTCACTCCCCTCTGTCTAATCCAAAATAGCATTATTCTTCCCCAGACCCCCAACCCCATGCCTTATTGTGAATTAGCATCTGCATATCACAGAAAACATTTGGCCTTTGATTCTTTGGGACTGGCTTATTTCCCTTACATGATATTCTCCATTTTTATCCCGGTACCTGCAAATGACATCATTCCATTCTACTTTAAGGCTGAGTAGTATTCCATTGTGTATATACACCAAAATTTCTTTATTAATTCATCTGTTGAGAGGCACCTAGATTGATACTTCTTCCTCTTCTTTTTTTTTAATGACATACTTTGAATTAAAGATTATTGTAATAAACTACAATAGAGTTTGAGTTCTGTTAAATCATCATAAATTGAATAATTGTTTTGTCAAAGCAAAATAAAATTCCATAAAAATGTTTAAAAAAAAAAAAAAAAACACTCTACTTCAAAAGTTGTTCTAAAGATGCTTTGTAGTCTCCACACTGAGAGAGAAACTGACAAGCTCCCAAAATTCCACATAGATTTGTGAAGAAAACCAAAACCATGAACCACTCTTTAAAAGGCATGACAAAACCTATGGATTAACATACTGAAATCAATGCTCACTAAACAAACAAACAAACAAACAAAACCAACCAAACAAAAAAAACTACACTGCTACACTGACCAAGCCATGAAGCTCTAGCATAAGAAAGGATTCCTATAAAGAAATTGGAAAGATTTGAAGACTGACTGACAAACACTTGTAAACAATACATTATAACAAATGGATTAAAAACTGAAATGCAGAAAGAAGTGTTTTTTTTTTTTTTTAATAATTCTAGGAAAGTCGAACATTCACCTGCAAAAGGGTGAAGGTGGAGCCCCAGCACCAGTCACACATTAAACATACACTCATCCATGAAATTATACATTTTTATACATGAAAAAATGTTCAACACCTCTAGCAATTAGAGAAATGCAAGTAAAAACTATACTGAAATTCCATCTTATTCCAGTCAGGATGGCAATTATCAGTAATACAAGTAAAGATAAATATAGGCAAAAATGTAGAGGAAAAGGTAAACTCATATATTTCTGGTGGGACTGAAAATTGGTGCAACCACTCTGTGGAAAGCAGTATGGAGGTTCCTCAGCAACTTGAAATGGAAACACCACTTGACCCAGTAATCCCACACCTCAGTTTATACCCAAATGAATTAAAGTCAGCATTTTACAGTGATGCAGCCACATCTATGTTCATAGCAGCTCAATTCACAATAGCTAAAGTATGGAATCAGCCTAGGTGTCTTTCAACAGACTAATGGAGAACAAATACACACACACACACACACACACACACACACACACACACACACACAGTGGATATTAGAAGAATTCAATACAAGAATGAAATCATGGCATTTGCTGGCAAATGGATGAAAGTGGAGACTATCATGCTAAGTGAATTAAGCCAATCCCAAAACAACAAAGGCTGAATGTTTGCTCTTTTTCTTTTACTTTTAAAAGTTGTAGATGGACACAATATTTTTATTTTGTTTACTTAGGGTTTTTGTTTGTTTGTTTGTTTGTTTGTTTTAATGTGGTGATGAGGATTGAACACAGTGCCTCATACATGCTAGGCAAGCACTCTACCATGGAGTCACATCCCCAGTCCTGAATGAGAGAGTGGGGACTGAAAAAACAGAAGTCTATTGGATTAGACAAAGGGAAATGAAGGGATTGGAGGTGGAGGGGAATAGAAAAGACAGTAGACTTTATTAAACAGTCATAGCTTTTCTATGCTTTTTGAACACATGACCAGGGTAAATCCTTGTCATGTATGACGGCAAGACTGGCATCCTACTTACAATAAGTTATTAGCCATTTATGCATAATGGGTGAAAATACATTTTACTGTCATGTGTATCAAAAAAGAACAAAATAAAAAAGTGAAAAAAAAAAGAGATACACTCATGGAGTATTCACAAATGAAAATACTGATTTTACTAGAATTGTCAGGACAGAAATGAGAGAGAATTTTGGTGACCTTTAGAGAGAAAAAGATGTTTTAGAAATTACACCAAAGATGAAATCAAGAGTAATTTCTAAAATTTCTTATTTATTATTTCTTGGTACTAGGATTAAATCCATGGGCATTTAACAACTAATGCACACCCCCATCCCTTCTTTATATTTTATTTAGATACAGGATCTCACAGAGTTGCTCAAGGTCTCACAAAGTTTCTGAGGCTGGTTTTCAACTCACAATCTTCCTGCCCCAGCCTCCTGAGCCACCGGAATTATAGGCATGGACCAACACACCAACAAAGAACAGAAAATATGATAAAGAAGACCTCATTAAACTTTTTTTATAAAGTTCTCTTTAAACACCATAAAGAACATAAGAATGGTCTCTAGATTTAAGCATTCCAAAATGTACACACATATCAAAACATAACAGATATATATATATAATTAATGTTATATATTATAATTATACATGAAATTTTATGTGAAAATATTTTTTAAAACAATTGGCTGAACAGAAGAAAATATTTCACATTACATAATTTATTAGTTTCTAGTATCTAGACTATAAAGGAACTCTAGTGAGTCAATAAGAAAATGACAGTTGACCAATTAAAAAATAAATTCAGAATTGTGAAACCCTCAATATGTCTGCTGGTTTTATTGTGTTTCCTAAGGATGATGTTCAACATGCCAATTATTAACTTTTGGTCCTGATCACGGAGATGATCCTAAAGAAAGGCTGCCACAGTCCTGTATCAGGACAAGATTCCTGAAGACTTTATTTTTTATTTTTCTGGGTTGTGGGATGGGCTCCAGGGGAATGAACCCAGGGGCATCAACCACAGAGCCACATCCTCAGGCCTATTTTATACTATATTTATAGACAGGGTCTCCTTGAGTCCTGCAGTGTTATTTTAACTCACCTGTTTGCCCAAGGTTATTGATATTCTCTCTGCAAATATTCCACAACTCTGAAGCCTGAGGAATCTGAGGTCCAGTCTCCACTCCCCACTCAGGTGACTCATTCTGAGGCTAACATGGATGCAGCCATGTGATTCTGCAAGAACAGGCAGGGGGCGCCCTTCTGATACTGCCATTACCCATGAGGAGTTCTGCTCCCCAAAATGCTGAAGTTTGAACATTAAAGAAGCAAGGGAAGGCAAGCATATAAAGCAGGGTTTATTTAGAAGGGATAACATAGACTTCTCCCGGGATGGAGAAGGGGGCCATTGCTGGTATTCTGGTGTCCCAAGAAGCGAGGAAGGTCTGCCTTTTTTATGTGTCCCAGGGCTTCCTTTGTTCTCCTCCTCTCTTCTTCTGTGTCTGTGAACAGGCCAGATGGGATGGCCAAAAGGTGAGAAGCAGTTTTGCTGAAGGGGGAAGGGCAGGGTGGAGCAGCCCAGAAAACCACAACAACTTCAAAGCAAAAGGGTGGAGCAGGGCAGGGAATAGCTTAGAGCAAGTTGATTACTATCTCTCTGTTTGCTGAGAGCTGCCTCCTTAACATTCTTCTGGGTGAGCCCTGACCTTGAAGATGTTCACAGTCCCAGTTCTTTTGGGGTTGTTCTGGTTTTTCCAGGACTCAGACCAACTCCATTTCCTTATGAACTCTATTTTCTTTATTAGACTGGATATTAGACCTGATTTGCCTAACTACACTCACTACCTAGCTTTAAATCTGGCTTCACTTCCACACACTTCACACTTCTGCAGGATTTCATAATTCAAGGAGTGATGGAGTTTGAATCTCATTTATGCTTTCACTTCAAGTGAAGTAACAGGACAACTCCAAAGCTATAGAGGACAAATTCTAGTATTATGCTCAACTATAGTATCAACTAATTACAACAATTAAATATTTACCTCCCTCACTAGAATAAGAGGGGCTGAGTAAGGACTGTCAGGGATGATTGATGAGGACATCTGCTCTTTCTGTAAACTTCAAATCCTAGGAAGAGGCTCACCAGTTTTCTTGTCTCTTTAAAGCTACAGGGATTCAGTGGAGATCCAAAGGCTGAAGAAGACGGTGCAACTGACCTTGAGTGAAGAGGTTATTGCACTCATAGGTCTACCACCTGCAGGCCAGGAGGCTGCACCGGCAGCTGGGTCTTACAAGGCCTCCCTCAGAACACTAGGCCAGCCTCCTTACCCACATTGCTCATTGTACTCCAGCTCTCCACATAAAACAGTGCCCACATGTGACCCAGTCACGAGAAAAGTGTCCAAAGAATCACATGCGAACAAATGGAAGAGGGCACAAAATTATTAGCTTGGGAAAAGAGGAGTCCTGAGACTGAAGCCACCTAGATCATTTTTACATAGCCCAAGCAGAAGCCCACCTTAACCCGCAATCCCTTCGTGTCTGTCCCGACCATGGTAACTATGGTCATCCAGCAGGGCTACCTCACACCTCTCTGTATCTCACCTTCCTACTCACACTTTTCTAGAAAGCCAGAACCCAAGGATGCATGCATCCAAGCATCCAGGAAAGAGATCTGGAACAAACTTGGGACCAAGATGTTTACTGCATTTTCTTTTCTGGGTCACAGGTGGTGATGAAATGTGGTGTGGGGAAAAAGTAGGCAAACCTGGGATTTTCACTGTTTTGGAAATGGGGCTAGCAGGGGTTTGTATAGAGTCTCAGATCATCTTTACAACCCAGTTGGCCTCGGACCCAAACTCTAGTCAAAGTCCTGCGTGTCTCACTCTCTTTACAGGAGTAACCTCCAAAATTCAGTCTTCTTTTGGGAAGAAGATGTGGAATGTCTGTCATTCTGTTATTGCTTCCCCACCCACCATCTTCACGGTACCTAAGCAACTCAGGGAGACCCTCTCTCTAAATAAAATACACATTAGTGCTGGGTACATGGCTCAGTGGTTGAGTGACCCTGAGTTCAATCCCTAGTACTCCCCCCAAAGAAAAAAAAGGTCCCCCCCCCTTTCTTTTAATGCACAGAATGGCAACCTCTGGTAGAGGATCACTTATTCTTTTTTTTTTTTTTTTTTGCTAGCAATTTTTTTCTTTATCTTTCAAAGATGTGCTTTCATTATTGGATTGGCATTGGAAAGGGGAATGGAACATTCAGTAACACTTTAACCTTATGTCTCTGTTGCTGCCTGAAGCGGAAACCGCTTGGAGCAACGAACGCCGCAGGAAAATTCGGAGGCAGGATGAAAATGAAAAAAGGTCTTTTATTCTTCTTCTCTCTCCGGCTCCAGCAATCACCCCAAACGCTCTAACTCCAACCACCTCCTTCTTCTTCTTCCCACACACACTCACCAAACTCACCCAGTTATATACATATAGCTTTAACAAGGACACGTGCTTATAGCTCGAGCTTACAGGTGCGTCACGCAGTGTTCACGGGCATACAAAGATTCCATGAATAATGTATTACTGTCAGGTGGAAACTAGAACATCTTTTATGGCTCTCAGCTAACCGCAATCTTTAGCTATCTCCTTGATTATAGGCTCCTTCATTTCCCCCTTTTAGTTTTAAAAGAGGGGATGTTCTAGGACGTCCATGTGCAACCGACATTCTTACCCATCATGGGAGTCTAGGCTGTCCTGACTCCTGGCTTAGGTTGACATGCCGGCCACATTAGACTGTCCCGTGTGACTGTGCCGTGTCTTAGGTTGTCCCCTTCTGTGGATCTTACCCGTCATAGGCTAACCAGCCATCCAATAGAGCCCTTCGGGATCGACTGTGTGTTGACTAACAGCCGTCCAATTTTCAGGAGATGCTGCGGCTTTAAGGCAGTAAGCCTACTGCTGACGAGCCAAGTTTCCATAGCGTATCAAGTTCTTTAAGCCAATCAGCTGCCCTTAGTTTCAGCAAGTAAAGCACTGAGTTCTCTCAGACAAATACCCGCAAGGCATTGTCCCGTAATGTCCCAAAATAATGGAAAATCAAAATGTCCATAAGTTATAACACAAAGATTCAGGAGGCCCCATGCATGCAGAGCAGAGGCCACACTGCTGGTTAGGTTGTTTGATGCTTGAGCAGCAGGGATGCTGGCAGCGACCACGGTCCCTGCAGTTGTAGCAGCAGCCATCTTTTTTATGTCTAGACATTTCCACCGGCAAATCTTCAGGGCCCGCTACCTAAAAACTCAAGCATCCATTATTAAGGGAAAGGCAGTGCTATTCCAGCACTGAGATCAAAAGGTGAGCTATCAAACTAAAAAAAAGAATTATTAGAGTAGAAAATAAAAGTTGATCTCTGCTCACACACATTGCTGCTTAAGCTCCCACAAACATAAGCTGGCAAAATATCACATTCAGAAATAATCAAAAAGAAACTGAGGGTGTTTACTGCATTAAAGATAAAGAAAAGCTAAAGGCACTTTGGAAAAATAATTTGTTAGCTGGAATCCTCGAGTCTCTATATACACAGCAATCCTATACCTGTTAAAATAATTCAAATTAATCAGCTATTAAACAAATGAAGTTAATAACAAATAAACGATCCTTTGTCGGAACACCAAAATATCAGCTTATACAACATTAAACATTCACAGCTGAAGAGAAGTCCCGGAGACAACTATAAATCAAAATTGATTATCATTATAATTGATTATCTAATTAAAATATTCTGAACTTATATGAATATCTATTTATCTATCTATCTATCTATCTATTGATTATCTAATTAGAATATTCTAAGCTTAAATGAATTAACATTATTTGGATCTATATCTATCTACCTATTTTTTTTAAGCGCTTAATTATTTGTGACATCACACTAGACAGACGCACATATAAACATATATTTGTGACATCACATTAACATGAAATTTAGACAAATGCACAGACATAAAGACATATATAAAAGAAAAAAATACAATTGTGTATACACTGAAGAGAGATCTTCTTGTCCCGGCCGGGAAGATGAAATTTAAGTTGTAAATTTAATGGAGGACTCTTAAGGGAATCACTCCATACCTTCATTTTGGTCCTCTTGATTTTGTACTTGTTTATTCAATCTAGACTCCTCAATAACTTCGTCTTGATCCTTTTGACTTTGTACCTGCTTTATCAATCTAGATGGTATCCATATTGGAGAGGATTCGTGCTTTGGAAAAACACAAACAGATCCTCTCCCCCAAATTAATACTGGGTCTGGACCCTTCCATGTACCTGAGAGAACATCCTTCCAGTAAACCAAAGGTTTATGTTGTTGGTGTGGGTTCCAGTGTCTATCTCCAGCCGAATGTCCATTAGAATCTAAAGTTAAGAAATTTAGGGTAAACAGGGCAACTGCCAATCTGTCCTTAGGATTTTTCCAGTTTCCATCTTTTTGCTTTAGTAACATATTTTTAAGTGTCCGATTTGCTATTTCAATTATTCCTTGTACCTGAGGATTATAAGCGATACCTGTTTTGTAGATAATATTGAACTTTGTACAAAATTGTTTGAAGGATGTGGATGTATATTCAGGGCCATTATCTGTTTTAAGCATTTTGGGGATGCCCAATGCAGCAAAAGCTTGCAGACAATGAGATATAGTATCTTTAACTTTTTCTCTGGAATGTAAAGAAGCAAAAATCATGCCTGAGCATGTATCTATGGTGACATGAATAAATCGTAATTTTCCAAAACTTGGCTCATGTGTGACATCCATCTGCCACAAATGATTGGGCATCAAACCTCATGGGTTAACCCCATAATGTGATTTGGGCAAAAGTGTTACACAAGATGGACATTCTTTTACAATTCTATGTAAGCTGCCTGGTACCGTAACCCGGGATGAAAACTCTCGGAGGCAGAGTTAAGCTTTTACTACTTTTACTTCTACTTTCTTAGAGCTTAGAGAGAGAAAGAAAGATTTTTAGAGAGAAAGATTAAAGCGAGCTTTTCTTCTTGTCTTCTTAGCTTAGAGTCTTAGTTAGAAAGATAGAAAGATAGAGCTTAGCTTAGAGTCTTAGTTAGAAAGATAGAAAGATAGAGCTTAGCTTAGAGTAAGATTAGAGCTTCTTTCTTCTCTCTTCTTTCTTCCTTCTTCTTTCTTCTGTCTTCTGTCTTCCTCAGGAGTCTCAGCCTAACTCTGACCAGTCATTACTTCTTCTATCTGGTTTCTCTTCTGTCTTCTATCTGGTTTCTCTTCTGTAACCGCTCTGCCTACGTTCTGGCCACTCTGATTCTTCTGACCGACCGAGTGACTGCCCGGCTGACTGAATGAATTCGTTCTCCTAACTCGGACCGCTTTCACCCGGTTATATACCTTCAGGTTTGCGGGTGCCTACAGGTGCGTCACATACATATCAGGTGGAACTTATGGCTTCCAGCTAGCTGCAACAGCCCTTCCTAATTAGGGCTCCTTCAATTCTATGAGCTTGTTCTTTTGTGATTTTAAATTTTTGTCTTAAGGTAGTGCTGTTAACGTGGAACTGGGAATGAAATAAAGTAGCTTGTTGTACTGTAGTAAATATAAATATTGTTTTAGTGAGGGCATCAGCTTTTTGATTACCTTCATGGAGAGGACCAGGCAGATTAGTGTGAGCTCTTATGTGACCTATAAATAAAGGTTCTTTTCATTGCCATAGGAGATTTTGGATTTGAGAAAACAATTTAAAAGCTGGAGTATGTGGTGCTATTGGACCTGCTAGCTCCAATTTAGGAACAGCATGTACAATATAGTGGCTGTCTGAAAAAATATTCATAGGCTGTTATTTAAAATTTTCCAGAGCTATTATTATAGCTTTGAGTTCCACTAATTGAGCTGATTTTTGATTAGTGATATGAATCATTTTTTCCTTTTGAGTGACTACTGCAGCAGTACCGTTAGAGGATCCATCTGTAAATACATTAAATGCTTTAGGAATGGGTTGATTTTTTATTACCTGTGGGAATATGATAGGATGATTGATACAAAAGGACAGTATAGGAGATTTAAGAATATGATTGTCAAAATTTGCAGAAGTAGAGCATCTAGCTATAGCCCAATCATTATCATTGAAGCACAAATATCCAACCTGTGACGATGAATAAGGAGTAATAATAGTAGCAGGATGAATTCCAAATATTTTAGTAGAGGTTTTAAGTCCTTGAAGAATAAGTTTAGCCACCATGGAGGTATAAGACTCAATTGTACTTTTAGGAGAGACAGGCAAATGTATCCATAATATAGGTCCCTGTTGCCAAAATACTCCTGTGGGTGTATATTGTGAAGGAATAATAATCAATATTAGTGGTTGTGCAAAATCAAATCTAGCGCAATGGGATCTTTCAATGGCCTGTTCTACTAATTTTAGAGCTCTCCTGGCCTCAGGAGTTAATTTTCGCGGTGAGGATGGATCAGGGTTCCCGCGAAGGATGTCAAATAAAGGTTTTAATTGTCCAGTAGTGAGGCTTAGTGTAGGGCGAAGCCAATTAATGTCTCCCAGTAATTTTTGGAAATCATTGAGGGTGGTCAAATGTTCTTTACTTATTAGAATTTTTGGGGGTTTAACAAAAGTATCCATGATTTTAAAGCCTAAATATAGTATAGGTGATCTGCTTTGAACTTTTTCTTCTGCTATATATAATCCATATTTTTTAAAATTTTTTGTTATTTCACTAAATATATTAAATAAGATTTTTTTGATTAGGGTGAGCTAATAAAACATCGTCCATGTAGTGTAGACACATGAGGTCTTGATATTTGTTTTTAATGGGCTGTATAGCTCTGTCCACATATAGTTGGCACATTGTAGGGCTATTTGCCATTCCCTGTGGCAATACTTTCCATTGATATCTTTTATCAGGGCCATTATTATTGATAGAAGGAATTGAAAAAGCAAACCTGGGGGCATCCAGAGGATGTAGGGGAATGGAAAAGAAACAGTCCTTTATATCAAGAGTTATAAGGTAATAGTTTTTTGGAATAGCTACAGGATTAGGAAGTCCAGGTTGGGTAGGTCCCATAATTTGCATTGTTTTATTAATTTGTCTTAGGTCTTGTAATAGTCTCCATTTTCCCGATTTTTTCTTAATTACAAATATGGGAGAATTCCAGGGAGAGGTGGAAGGCTCTATGTGTCCTGTTTCTAATTGTTCTTTAATTAATTGATGGACCGCTTGCAATTTTTCTTTGGATAGGGGCCACTGAGGGACCCAAACTGGCTTATTAGAGAGCCATGGTATTTTTAAAATTGTTTTCTCAGTGGCCCCTAGAAAAAATGTCCTTTGCCTTTTTTATTATGATTAGGATTTTTATTCTTTTTATTTTATTTTATTTTTTTTTTTTATAATTTTTAATATGTACAACTCATAGTGCATATATTTAGTATCTTTTTACATACAACTGTTTGTATACAAAGTATATTCGTGTACAATTTAGGTCTTCAATCATGCATTAAGGAAAATGATATCCGTCTCATTCAACCACCTTTTTTTTTCTCCCCCTCCCTCCCCTCTTGCTCCCTCCCTTACCCTCCCTTCCCTTGACCATTCTAGTGTTCCTCTAATCCTCCTATGTACCCCATCCAACAATACTTTGAAATAGCCTCCTTTATATAAGAGAGAACATTTGGTACTTGGATTTTTGAGACTGACTAACTTCACTTAGCATTATGTCTTCCAACTTCATCCATTTACCTGCAAATGCCATTGATTTATTTTCTTTTATTGCTGAGTAAAATTCCATTGTGCGTATATACCACATTTTCTTAATCCACTCATTTACTGAGGGACATCTAGGTTGATTCCACAACCTAGCTATTGTGAATTGTGCAGCTACAAACATTGAGATAGCTGTGTCACTGTAATATGCTGTTTTTAAGTCCTTTGGGAATAGACCCAAGAGTGGGATGGCTGGGTCATAGGATGGTTCCATTCCCAGTTTTCCAAGAAATCTCCATACTGCTTTCCATAACGGTTGCACCATTTTGCAGTCCCACCAGCAATGTATGAGTGTGCCTTTTTCTCCACATCCTCTCCAACATTTATTGTTGCTTGTGTTCTTGATGGCTGCCATTCTGACTGGAGTGAAGTGAAATCTTAGAGTAGTTTTGATTTGCATTTCTCTAATTGCCAGCGATGTTGAACATTTTTTCATGTATTTGTTGATTAATCGTGTATCTTCTTCTGAGAGGTGTCTTCTCAATTCCTTAGCCCATTTATTGATTGGGTTATTTGTTTTTTTAGTGTAAAGTTTTTTGAGTTCTTTATATATTCTAGAGATTAGTGCTCTATCTGATGTGCATGTATTAAATATTTGTTCCCAATTAGTTGGCTCTCTATTCACCTCACTGATTGTTTCTTTTGCTGAAAAAGAAGCTTTTTAGTTTAAATCTATCCCATTCTTTAATTCTTGGTAGTAATTCTTGTGCTACAGGATTCTTATTAAGGAACTTGGGGCCTAATCCAACATGTTGGAAATTGGAGCTTACTTTTTCTTCTATTAGGTGTATTGTCTCTGATCTAATTCCTAGGTCTTTGATCCACTTTGAATTGAGTTTTGTGCGTGGTGAGAGATAAAGGTTTAATTTCATTTTGTTGCATATGGATTTCCAGTTTTCCCAGCACCATTTGTTGAAGAGGCTATCCTTTCTCCACTGTACATTTTTGGCACCTTTGTCTAATATAAGATAGCTGTAATTAAATGTATTAGTCTCTGTATCCTCAATTCTGTACCATTGGTCCACCAGTCTGTTTTGGTGCCAATACCATGCTGTTTTTGTTACTATTGCTCTATAGTATAATTTAAAGTCTGGTATGGTGATGCCCCCTGCTTCACTTTTCTTGCTCAGGATTGCTTTGGCTATTCTGGGTCTCTTATTTTTCCAGATGAATTTCATGACTGCTATTTCTATTTCTTTGAAGAATGACATTGGGATTTTGATAGGAATTGCATTAAATCTGTATAATGCTTTTGGTAGTATGGACGTTTTGACAATATTAATTCTACCTATCCAAGAGCAAGGTAGGTCTTTCCATCTTCTGAGTTCATCTATAATTTCTTTCTTTAGTGTTCTATAATTTTCGTTATACAGGTCTTTCACCTCTTTCGTTAGGTTGATTCCCAGGTATTTTATTTTTTTTGATGCTATTGCAAATGGGGTATTTCTGACTTGTATTCTGAAGGATTTTTATTCTTAACACCTGCAGGCTTGGTTGCTAGGTGTAGACCCATTTGATATAAGATATCTCTTCCCCATAGGGTAACTGACAAGCTGTTTAAAACATAAGGTTGGAATGTTTCTGTATGGCCTTCATTGTCTTGCCAATTTAAGATTACAGCACTTTGTGCTGGGGTATTACTATATCCCAAGCCTCTTAAACTGGTTGAGGCTTTCTGCAGAGGCCAGTGCTTAGGACATTGTTGTAGATTTATGATGGAAGAGTCAGCTCCTGTATCAATCAGCCCCTCCATCTCTATACCTTGAATTTTTAATTTGCACATTGGCCTCCGTGAACAATCCTGAACCCAGAAAGCCATAGGTCCTGAACCAGTGGAACCGAATGCTCTGCTATTTCTATTTTGTGGCATGCTTTTAAAAGAACTATGGAGACTGGGAATGAGGAGCAGCTGTGCGATTCTGTCTCCTTGATTTACGGAGATGATGCCCCTGTGTGTACGTAGCATTATTTTAATCTCTCCATTATAATCTGAATCAATAACCCCTGGTATAACATTAAAGCCTAATAAACTCTTGGAACTACGCCCAAGGATTAGTCCCACAGTTCCTGAAGGGAGAGGTCCCCTGATTCCCATAGGAATCAGCTGAACCCCCATTTCAGGTGTCAGGACCATCCAGGCACTAGAACAGAGATTTAATCCTGCACTTCCTCTTGTCCCTCTGATAAGGGAGTTAATGGGTAGGAGGGATTGTGACGAGGAATCATTTGGATCTGAGGGCATTCCTCCTCTAGTGCGCATTCCCCCTCTAGTGCCTCGTACATTTGTGGGCCCCGGGGCATTGGGCCCCATGCCCCATTTTTTTGAAATCCTTGATCAATCATTTCCATATATATCATATCTGGAATGGCATTGATTGGCCCAATGTATACCCTTTTTGCACCTGGGGCATCGGCCTGGAGCGCGGTATGAATTTGATCTTATTACCCTTGGGGGATATTGCTTAGCATATCTTGGTTGATTATAATACTTTTGTCTGGAATATCCTGTTCTAGGTTGAATCCTTTGGGAATTTTGAGGGGAGGAATTTTTCATCACTGCAGCAATTACGTTGCCTGTGATAACAGCCTCGTTAATGTCTTTGCACAGTCTGATATAAATTGATAAGTCTTTTTTACTTCTCCACGGCCTTATTGCATCCTGGCAATATTTATTAGCATTCTCATACGCTAATTGGATAACTAGAGGCATAGCTTGCTCGACTTCGCCAAAAACTCTAGATGTTGTTTTTAAGAGTCTATCTACAAAATCAGCGTAAGGTTCGTTAGGCCCTTGTATAACTTTTTTTTTTTTTTTTTTTTTTTTTTTTGGTACCGGGGATTGAACTCAGGGGCACTTGACCACTGGGCCACATCCCCAGCCCGTTTTTGTATTTTTAGTAGAGACAGGGTCTCACTGAGTTGCTAAGTGCCTCGCCACGGCTGAGGCTGGCTTTGAACTTGTGATCCTCCTGCCTCAGCCTCCCAAGGGCTGGGATTACAGGCGTGCGCCACCGCGCCCGGCCCTTGTATAACTTTTGATAGACTGCCTTGCAGATCCCCTGTGCCTGATATTGTCTTCCAGGCTTTCACAGCTGCAGTGTGTATCTGGGCATACACACCTGGATCGTATTGTAGCTGATTTTGTAGTTCGGCAAACTGACCCTCCCCTGTGAGCATATCTATATTGCGTTGAGGGAAACCTGCTGCAGCATTTCTCTTTGCTATTTCTGAACAAAGTTCCTGGAATTGAGTTTTCCAGATTAGGTATTGTCCCCCACTTAGTACCGCTCTGCATAGACTTTTCCAATCTGAGGGGGCTAAGGTTAGGGTGTTAAGTGACTCTATCATACTTAATGTGAACGGAGCTTGAGGCCCATAGGTCATTACCGCCTCTTTAAAATTCTTTATTGTTTTAAAGTCTAGGGACTCGTGATATCTTTGTCCCAGTTCATTTTGAAATACTGGCAGTTCTAGGTGCTCCTGCTGTCTATGTTGTTCGAGAGCGTATAAGCGCTCAGAAAGGCCGCCAATTTCTACCTCAAGGGCACGTACACTCTGATCAATACTCCTTATTTTTTCTGTTAGGTATTCTATCCATGAAGGAGCAGAGGGCACTAGTGGTTCCTCTATTTGATGGTCTTTTCTCTTTTTTAATTTCTTTTTGTTCTTTTTATTGGAGACTGTGCTCCCCAAATCGCTTTTTGATTCCTTCTCACTACTAGCTTCATAATTCCTAACTGGCTCAGTGGAGGAGACCGTACTCTCATGGTTTGGCTCCTTGTTACTATTATCACTTTCACTAGTATCCTGAGTTTCAGCTTCTAAGGAGAGTACATACTCCTCAGCTAATTTTATTAAGCTTCTGATGGCTTTTGCAGTTCTTACTTTTGAATTTATATTACTGCTCTCCTTCCTGGTCTCAACTGAGTCAGAGGATATGCTTTCTTGTTCACTTTTCTCACTATCCTCTGAGTTCTCGCTATCAAAAATTTCATTCGTGGCTTTTATAAACCAACTTTTTGTTATATTCGCTCCCATATTTTTAAATTTTCTATTTTCTTACCTTGCCGCCGAATTCCCCGTACAGACCACCACTTGTTGCTGCCTGAAGCGGAAACCACTTGGAGCATCGAACGCCGCAGGAAAATTCGGAGGTAGGATGAAAATGAAAAAAGGTCTTTTATTCTTCTTCTCTCTCCGGCTCCAGCAATCACTCCAAACGCTCTAACTCCAACCACCTCCTTCTTCTTCTTCCCACACACACTCACCAAACTCACCCAGTTATATACATATAGCTTTAACAAGGACACGTGCTTACAGCTCGAGCTTACAGGTGCGTCACGCAGTGTTCACGGGCATACAAAGATTCCTTGAATAATGTATTACTATCAGGTGGAAACTAGAACATCTTTTATGGCTCTCAGCTAACCGCAATCTTTAGCTATCTCCTTGATTATAGGCTCCTTCATGTCTCCATGCCATATAGCTGTAATCTAAAAGTAAATTTTTTATTTTGAAATATTTTGTCTGATATTAGGAGAAATACCATAGTACAGCTTACTCATGCTGTCTTTTTCCCTGGTGTATATTTTATATCCTTTTGTTTTCTAACTCTTTATACATTTGCCTCCAAACAGTGACTCCTGTTGATAGCATAGTATTGACCATGTTTTCATTCTCTCTGAAAAAATTCCACCTTTGAATATGATTGTTCAGTCAATTCACATTTCATGTTATTAGTTAGTTTTATATCTGACCTTTTAAATGCTTATATTTTCTTATGTCATTTTTATTCCTCTATCCCTCTTCACTGTGTGTGTTTCTGTTTTACTGGGGAATGAGCCCAGGGGTGCTTTAACACCGAACTGTATCCCCTGCCCCTTCTAAAGTTTTACTTTGAGAGAAGGTTAGGCTAATTTCCTGAAGCTGGCCTATAATATTTGATCCTCCTGGCATGGTTTGCAACACCATATCAGCCTACTGCTCTATTTTTGTTTTGTTTTGTTTTGTTTTTGTCTGCTATCGACAATTTCTCCAATGATTATTTTTACATTTTTTATTGTATTGGACTAGTGATAAGTTATCATGTGTGAGAAATATTCTCAATTGTCCAAACCAAAAGAATGGCTTTGTTATATGTCTAGGGCCTTCTACAAAACTGAGGCATCATGAAGACTCTCTTCCAATGCTGATACTTACAATCATGTCAGAAAGATTTCAGGTATTATTGTACCCAATTTTCAGGAAAAAAAAGTCTCACAAGCCACTCACGTAATAGCCAATGAAGCCTTTATTCTGGCAGGGCCACCAACTAAGTCCAGCACAAAGAGAATAGTAGAAAATGGTGCCTGCTCATAGCAAGAACTGGGTTTATAAAGAACAGGGTTATTACACCCTCAGGCCCTCAGGTGGAGACAGTTTAAGGGTGGGTCAATGGGCCATCAGGTGGAGACAGTCCAAGTCCAGTTTAAGTTGCCTTTGCTTATAACAATGTATCACCCAGAATAGTCATGAGCTTATTGAAGGGATAGGAAAAGGGAAAGGAGACACTCTCAAGGGAGAGAGAGGGTTCTCTCAGAGAGAAGAGGGACAGTGTGTCTCTCCTGCACTCCAGTTTTATTGGTGTTCCAGGGAATTTTTCAGAGAGTCCTGCTCATGTCCACCACTTGACTTTTGACTGACCGCAGGGTAATATCAGACTTTCAAGTCCTCATTGTAATGGAAACTCCAAGTCCCCTTGACTCATGCTGAGCTCTTCTAATTGAATTCTTTTTTTAATTTTTTTTATTATTCTACTTTGTTATACCTGTTTGCAGAGTACATTCCATTTCATATTACATATAAAGAACACAATTTTTCAAGTTAGTGGTTTTTGTGTGTGTGTGTGTGTGTGGTACCGAGAATTGAACTCAGGAGCACTCGACCACTGGGCCACATCACCAGTCCTTTTTTGTATTTTATTAGATACAGGGTCTCAGTAAGTTGCTAAATGCCTCGCCAAAGCTGAGGCTGGCTTTGAACTCTTGATCCTCCTGCCTCAGCCTCCCGAGTGCTGGGATTACAGGCGTACGCCACCACACCCGGCCTCTCAGCCCCATTTTTGTATTTTTGTTTAGAGACGGGTCTGAGTTGCTAAGTGCCTCGCCATTGCTGAGGCTGGCTTTGAACTCGGGATCCTCCTGCCTCAGCCTCCCAAAGTGCTGGGATTACAGGCGTGTGCTACCATGCCTGGCCAAGTTACTGGTTTCTAACTGAATTCTTAAACAAATAATGATCCTTATCTCTCAAAACCTGGCCTGTGAAAAAAGTCATAAAAGTGTCTCCCTTCAAAATAACTTGGGTTCCTCTTAGAGTGTTTCCTGCCTGCATTTCTCATGCAGATTTTATGTAGTTTTTTAAGAAGTGTGACATATTCTGTCCACGGAGGCCAGGCAATGTTTCAGGCAAATTGCTTATGAGCAAAGAAAGCATGTGGGGGTCAGCACAGTGCCCATTTGATAAAATTGTTCTCTTAACTTTGTGTTCCCACCATTGTCATCTTTCTTTCCCCTAAAACAGTGAAAGACAAAGGTACAGAGAAAGCACAGCTTTTACTGATCTTCTTGCAAGATGGAATGCATGGGGGCAGGCACCTAGAGAGAACTACAGTCAACATTTCATCATCAGATGCACAAGGTCTCCTTAAACCCCAGGTCTTCACTGGCTCAGAACTATGGGGTATGCCATCTTTGGGACCATCTTCTGAGTTTTACTCTCTCCTCTTGGGTCATTTTTAAACAAATATTCTGCTAGGCACAGTGGCACATCTCTGAAATCCCAGTGGCTTGGGAGGCTGATGTAGGAGAATTGTAAGTTCAAATCCAGCCTCAGCAACTTACTGAGGCACTAAGCAAATGAGCAAGACCCTGTCTCAAAACATAAATAAATAAATAAATAAATAAATAAAAAAATAAACAGTTGGAAATTTGGCTCAGTGGTAAGCCCCCATCAGTTAAATCCCTGGAATGAAAAAAAAAAAAAAAAAAAAAAAAAATATAATATATATATATATATATATATATATATATATAATACACACACACACACACACACACACCATTAATTGACCCACTTCCCTTTGTTCTCTTGTGGAAGGAAAGGCATCTTGGATTGAGTACATCTTAGATTTTACTCCATCTAAATTAGCAGATATTTCTATCTCTGTTGATCAACACCTTCCCATACATCCTGAGTGTCAAGGGTGCTTCAGGTGCCTGATCGCTGAATTTGCCCCATTCACAGGCTGTGGTGCTGTGTGTGTAACTTTTCATTCTTCTATATTTCCCTTCAGGCTGCTTTTCTTACATCCCAATTTTACATTAAAGGCTAAATACTGTGTTCTGAAAATGGATCCCCAGAGTTTATATATCTCACACCATATATATCTCATCAGAATTATTCACACATTTGTACTAAGAACTCCAGATAAAGAGGAATATTATAATACATAGCTCTGTATCCTTCTACACATATAGCTATGAATCAATTTCTGCATTCCATTCTTGCATATTATTCTTTTATATGTCATATATGTAAAATTACAGATTAAACAGTGACTGCCTGGATTACTTATTGCATTATGTAATCCTATGTCTTTTTTTAAAAATATTTTTTCAAGTTGTAGAAGGACACAATATCTTTATTGATTGATTGATTCATTGATAGATATGTGGTGCTGAGGATTGAACACAGTGCCTCCCATGTGATAGGGGAACACTCTACCACTGAGCCACAAGCTCAGCCTTAATCCTATGTCTTTTGAGGAAGTTGAAGGGAGTCCAATAATATAATTAGAATTGTTTTTTCTTTTTCTTTTGGTATTGAGATTTAACTCAGGGGCACTTGCCCACTAAGCCACATCCCCAGCCTTATTTTGTATTTTATTAAGACTCATGTTCTCACTGAGTTGCTTAGTGCCTCATTTTTGCTGATGCTGGGTTTGAAATAGCAAGCCTCCTGCCTCAGCCTCTGGAGCCACTGGAATTACAGCTGTGTACCACAATGCCCAGTCTAATAGTTTTATTTGTCAGGTTTTTCATTTGGCCAATAATTGATTGGAGTCACCATTCTAAATTGTATTCTCAAACCCATTACATTTATACTTCCACCCACTCTCTTTGTACCATAATATAAAGGGGGCTGGGGATGTAGCTCACTGGTACAGTTCCTCTGCCATAAAGTCAATCCCTAGCACAGTGAAGAAAAAAAAAAAAAAAAAAGAAAAACTGGTGTTCGTTTCTCAGCCCTGGAGAGGTATGTGACCACTATTCCACACTTGTGGAAATATGACTCTTCATACATTAGGTACCCCCACATACTTCTGCATGGAAGATATTGTTAGGTAGAATAAATTTGGGCCAGTGTGCAGAATGTGGAAGACTTTACAAATTCCAAGAGCAAAGAATAAAATTCTATTTACATTCCAGGAAGGGGTAGATACCATAGGCCATATCTGCACCAAATGGGTTTGTATATGCAGGCTTTATGGCAGAGCTGAGCAAGGT
>CM046662.1:3066879-3079379 GCA_025594165.1 Tamias sibiricus | reverse complement strand
GTGAAATGATCTGCTCACTTATTTGAGGCCCAAGTTTGTTTATTCAGAATCAAATATGATGAAATATTATTAAAGAGGGAATAAAGAAATGGATAAAACACAAAGTCTACTTACATTTTCATTTGTTAAATATCCTAATTACAACCAGGTGCAGTGGTGCATACCTACAGCCCTCGCTTCTCCAGAGGCTAAGGCAAGAAGATAGCAAGTTTCAGGATATGTATAGCAACTTAGCTAGACCCTATGAAACTTGGTGAGACTCTTTCTTAAAATAAATTATAAAAGGCTGGGAATGTGGCTCAGTGTAAAGTGCCTCTGAGTTCAATCCCGGGTATCAAACAAAACAAAAAAAAAAATACTAATTTACCTTTGGCTATAGTTGAGTAACTATAGAAAGTTTGTGAGATTTGATTTTGTCTTTTCAATGATTTCAAATTGAAATACAGGTCATTGAATCTAGAATGCCACTGTAGAAACAGAGAAACTCTGTCTTGCATAATTGCTGCAGAACATGAATCCAGATTTACAAAAGAAAAAAAAAAAAAAGGTGGTGGATGAATTTATAAATGAGTATTCATGAAAACATGAGTTTCTCTTTTTCACAAGGTGGAAAATGTGACAGATTACAGCAAGATCTCAGCTCCTCTTGTTTCTGTGGGTAGTTTTTCTGGGCCTGCTGCTTCAATATACAGTGGTGCTATTTAAAACTCTGCTGTGCCTTCACTCTGGAGAACCCAGCCTGGGGAGAAACAGTGCTGAGCATGCACACTTGGTCTTTTCTGAAAAGAATTTTCCTGGTCTGCAAGGGCTTCCTTAAACTTCCTCAGTATACCAGGGTAGTTTTATTTTGTGGGAGGATTCTGTGGAGTGAATCAATAGGTTCTTAACAACTGAGCCACATCTCCAAACCCTATTTGTTATTATTATTATTATTATTATTATTATTATTGTTATTATTTTTAATTTTGAGGCAGGGTTTTACAAAGTTACTTAGGGCCTCACTAAGTTGCAGAGGTTGGTGTTGAAGTTGTGATCTTCCTGCCTAAGCTTCCTCAACATTGGGTGTTTTTAAAACCTGTTTTCCAAAAGAAATTCTTCCTGAAGTTTTTTTTTTTCCAGATTTTAGGGGGTGGTTTAGTGGGTGAACAATAATTTGCTATTCTTTCTAGATGTAGGCTGCTTATTTACTTGAATTAGCCATCAATACCCTAAATACATGTATAAAAAACACAAATGGTATGAAAATACTTTATGTAAAAATACTTCAAAAAATGTGCTCTTTATGTGTAATACGAAGTGAATTGCACTCTGCAAGCATGTGTAACAAATTAGAATAAAAATATATTTAAAAACTATTAAGGAATTCTTGCTAATTTTTCATAGTGACTAATTTTGTCTTAGAAGAATTAGAGGCTTTTCTTGTCAAAGACATTAAGATAATTCTGTGATGATTTTAATAGAAATTGCAGAAACTTGGATAAGGTCTACTGTGTGTACTGTGGAGCCAGTGACCAGGGTCTCACACTGGGAAGTCATTCCACCATCCTACACCAGAGAGGGGCTGTCTGAAGGATAAGTGAAGATCACACCATGCTCTCCATAGTTTAAGACTACTTCTTGTAGAGGTTGAGAAACTTTCAGGGCTTTTGGGCATGATGACATTATTGTTTTGATTGTACTGCTTTGTTTTTTCACTTTTCTCTGGATTTTATGCATATGTAGCAGCTCCCCCTCCCTGGAGCTGTTGTTATCTTGGATGTAAATGACTTCTTTCAAAGATCAGTTGACTATATTTGTGTGAGTTTCTTTCTGGGCTCTGTTCTGTTCTACTTTATGGTAGTACCGTGGTGGTTCCAGGCTCTCCATTCTGTACTGTTTCATCGCAGTACCATGTTGGTTCCAGGATCTTCATTGTGTTGTATTGTGTCTCTGGGTTGATCTTTTTCTTTACTGCTTATCATTTTTATAGAATTGTTTAGCTTATTCTTTTATAAAAGTAAATGTCCACTAGGTAAATTGGTGCTTGCGTGTAATCCCAGCAGCTCGGGAGGCTGAGGCAGGAGTATTGAAAATTCAAAAAATAGCCTCATTAACTAATGAGACCATAAGCATATGAGAAAGACCCTGTCTCAAAATATCAAATGTGCTTAGGATGTGTCTCACTGCTTTCATACCCCTGGATTTTATTCCTGCTGGTTTTTTTTTTTTTTTTTTTTTTTTTTTTTTTACCACCACAATAAATAAAAATAAAAATATATTAAATTTTCTGTAGGCTTCTGAAAATTATTTTAGTTTTTCACTTTTGAATACATAATAAATTGAATTGTCTACATAATAGAGGGATGCAGTGTCTTCTGCCCCTTAGATTCCAGTTTGCTTGGACCATCATTGTGATCTGTCTCTATGACACCTGTTGTCACTCTTAATCTTTTTATACCATGAAGGCCAATCCACTGAAGGCTCTCTTGTAGTCTCTTGTAAAATTTGCTGATACTGTGCTGCTCCAAATGTCACATGTTTTAATTCCTTGAGTATGGTTGTGTATCAGTGGCAGGGACACATTCTAGTATGTGATTTTTTTTTTTTTTTTTTTTTTGGCTGATTTATTACTGTGCAGACATCTGAGCATGCTTACAAACACACATGGAGTGGTCTGATTCACACCCAGATATTGCTGGATATTTGAGGATTCTGGGCTGTAATGCTGTTGCTTTTCCACACTCTGGAAATGTTCCTGCCTTAGTGGTGTTTGCACCAGCTTTACTAAAGGTATGAGGAATTGCTGTCACAACAGACAACCATTGCCCATGTGGCCCATCCTTGATGACAGTGTTTTTGTGCAGGACATGGTTGTGTGTCACATGACTGAGCATTATGTGAGTGAACTGTCTGCAATTAAGAAGAGTCTGACAATCACTGGACATTTATTTTTGCTATGAGGTTTGGAAAAGTAGTTTCTGCTGTCTGCTAATAAGATTCTTTTTGAGACTTTTAAACTTTGTAAGGCTATTGTTTGGACAAGGTGACATCTTTGGGACATTGAGTTATTTCTACAAAATATGCTATCTTCCCACTCACCCGAATCTGCTTTAACATTAACTACTATAAATTATCAAAATGTTTTGTATATTAATCATTGTACTTGTTTACTAGTTGTTTAAATTTTGTCTGGAATAAAGTATCTGCAAACTTCCAGTTCTCTTGGTGTCATCACACAGGTTGAGCTCGATCCCCAGTAAACACTTTGTGACTACGTGATTGAAATGTCTCTAAGGGAGCTCAGTAGACATCGCGTACCTAGAGGGTTTGGGTGGGGTTGATTCTAATCACTTCTGTAAGATTGGAACTACAGACTTTCAGATGGAAAACAGGAGATCTGTAAATACCATGTTGTTTACATTTATTGTGTAGACACAGTGAAACACCGTGGTTCTCAGAATCTGTCCTGAATGCCGAGTTTCCTGATTTCATCAATTTCTAACTTGATCAGCTTTCTTTTCTAAGTATAAGTAACATCAGAAGTACAAATATGAGCTCTTTACTGCACAGGATGTTGTTAGGATATGTAATAAAGATACAACCAAAAAAGAAGTTAGGAATGACCAAGGATTCTGCCTTACTTCTTATGAACTCACCACAAAAAAAAGGCTGTAAAACCCATTACTCGTTTCCTTTTGTTTAACCCAGTTGTAGTGTTGGAATGACTGTTATGAATTGAGTGAAATTAAGATTTGATGGACCAAATCATGGGATTAATCTGGAGGCCAGAGTATCATATGATTATCACACAAGTAGAGTATATATTTCTCATTCTGTTCATCTCTCCTGGCCTTGTCTTCACATTTATGGGATATTTTAGATGTCAGTGACCATTGAGGATGTAGCTGTAAACTTTACCCAGGAGGAGTGGGCTTTGCTGGATCCTTCCCAGAAGAACCTTTACAGAGATGTGATGCAGGAAGTCTGCAGAAACCTGGCTTCTGTAGGTAATAATGATGTTTCTTTACTTAAGAAAATAGAGAACTAGCATTATTTTGGTCTTTCATGTAGAATGGAAGGAAAACCCTTCGGTTAATTATTGCAGTATAAAAAGCACCTACAATTTGTGAAAGTTTTTCTAGGTCATAGTAACTTGTAATGACTGTTCCGGGTTGGCATTTTAGGGAACAATTGGGAAGACATGAACATTGAAGATCACATGAAAAATTCTGGAAGCAATCTAAGGTAATTGTCAGAAGAGAAAGCAATGTTCTTGAGAGAATCTTAAGAATTCCATATAACTTTTAAAACCAACTAACCAAAGAACTACACTTGAATGTAACATAGATTTCCAAAGTAGTTGTCATGCAAAAAGTACTATGAAATTGCATATATGAACATCACTATTTGGATTATAGCCATAGGGAAGGTGTTTTGCAAAGGATTGTTTCCTTTCAATCAATTTATTTTAAGGCAAATTGAAGAAGTCAGAAAACCTTGCCTCTACTTGATGTTGGTAGTAATGTAAGCCTAATGCCTAGTAATAAATAGAAAACCATGAATGAATCAAGCATTGATAATTTGCTGGTCATTCTTCATAGAAGTCATATGGTAAAATTCAAAGGTAAAGAAAATAGTGTGGGGAAACTTTCAGTCAGATTCCAATTCTTAACCTGACAAAGAAAAATTTTAATAGAACAAATCCAAGTGACTGCATTATGTGTGCAAAATAGTTCATATGTCCTTCTTTCCCACATAGGCAGATCTTATCAGGAAATAAACCTTACAAGCATAAAGAATGTGAAGAGAAGCCATGCGAATTTAAACAATACAGGAAATCTCTGGTTTCTCTCAAAAGTGCTCAAACACAAATGTGAAAACGCACTGGAAATTGACCTTATAAAAGTAGAATATTTGGGAAAGTCTTCAGTTGTTCAAATCCCATTCAAAGACATGAAGAACTCGTACTGGTCGAAAACCATATGAATGTAAACAATGTGGCAAAGCTATTTGTTCTCTCACAGGTATTCAAAAACACATGCTAACACATAGTGGACATAAAACTTTAAAGTGTAAGATATGTGAGAAATGTTTTTGTTTGCTCTCTTTGTTTAGAAGTCATGAAAGAACACATTCTGGCCAGAAACCCAATGAATGTAAACAAGGTGGTCAGACCTTTATTTCAACCACAAGTCTTGAAAGTCACATGATCCTGCACACTGGGAATGCACGTTTTAATAGTAAGGTATGTGGGAAAGACTTTGCTTATTTTAGTTTATTTGTTTATTCATTCAAATAACACATAATTGAGTGAAACCCTATAAATAGAAGCAATAGGGTCAAGCATTTAGTCATCCTATTTAAATTCGAAGACATGAGCAGACTCATACTAGAGAGAAATCCCATGAATGTAAGCAATGTGGGAAAGCCATTTTTTCAAAAAAAAAAAAAAAAAGTGCAAAAGCACATATTTACTCATACTGCAAATGGACTTTATAAGAGTAGGTATGTGGGAAAGCTTTTCATTTCCACTGATCATTTATAAGACATGAAAAATCTCATAATAGGGAAAATCCCCATGAATGCAAACATTATGGGACAGGCTTCCAATGTTCTAAATCCCTTAAACAACAGGAAGTAACTCATATTAGAGAGAAGCCCTATAAATATAAGCAATGTGGGAAAGCCTTCATCCAACCCAGTTCACTTAGAATACATCAAAAAATTTATGTAGGACTGGAGCCCTATGAATATGAACATTTTGGAATAGCCTTCACTACTTCCTCTTCCCTTCAGGTTCATAAAATAATTCATGCTGGAGAGAAGCCCTATAAATGTAAGCAGTGTGGAAAAGCCTTTACTCAGTCCTCTAACCTTCAGTCACATGAAAGAAGTCATACTGTAAAAAAGCCCTATGAATGTAAACAATGTGGAAAAACCTTCACTACTTTTTCATACCTCCAAGTACATGAACGAACTCATACTGGAGAGAAACCCTATGAATGTAAGCAGTGTGAAAAAGCCTTCGCTACTTCCTCAACACTCCAAGTACATGAACGAACTCATACTGGAGAGAAACCCTATGAATGTAAGCAGTGTGAAAAAGCCTTCACTACTTCCTCAGCACTCCACGTACATGAACGAACTCATACTGGAGAGAAACCCTATGAATGTAAGCAGTGTGAAAAAGCCTTCACTACTTCCTCAGCACTCCACGTACATGAACGAACTCATAGTGGAGAAAAGCCCTATGAATGTAAGCAGTGTGGAAAGGCCTTCATTCAGTCCTCTAACCTTCACTCACATGAAAGAACTCATACTGGAGAGAAGCCCTATGAATGTCAGCAATGTGGAAAAGCCTTCACTACATCCTCATGCATCCAAAGACATGAACGAACTCATACTGGAGAAAAGCCCTATGAATGTAAACAATGTGGGAAAGCCTTTGCTCGACCCAGTGCCCTTCAAACACATGGAAGAACTCATACTGGAGAGAAGCCCTATGAATGTCAGCGATGTGGAAAAGCCTTCGCTACATCCTCATGCCTCCAAGTACATGAACGAACTCATACTGGAGAAAAGCCCTATGAATGTAAGCAGTGTGGAAAACCCTTCACTACGTCCTCACAGCTCCAAATACATGAACGAACTCATAGTGGAGAAAAGCCCTATGAATGTAAGCAGTGTGGAAAAGCCTTCATTAAATCCTATAGTCTTCACTCACATGAAAGAACTCATACTGGAGAGAAGCCCTATGAATGTAAACAGTGTGGCAAAGCCTTCACTCAGTCTTCTTCCCTTAAGGTCCATAAACGAACTCATAATGAAAAAAAAAAAAAAAAGCCCTATAAATATAAGCAATGGGGAAAAGCCTTTGTAAGATTCAGTCAGCTTCACTCACATGAATGAACTTATACTGGATGGAAATCCTGCTAGTGAAAACGATGGGCAAGGTCTTCTATTATTGCCATTTTACTCATGAACACATACAAAATACAGTGGAGAAAAAATTTTTGGATACAAAATGTAATAAATCAATATTTATTCTCACTTTCAAAGCCATAAGTAAGCACAGAGTGAGAATTTTTTTTTTTTTTTTTGTATTGAGGATTTAACCCAGGGGTGCTCTAACATTGAGTCCTTTTGATTTTTTATTTTGACACAGGGACTTCATGAGTTGCTTAGGTCCTTCCTAAGTTGCTAAGGCTGTCCTCAAACTTGTGATCCTTGAGCTTCAGTCTCCAGAATCACTGGGATGACAGGTGCACACTATGACATCAGACTGAATAACTGTTTAGATGTAAAAAATATGACAAATCATTCCATTTTCCTAGTTGCCTTCCAAGACATTTTACTCACACTGGAAAACAAAGCCCCTGAATATGTGATGTTTCTTTTGCCTTCTCATGTGTAAAGTATTTATGGAGGGAAGCCCATGACAAAACTTTATGATTTAGCACACATTAATTCTAGCTTAAAAACTGTACTGACCAGGCCATAATCCTCTAGCATGAGAACAGATTCGTATAAATGAATGGAAATATTTGAAGATTTAATGATAAACACAGTTGAGAATATTTCATTTTGGCAAATGGATTAAAAACTTCATAAAAAAAAAGTGTTAAATTATTCTAGGAAAGTGGAATGTTTATCTGCGCAAGGATGAAGCTGGAGCCCCAGCACCAGTCACATTAAACACACACTCATTTTTGGTTAGCAAATATATGAACAAATGTTCAACATCTCTAGCAATTAGAAAAATGCAAGTTAAAACTACACTGACATTCCATCTCACTCCAGTCAGGATGGCAATTATCAGGAATACACACAGCAATAACTGTTGGCAAAGATGCGGCAGAAAAGCTACACTCATATATTACTGGAAGGATTGAAAATTGATGTAACCACTCTGGAAAGCAGTATGGATATTTCTCAGAAAACTTGAAATGGAACCACCATTTGACCCAGTTATCCCACTTCTTGGTTTATACCTAAAGGTCGTCTTATGATCAGCATAGTGCAGTGACTCAGCAACATCAATGTTCATAGCAGCTCAGTTCACAATAGCTGAACTATGGACTCATAGGTGACCCTCAACAGATTAATGGATAAAGAAAATATGATATACACAAATACATACATACATAATTACTTAGTCATAAAGAAGAACGAAATTATGGATTTTGCCAGTAAATGGATTAAACTGGAGACTATCATTGCTAAGTGAAATAAGCTGATCCCAAACACCAAATGCTGAATGTTTCTTCTGATGTGCAGATCCTATCACAAAACAAGGGAGGGTGGAGAGGGGAAAATAAAGTCTCTTGGATTAGTCAAAGGGGACAGAAGGGAGGGATGGGGGAAGAAAATAGGAAAGATAGTATATTAATGGGACATAACTTTCATATGTTTGTATATGAATACATGACCAGGGTAAGTCCATATTATGTTCAACCACAAGACTGGGATCCTACTTAAAATCAGTTGTATACTCCATGTATGCATAATATGTAAAAATATACTCTACTGTCATGTATATTTCAGAAGAACAAATAAAGAAAGTAAAAAATAGATACACTCATGATGGAGCAGACATGAATGTAAATACTGAATTTACTAGCATTATCAGGGCAACAATGAAAGAAAATGTATTTGTGTGTGTGTGTGTGTGTGTGTGTGTGTGCATGCGCGCGTGCTTCAGTTCAGAGAGGCTCAAATATATCTATTTGTGTTTTTGTGTTTTTTTTTTTTATATATGTACAAATATTATATGGTTTTTTTTTTTTTTTTTGTACCAGGTATTGAACTTACGGGCACTTGACCACTGGGCCACATCCCCAGTCCCCCCACACATTTTTTTTTTTTTTTTGTATTTTATTAGAGACAGGGTCTCACTGAGTTGCTAAGTGCCTCGCCATTTCTGAGGCTGGCTTTGAACTTGTGATCCTCCTGCCTCAGCCTCCCAAGTGCTGGGATTACAGGCGTGTGCCACTGAGCCCGGCATGATTTTCTTTTCTTTTCTTTTCTTTTTTTTTTTTTTTTTTGATTGCTTTCTTCTTTACCCATTTACTAGGTAACCATGGTTTGATGTAGGAAGGGTAAAATTATATGTGGTATTGAGTTGTAATAATGTAAACTTATTTTTTTCTTCCAAATGTGGCTGTTGTTGTTCTTTTTTTTTTTTTTCCAAAAAGCCATTTTTAAAAATTTCCGTATTGAGGTAAAATTGAAGTAAAATATAATACAAGTATGTTAAACATTCAACATGATCGATTTCAACATGTATCTAACCAATACAATCAAAATAAATAAGAATTTCTTTTACAATAGAAAACAATCTCTTTACGATATAAAGAAGTCCACCCCTGCAGGAGCCCTGTTTGGGGAGATAGCTAAGATTGTGGTTGACTATGGGCCATGGACATGTTTGGGCATTGTCGCCTTCCATAGTCTCACGGGACTTGGCTTGTGATCTCGCGGGACTTGGCCCAGGATCTCGAGAGATTTGAGCCGTGACTTGGCAGATCGAGCCAGCGCCATTCCTGCTCGGGCACGTGAGATGAGACCTGAGAAAGAGCTGATGGAGTTATCGTTATTGTGTATGTATATTGTATTTTCTTGTAAGAGTATGTGCCTTGTTTTCTTATGAGAGTGTGTATGTGGTGATAGAAATTACTAGAGACAGAGAGAGTAAGATAAAAGAATTTTCTCATTTTCATCCTGTCTCTGGACTCCTTCCCGCAGCACCGCTGTTCCGGGCTGCAAATCCTTTTCCAGCGGTTACAGTTGGTGGCCCGTATGGGGAGTTCAGCACGGAGGGTAAGAACTGAGAAACCTCACAGGTGTCTCTAGTCAGAGCGCTTAAAATGGGTTTGAAAATAACTAAGACCCAAGTGTACAAGGCTCTTGTTGAATTCTTTGATATAGCTGACTCTGTCGTTAGTGAGGAGGATTTAGAAAACAGTGAATGCGATCATGAAAGCGTAGCTTCTGCTGAGTCAACTAAGACCAGTAAGGAGAGTATTAGAAGTGTCCCCAAAATGACAAAGATACGAGCTGCTAAAGCTATTCAAGATTTATTAGAGATAGTTCAAAGATACATGCTCTCAATTGAACCTGGGACTCAGGATGTAACTGAGTCAGTTAAGACCAATGAGAGTACTAGTGAGGAGGAATTAATTAAAAGTGGTTTTGAGAAAATGAACAAAAGGAAATTAAGGAAGACCAAGATAAGGGATCGTCAAGTGGAGGAACTTGTATCCTCTACACCCCCATGGATGGAATACATTACAGAAAATATGAAGGGTATCACTAGGCATTTGCATACCCTAGAAATAGAAATAAAAAGTCTTTCTGAGTCCTTATGCGCTCTCGAGGGTAACTCACAGATACATTGGGAACTGCCAGTATTTGAATATGAAAATGGACAGAGGGGCCACCAGCCAGTAGATTTCAAAACAATAAAAAAACTCAAAGAGGCAGTAATGACTTATGGAACCCAAGCTTCTTTTACGTTGAGTATACTGGATTCCCTTAACACCGTTAGCTTAACCCCCGCAGACTGGAAACATCTATGTAAAGCAACATTAAGTGGGGGACAATATTTGGTTTGGCGATCGCAATTTCAAGAACTTTGTATAGAAACAGCTAAAAGAAATGCAGATGCAGGGTTTGGAGACCATAATATAGAAATGCTCGCAGGAGAAGGGCAATTTGTAGACGTACAGGATCAAAAATATTATACCCCAGGAGTATATGCTCAGATAAATGCAGCTGCCATAAAGGCATGGAAAACTGTACAAGGACCTGGGGATCTACAAAGTAGCTTGTCCAAAGTAATTCAAGGACCTAATGACCCATATGCTGAATTTGCTGATCGACTTTTGAGAACTCCAGGTAGAGTTTTTGGAGACGTTGATCAAGTTATGCCATTAGTTTTTCAATTAGCATAAGAAAATACTAATAAATATTGCCAAGAACCCATCAGGCCATGGAAAAATAAAAAGGATCTTTCCATATATACAACTATGTAGAGATATAAATGATGCTTTTGTCACAGGGAATGTGATTGCAGCAGCTGTGAGAGATGCTGCCCCTCAAAATTTCACAAGGGCTCAACCTAAACATTATAATCAATCAGGATATTCTCGGCAAAATTATCATAATCAGTCAGGCTATTCTAGGCAAAATCCCAAAAGAGAAATAACACCAAATTCATACCATGCTCCAGGTTGCTGCCCCAGGTGTAATAAAGGAAATCATTGGGCCAGTAAATGCTATTCAAAATTTGACATCCATGGAAATCCTTTGTCCAGGAATTCAAAAAACAGGGCACGGGGCCCAATGCCCCAGGGCCCACAAATGTACGAGGCATTGGAGGAGGAGTATTCTCAAGCATCCACTCAGATGCATCCCCGACACAATCCCTACTACCCATCCACTCCCTCACCAGAGGAACAGGAGGAAATGCAGGACTAGACCTCTGTTCCACCACCCGAATAGTGTTAACACCTGAAATGGGGGTTCAACTGATTCCCACAGGAATCAGGGGACCTCTTCCCTCAAGGACTGTAGGACTTATTCTCGGGAGAAGTCCTGAAAGCTTATTAGGTTTGCAAGTGATCCCAGGTGTAATAAACTCAGACTACAAAGGGGAAATAAAAATAATGTTTAGCTCACCCCAAAGTATAAGTTTTGTTAATCAGGGAGATAGAATTGCTCAGCTGCTCCTCCTTCCAAATTTACATAATTCATTTAAAATGACTATGCCTCTAAATAGGAACAATAGAGGATTTTGTTCCACTGATTCGAAACCCATGGTTTGCTGGGTTCGAGACTGTACCAGGAGGCCTATGTGTAAAATAAGAATCCAAGAAATAGAAATGGAGGGACTTATAGATACTGGAGCTGATTCTTCCATCATTAATTTACGTCAATGGCCCAAACAATGGCCTCTGCGAAAAGCTTCAACCAGTTTAAGAGGCTTGGGATATAATAACCTCCCAGAAAAAACTGCGGTAATTTTAAAATGGGAGGATGCTGAAGGACATAAAGGAACGTTTCAGCCTTATGTTTTACCTAACCTACCAGTTACTTTATGGGGAAGAGATATTTTACAACAAATGGGAGTATACCTTGCAACCAAACCTGCAGGTGTTAAAAGTGAAAATCTACAGGGTAATCTTAACCCTAAAAGAAATCATTATCAAAAAGTACAGGGTAAGCTTAAACATAAAAGAAATCATTATCATATAGGAAAAAGACATTTTTGCTCAGGGCCACTGAGAAAATAATTTTGAAAATACCATGGCTTTCTGATAAGCCAGTGTGGGTCCCTCAGTGGCCCCTATCTAAAGAGAAATTACAAGCGTCCCACCTACTAGTTCAAGAACAATTAGAAGCAGGACATATAGAATCTTCCACCTCTCCCTGGAATTCCCCCATATTTGTGATCAAGAAAAAATCAGGAAAATGGCGATTATTACATGATCTTAGACAAATTAATAAAACCATGCAAGTCA
>CM046662.1:3020205-3066779 GCA_025594165.1 Tamias sibiricus | reverse complement strand
TTCTTGTTGAAAGATTCATACTTAAATAAATCAGTAAACCTAAGCAAGTAAGAAATGTAAAGGCTTCCGATGTTTCAGTTTTGTTCGATTTGTGAAAGGACTGATATTGTAGAAAATCCTGTGTATAAACATTGTGGGACAGTATTCAACTTTCACAGTTTCCTAAGAATTCACATCAGGGAAAACCCTGTGCCCACTAAGAAATATGTAACTCTTTCAATTTTCTAGTTCTCATTGAACAGCATGGAAGAACTCACACTGGAGAAAAGCTTTCTATGTATGAATGTGCTGAGTCCTTCAGTCGTTTCAAACCCATTTAGACTTGTGATGAAGCCCAGAGGTACTTAACCACTGAGCAATATCCCAGTTTTTTTTTTTTTTTTTTTTTTTTTGAGATATATTCTCACTGAATTGTTTAGGGCCTCACTAAGTTTGAGGCTGGCTTTGAACTTGTGTTCCTTTTGCCTCAGCTTCCTGAGCCATTGGAATTACAGTCATGCACTGCCTTCACCAAGTGACCTCTTTCTTGAGAAAAGCACTGTAGGTGTGTGAAAAGGGTGTTTACCTTCATTTCTTCATTATCTATTCAGAGATAATAAAAGGCATCTGTTGCCGCCTGAAGTGCTTGGAGCAACGGAGCCGTGGGAAGAACTTCAGAAGCAAACTGGAGACAAACAGCTTTTTATTCTGATAACTTTTCTCTCTGTTTCTAACAACAACTAACACACGCCAAACACACCACTAAAATGGCGCTGACCTGATCAGCAATTTCGGCCAAGTCACTCGAGATCCCGCAACAAGTCCCGTGAGACTACGGGTGGCGACAATGGCCAAATCTCCACGGCTCATAGTCAACTGCAATTCAAGTCAATCCCCAAACAGGGCTCCTGCATTTCCCCCTTTTTGTTTTAAAAGAGGTAATGCTCTAGGACGTCTATGTGCAACCAACATTCTTGCCCGTCATCGGATAATCAAGGCTGTGCCCTTGACTCCTGTCTTAGGTTGATATGTCGGCCACATGAGACTGTCCCGTGCAACTGTGCCTGTCTTAGGTTGTCCCCCTCTGGGGATCTTACCCGTCATTGGCTAACCAGCCATTCAACGGAGCCCTTTAGGATCGACTGTGTATGATGACTAACAGCCGTCCAATTGTGAGGAGATATTGCGGCTTTAAGGCGACAAGCCTTTTGGTGATGAGCCAAATTGCATAGCATATCAAATTGTTTAAACAAATCAGCTGCCCTAAGTTCCATCAAGTAACACACTGAATTCTCTAGACAAATACCCGCAAGGCATTGTCCCGTAAAGTCCCAAACAATGAAAGATCAAAATGTCCATTTGTTATAACATGTTGATGTAGGAGGCCCCATGCATGTAGAGCAGAGGCCACACTGTTGGTGAGGTTGTTTGATGCTTGAGCAGCAGGGATGCTTGCGGCGGCCACGATCCCTGCAGCTGTAGCAGCAGACATCTTTTTTATGTTTAGACAATGCCACCGGCAAATCTTCAGGGCCCGCTACCTAGAAACTCAAGCATCAATTATTAAAGGAAAGGCAGTGCTATTGCAGCACTGAGTCAAGAGGCGAGTTGTCAAACTACAAAATAGAATAATTAGATTAGAAAATTAAAGTTGATTTTTGTTCACATACATCGCTGGTTGAGCTTCTACAAACATAAGTTGGAAAAATGTCATATTTAGAACAAAACAAAGAAAGACTGAGGGTAATTACTGCATTAAAGATAGATTAAAGAAAAGGTAAAGGCACTTGAGAGAAATAATTTGTTAGCTGGAACCCTTGAGTCTCTGTATACAGAGCAATTTTTTACCTGTTGAGATAATTGAAATTAATGAGCTATTAAACAAATGAAGTTAATAACAAATAAACAATCTTAAGTCAAAACACCAAAATATCAGGTTATATAGCACTAGTCATATTGTTTGCTAAAGAGAAGTCCCAGGGACACCTATAAATCAAAATTGAAAGTACCTTCATTTATAAAATTATTTACCTAAATTGAATACTCTTAAGCTAAAATGAATTAAAGTTATTTGGATCCATATATATATATATATATATATATATATATATATATATATATATATTTTTTTTTTTTTTTTCTTTTTCATAAGCGCTTTGTTCTTTGTGACGTCACACTGGACAGACGAACAAACATACAAAAATATATTTGTGACGTCACATTAACATGAAATATAGACAAATGTACAGACATAAAGACATGTATAAAAAGAAAAGAAAAGAAAAAATACAATTGTGTGCACACTAAAGAGAGATCTCCTCATCCCGGCCGGGAGGAATGACACTTAAGTTGTTAAATATTTTGAAGGACTCTTTTGAGGGAATCATTCTATACCTTCATCTTGGTCCTCTTGATTTTGTACCTTTTTTATTAATCTTGATTCTTCAATAACTTCATCTTGATCATTTTGATGTGGTACCTATTTTATTAATCTAGATGGTATCCATATTGGAGAGGATTTGTCTTTTGGAAAAATACAAACAGATCCTCTTCCCCAAATTAATACTGGATCTGGACCCTTCCATGTACCTGAAATAACATCCTTCCAGTAAACCAAAGGTTTATGTTGTTGGTGTGGATTCCAATGTCTGTCTCCAGCAGAATAACCATTAGAGTCTAAAGTTAAAAAATTTAAGGTAAACAGGGCAACTGCCAATCTGTCCTTAGGACTTTTCCAATTTCCTTCTTTTTGTTTTAATAACATAATTTTCAGTGTTCGGTTTGCTCTTTCAATAATGCCCTGACCCTGAGGATTGTATGGGATGCCTGTTTTATGGGATATATTGAATTTTGCGCAAAACTGTTTGAAAGATGAGGACGTATATGCGGGGCCATTATCTGTTTTAAGCATTTTGGGGATGCCCAATGCAGCAAAAGCTTGCAAAAAAATGAGATGTAACATCTTTAACTTTTTCTCCAGAATGTAAGGAAGCAAAAATCATGCCTGAGCATGTATCTATGGTCACATGAATAAATCGCAATTTTCCAAAACTTGGCTCATGAGTAACATCCATCTGCCACAAATGATTGGGCATTAATCCTCTAGGGTTAACTTTGAAATGAGGATTGGGCAAATGTGTCATACAAGATTTACAATCTTTTACATTGTTCTGGCTTGCTCCTTTGTGATTTTAAACCTACGTTGCAAGGTGGTGCTGTTGACATGAAACTGGGAATGAAATAAAGTAGCTTGTTGTAGCGCTGAAAGTATAAATACTGTTTTTGTAAGTTCATCAGCCTTTTGATTACCTTCATGGAGGGGACCAGGCAAATTAGTATGTGCTCTAATATGGCCTACGAATAGAGGTTCTTTTCTTGCCCACAAAAGTTTTTGTATTTGATAAAACAATTTAAAGTCTGGAGTATGAGGTGCTATTGGTCCTGCTAACTCTAATTTTGGGACGGCTTGTACAATATAGTGGCTATCTGAAAAAATGTTTACGGGCTGGTCCCTAAAATTTTCCAGAGCTCTTACCACAGCTTCCAGTTCCACTAGTTGAGCTGATTTGTGTGCAGTTATGTAAGTCATATTTTCTTTTTTAGTGACTACTGTAGCAGTACCATTTGAGGACCCATCTGTAAATACATTAAATGCCTTAGGAATAGGTTGATTTTTTATTACCTGTGGAAATATAATAGGATGATTAATACAAAAAGATAATATAGGGGACTTAGGAAGATGATTATCAAAATTTGCAGAAGTAGAGCATTTAGCTATAGCCCAATCATTATCATTGAAGCATAAGTATTCAATCTGTGATGATGAATAGGGAGTAATAATAGTAGCAGGGTGAATGCCAAATATTTTAGTAGAAGTCTTAAGTCCTTGAAGAATAAGTTTAGCCACCATGGAGGTATAAGACTCAATTATACTTTTAGGAGAGACGGGCAAATGTATCCATAATAAAGGCCCTTGTTGCCAAAATACTCCTGTGGGTGTATTTGTGAAGAAATAATAATCAACATCAGCGGTTGAGTTAAATCAAATCTATCACAATGAGCTCCTTCGATGGCTTTTTCTACTAACTTTAAAGCTTTCCTAGCATCAGGAGTCAATGTTCGTGGTGAAGATGGATCAGGATCTCCACGAAGGATGTCAAATAAAGGTTTTAGTTGGCCAGTAGTGAGATTTAGTGTAGGGCGAAGCCAATTAATGTCTCCCAGTAGTTTTTTGGAAATCATTGAGGGTGGTCAAATGTTCTTTATTTATTAAATTTTTTGGGGTTCTAACAAAAGTATCCATGATTTTAAATCTTAAATATAATATGGGAGATCTGGTTTGAACTTTTTCTTCCGCTATATATAATCCATATTTTTTTTTAAATTTTCTACCACATCACTGAATATATTAAATAAATTTTTTGATTAGGGTGGGCCAATAAAATATCATCCATGTAATGTAGACACATGAGGTTTGGATATTTATTTTTAATGGGTTGGATAGCCTTGTCCACATATATTTGGCATACGGTGGGGCTATTAGCCATTCCCTGTGGTAAAACCTTCCATTGATATCTCTGATCAGGGCCATTATTGTTCATAGAAGGAACGGAAAAAGCAAACCTGGGGGCATCCAGAGGATGTAGGGGAATAGAAAAGAAGCAATCCTTTATATCAAGAGTAATAAGATGGAAATTTTTTGGAATAGCTACGGGACTAGGAAGTCCAGGTTGAGTAGGCCCCATAACTTGCATGGTTTTATTGATTTGTCTAAGATCATGTAACAATCGCCATTTTCCTGACTTTTTCTTGATCACAAATATGGGGGAATTCCAGGGAGAGGTGGAAGGTTCTATATGACCTGCTTCTAATTGTTCCTGAACTAATTGGTGGGCCGCTTGTAATTTCTCTTTAGATAGGGGCCACTGAGGGACCCACACTGGCTTATCAGAAAGCCATGGTATTTTCAAAATTATTTTCTCAGTGGCCCCCCCAAAAAATATCTTTTTCCTTTATGACAATGATTACTTTTAGGGTTAAGATTACTCTGTACTTTTTGATAATGAGTTCTTTTATGGTTAAGATTACCCTGTAGGTTTTCACATTTAACATCTGCAGGCTTGGTTGCAAGGTGTACTCCCATTTGTTGCAAAATATCTCTTCCCCATAAAGTAACCGGTAGATTAGGTAAAACATAAGGCTGAAATGTTCCTTTATGGCCTTCATCATCCTCCCATTTTAAAATTACTGCACTTTTATCTGGGAGGTTATTATATCCCAAGCCTCTTAAACTGGTTGAAGCTTTTTGCAGAGGCCAGTGCTTGGGCCATTGGCGTAAATTAATAATGGAAGAGTCAGCTCCAGTATCTATTAATCCCTCCATTTCTATTCCTTGGATTTTTATTTTACACATAGGCCTCCTTGAAGAGTCTCGAACCCAGCAAGCCATGGGACTTGAGTCAGTGGAACAAAATCCTCTATTGTTCCCTTCTTGAGGCATACCCATTTTAAATGAATTATGTAAATTGGGAAGGAGAAGCAACTGAGCAATTCTATCTCCTTGATTAACAGAAGTTATACTTTGGGGTGAGCTAAGCATTATTTTTATTTCCCCTTTGTAGTCTGAGTTTATTACACCTGGGGTTACTTGCAAACCTAATAAGCTTTTAGGACTACGCCCGATAATAAGTCCTACAGTCCCTGAGGGAAGAGGTCCCCTGACTCCTGTGGGAATCAGTTGAACCCCCATTTCAGGTGTTAACACTATTCGGGCGGTGGAACAGAGGTCTAATCCTGCATTTCCTCTTGTTCCTCTGGCGAGGGAGTGGATGGGTAGTAGGGATTGTGTCGGGGAAGCATCTGAGTGGATGCTTGAGGATACTCCTTCTGCAATGCCCCGTACATTTGTGGGCCCCGGGGTATTGGGCCCCATGCCCCGTTTTTTGAATTCCTGAACAAAGGATTTCCATGGATGTCAAATTTTGAATGGCATTTATTGGCCCAATGATTTCCCTTTTTACACCTGGGGCAGCGGCCTGGGGCACGATATGAGCTTGGTCTTATTTCTCTTTTGGGATTTTGCCTAGAATTGCCTGATTGATTATGATAATTTTGCCTGGAATATCCTGATTGATTATAATATCTACGTTTAGCCTTTGTGAAATTTCGAGAGGAAGCACCTCTCATTGAGGCTGCAATCACATTTCCTGTGACAAAGGCGTCATTTATATCTTTACATAGTTGTATATATACGGAAAGATCCTTTTTAGTTCTCCATGGCCTGATGGCTACTTGGCACCATTTATTTGCATTTTCATAAGCTAATTGAACAACTAATGGCATAGCTTGGTCAACATCTGCAAACACACTACCTGCAGTTCTCAAAAGTCGATCAACAAAGTCGGCATACGGCTCATTAGGTCCTTGAATCACTTTAGACAAGCTACCTTGTAGATCCCCAGGTCCTTGTACAGTTTTCCATGCCTGTAAGGCAGCTGCATTTATCTGAGCATATATATCTGGGTCATAATCTGTTTGAGCCTGTAAGTCTGTGAATTGCCCTTCTCCTGTGAGCATGTCTATATCATAGTTTTCAAACCCTGCAGCCGCGTTTCTTTTATCCGTTTCTATACAAAGTTCTTGGAATTGCGATCGCCAAACCAAGAATTGCCCCCCGCTTAATGTTGCTTTACATAGACTTTTCCAGTCTGAGGGAGTTAAGCTAAAGGTGTTAAGGGACTCCAGCATACTCAACGTGAAAGGAGCTTGGGGCCCATAAGTCATTACTGCCTCTTTGAGATTTTTTATTGTTTTGAAATCTACTGACTGATGGACACTCTGTCCATTTTTCTTTTCAAATGCTGACGGTTCCCAATGTATCTGTGAGTTGTCCTTGAGAGCGCATAAGCGATCAGAAAGACTTTTTATTTCTGTTTCTAGGGTATGCAAATGCCTAGTAATACCCTTCATATTTTCTGTAATGGATTCCACCCATGGGGGAGTAGAGGACACAAGTGACTCCTCTGCCTGACGGACCTTTTTCTCGGTCTTTTTTAGTTTCTTTTTCCTCATTTTCTCAGGATCACTTTTACTAGATTCCTCACCACTGCTAATTTCACTGACAGCAATATCCTGAGGCCCAGGTTCCAGTGAGAGCAAGTATCCTTCAGCTTTCGCCAATAACTCCCGAATAGCTTTAATAGCTTGGATTTTTGTCATTTTTGGGTCTCTTCTAATACTCTCTTTACTGGTCTCAGTTGCCCCAGTGGAATCTACACTTTTTTGATCACTTTCACTTTTGTCTATATACTCCTCACTGAGAACAGAGTCAGGTATATCAAGGAGTCTTTGCATAGCCTCTATCACTTGGGATTCAGTTATATTCGAACCCATCTTTAGAGACCTTTCAGTTCTTACCTGTCCGCTCCGAAGTTCCCCGTACGGGCCGCCACCTGTTGCCGCCTGAAGCGCTTGCAGCAACGGAGCCGCGGGAAGAACTTCAGAAGCAAACTGGAGACAAACAGCTTTTTATTCTGATAACTTTTCTCTCTGGTTCTAACAACAACTAACACACGCCAAACACACCACTAAAATGGCGCTGACCCGATCAGCAATTTCGGCCAAGTCACTCGAGATCCCGCAACAAGTCCCGTGAGACTATGGGTGGTGACAATGGCCAAATCTCCACGGCTCATAGTCAACTGCAATTCAAGTCAATCCCCAAACAGGGCTCCTGCAGGCATCCTGGGGTGGACTCGAGTATTACATCAACATGAGGATGTGAAAGCAACATGTTTTTGTGTGTTAACTCTCTCTTTACATAGTGTTACATTCAATCTTCCTGTATTTTAATTTTTTGTGTGTGTAGAAGTATGTATTACAAAGAATAGTTTTCCAGATGTAAAATTTATTATCATTTATTTACAACATTTTAGTTCTATTTTAGAATTTTTATCTATTTCCCGAAGTATATTTTCTTTCATGTTGTTCATTTCTTCCACTAAAGTCCTTAGCAAATAAATCATACTTTAAACCTCTGGTCTGATAATTATAATTATTTTTCCATGCCCATGTGTAATTCAGATTGTTGCTATCCCTTCAAATATCTTTTGACTTTATATGTGTTGAACAAAATTAAAAAAAAAAAAAGATAGGTTCTAAATTTAATTTCTAGGGTCAGAAATGGAGGGGGAAGACAGAAGGGAAATATTATTTTTATATGTATTTTATATTGGAAGTGCTTAAGCACTGAGCTACATTTTTCACCCGTTTTATTTTTTATTTTGAGACTGTTTTTAGCTGAGTGTTCAAGGGCCTCACTAAGTTGATGAGGCTTGCATTGAACTTGCGATCCTCTTGCTACAGTCTCTTAAGCCACTGAGACTACAGTAGTATTCTACAATGTCTGGCTTCTGGATGTTTTTTGACCTCTGGATATAAATCAAAATGTGTATTGTATATGTACTGTTTCCAGATGTTAACTATTTCAGAAGCAATATTGTTTTCTAAAGTGTATATATATAAATTCAAGTCCTTCAGTCTCTAAGGTTCTAGAATTATACTGATCATCAGAAGAACATTAATTCATACCTTATATTCCAAATTTTTATTATTAAAATGGAATAATAAATTCAAATGGAATAATAACTGACTTTTCCTTGGGAAAATGTTATTTTAGATAATTTTTGTGGAAAACATGACTGGAAGAACAGTTATTTAAAGGGGATAAGGTAGTCATTTCTCATAAAATCTCATGATATAATTAACTCTAATTAAGCACAATGAATATTGTCACACTGTTTTTACAACAAATAATTTAACGTTCCATTCTATGTTCCATGCACTAGCTAAGCACAACAGTAAAATCACAGAGGCTGTCAAATATGGCATTGTGTTCATGTGCGTATTTTCTAAAGCATTTAATGAAATAAAAAAGGAATCACTTTGGAGGGGTGAGTTTTGCCACCTGACACCACACACATGCACACTCGTATGTGCACATGTATGCACAGGCTCACATCATGCTTTTTCTTACCCTCCCTAGTCCTCAAGACATGACGTGACCATCAATTTCTTTCATTTTTCTCAACATTGCTGCCCACTATTCTTTCTTCTAATCTAGTGTTATATTTTGACTTCAACATAGCCTTTCTGTCTTTCTAAAGTTTCAGTAGACATTTTATATATTAGTTTAGGCCTCTCCACAGCAGCCTCTTATACAGATTGGTGAAATGTCTCCTTTCTTTCTCCTCTCCTCCCTTCTTCAGATTTACCGTGTAGGTGCTCACACACTGAATTTTGACATGGTCCTTTAATTTTTATTTGGAGATGGGGTGAGGCTGGCCTGGAAATTGTGGTCACCTTGCCAAAGTCTCCTAGTAGCTGGGACCATAGGCATGTATCCTTGTGTGACCTACAACTGGCCCCTTCCATTTCCTTGATGTCTTATTGGTCTGTGGGTGACTTTGTGGCCACCACTCTGTCACTTGTGCTTGTTCTAGGTCTCATCTGTTTTCTTGTACTTAGCCATGGTGAAAATCATAAAATGTTGTCATTTCTATATATTGTTTGGTGAGGCGTCTTCTCAAAACATTTTTGCTCTATACTTAATTGAGTTTATTTTTCTTTCTTTTCGTTTTCTGGTGCTGGGTGCCATATCCTGCCTTTTCCATGCTAGGCAGGTGCTCTAGAGTACATGCCTAGATCAGGCTGTGAGTTTTCTTCTGCTGAATCTGTGGACTTCACTGATAACCACTTTAGTGGATTCAGCTCTGCAGGTGTTGCATCCATGTTTGCTTCTTATCCCTTTCTAAATGTCTTTTATAGAAGTGAATTTTTAAAACATTGACATCTTACTTTTTCTCCCCATGTTTAATACTTGGATGGACCATGCCAGAGACTAAGGATTGTTTCTGTCTGTATTTAGGGAACCTCAATAGCCATGGTAAGATCACGTGGTATTTTTTTTTTTATCACCCAATTTGTGACAAACACCCAAGTATGGAGGGCCACAGTCTGATGCCCTACTGTAGTAACATCCCCACCTTAACCAAAGAATCTTTTTTTTTTTCTTTTAACTTGGGATTGAACTCAGGGGCATTGGACCACTGGGCAACACCCCCAACCCTTTTTTGTATTTTATTACAGACAGGGTCTCACTGAGTTGCTAAGTGCCTCACCATTGCTGAGGCTGGCTTTGAACTCACGATCCTCCTGCCTCAGCCTCCCAAGAGGTGGGATTACAGGCGTGCGCCACTGTGCCTTGCAAACCAAAGAATCTTAATTAAAATTCTCCAGAGATCCTCGCTATAATTATTAGCAAAGATTCACAAAACTTCTTCAAAGAACTCAGTGTGGGTTCACACTGTATATTCTCTGTTGCTCTGCTTACAAAAGCTAAGTTTGGCTGCAGACTTGGTGATGTTACTTCTGCTTTAGTAGTAAAACTTGTAAGACCTCTAACTAATCTAAAAAAAATTGACAAAATGCACTTTCTGTCAAGTTAAAAATATATATACTGTCATGTAGACTACTACAAAAGAGGTTAACATCCAAAGACCCCTACCCTAAGTGTGTGTCAAAGGTTAAAGTTTTTCCAAACTGGAAGTTATGAGAATTTTAGATGATAGCCCTTCTGCACCCTGCTCCCTGAAAAATTCTTGGGTTTCTAGCCTCATCTATCCTAATGGATCTTTTACTGGCAAATGATGTCAGAGCATGGCCAGGAATTCTTGTTTTAAAAGTATACAGAAGGGAATGGCTGCCTCTTTCTGCTGGAGGACACCCATGCTCTTTCTGGAAAGACACCCCTTGCAGTGGCATATCTTATCAGGCCTCCACAGTATGGGTGTGGTTAGCTACCAGCCCCTCTGCACACTATTGGGATCCCCAGAATGGAGTATATCACAGCATGCAGTGGAAGCCACCTGCTACACCCACATGCCCGGGGGCTCCAGGCTGAATCTGCCTCTTCCCCACCTCAGGGCAGTTCCACCCATCCTGGCCGAGGAGGCCACCTCTATGGCCTAGGTGGAGCCCTGGAGCCTGAACAAAGTCCATGCAAGAGTGATAAGAAAGAGAAGGAAGGGTGGGCAGGTGCTGCAGGTGCAGGGCCATGGGCCCAGGAGGCCACCAAGACATTGAGAAAGAAAGAAGTTGAGTGGGGACAACTGGGCTGACTAAGCTCAGATAATGCAGGGGAGTGAAGAGGAATGACTAGGAAGACTAGCAGATCCAGGCAAAACCTGGTGGCAGAGGATAGTTGCTAGTTTGCCATAATAAAACATTAGCAGTGCAGGTGCTGCATTGTTCAGTCCTCCTTGGCAGGCTGACCCCGGGAGGCCACCACAAAGAAGGCCAGAATTCTACATAGACATACAGGTCCCCCCTGCAACCCATCCCGAGCAGTGGAAAGGAGGATTCCTGCACCTTCCTGAGGGCTGACCACCTCTGAGCTGCTGCACCTGCTCTGCACTTCATGTGAGTCACAACTGTGTCAGAAGAAAGTGGAGGCTCTAAAGTGCTAGTGGGATTCTTGAAACCAGCATTGCTGAATTCCCATCAGAGACCCTGCAAAAAGAAAGCCACCTCATATCTGATCTGCTGTGGGAGTGAAGATTTAAGTGGCCTTCATTGACCTGTCCTGTGCCCTACCCTACGGAAGACTCTGCAATGGGCCTTGCCTGAATTATGTTTTCTGGAACATGATATCAGAAAGAACTGTGTGCAGATCATCTGTGAAGGGCTGTGATTTATACTTCAGCCTTTTTATTATATTCTGACGCAAATATGAATTAAATTTGACCAAACTCGGGTCCACCAAGTGGAAGAGGGCTGGGGGAGGGAATGATCTTGTTTCTCTCTGTAATTTTTAATATGGATAGTGCTTTTCTGGTGTTCCACATTAAGGTGTTACTTCATATCCAGGGCCATTAATCATTTCTTCTGTGATGCCCTTCTATGTTGACTTTGGCCTGTATAGACACTTGGATCCATGAGTACACAGTCATTGTGAGCACTACACTTTTTCTTCTGTTTACATTCATTGTAATTGTTTGGTCCTATGGTTATATTCTCCTTTCAGTTTGCCATAGGCACTCAGGGGAGGTGAGGAAGAAGGCCTACTCCACCTGCAAAACCCACTCACTGTGGTGACTTTCTTGTATATGCCATTTCCCAAAATTACTCCAGTCTCCAGCCGATGCCAAAGTTCTAGCTATCTTCTACACCATTCTCACTCCAATGCTCAACCACATCATCTACAACCTGAGGGACAAGGAGGTTATGGGCCTTTAACAAACTGATTCAGAGAATCAGTAATTAGTTTTGACACATCATACATAGATGGAGTATACCTTCTCATTCTTTTGGCTGCAAATGTAGTTACACCAGTCATGTAATCATATATGTACATAGGGTAATAAAAGTCTGCTTCATTCTATCAATCCTACTCCTGTACCAACTTTTATCATTTCACTCCCTTTTTTTTTCATGCAAGGTACCTCTATTCATTTTATCTACCACAACCTTTTATTATGAATAAGCATATGAGTATTAGAGAAAACTTTTGCCCTTTGTTTCTTTGGAACTGTCTTATTTGCTTAACATGATATTCCCCATCTTCATTCTTTTACCAGCAGATGCCATCATTTCATTCTTCTTTGAGGCTGAGTAATCTTCCATTGTGTATATATCCACAATTACTTTATCCATTCATCTGTTGAAAGTTACCTAGATAGATCTTTTTTTTTTTTTTTTTTTTAATGCCATTGATTCTATGAAGGGTTATTTTAATAAACACTGATAAGGCTTGATTTTGGTTAATCTCATGAATTGAAAAATTGTTTCTTAAAGAAAGAAATTGAAGAAGACCTTAGAAGGTGGAAAGATATCCCATGCTCTTGCATAGGCAAAATTAATATAATCAAAGTGGCCATAGGACCCAAAGCACTGTACAGTTTCAAGGTGATTCCCATTAAAATCCCAATGTTACTCCTATTAGAAATGAAAAAAAAAAAAAAAAAAAAAAAAAGAATCATGAAATTCTTTGGGAAAAATAAGAGACCCAAAATAGCCAAAGCAATCTTTAGCAATAACAGTAAAGAAGGAGGCATCACAATACCAGAACTTAATCTATACTACAAAGCTGTAGTAACAAAAATGGCATGGTATTGGCACCAAAAAGGACATGTAGACCAATGGTACAGAATACAAGACACAGAGACAAACCCACATAAATACAGTTATTTCATACTAGACAAAGGAGCTAAAAACATACATTGGAGAAAACATAGGCTCCTCAACAAATGGTGCTAGGAGAACTGTGTTGGGATATTATAAGGGGTTGGGGTCTTTAGCTTCGCTGTACCCGGGATGGACCTCCTTTGTCCAGCAAAAGAGGCCAGAGAGGCCTACCCCAATGAAGAGACTAGATTGGTAAAGTAAAGGCCACCCATATTCCCTCCCCCGCCCTCAAAGGACACAGGAACATACCGGGGAGCCCGATCACCGGTCAGTGCAGGAAATCAGTTTATTGAGGAAGTTGGACAGTCTTATACAGGACATGGGCCAATCAGCAGAAAGATCATAGGGACACGTAAGGAGCATGGGCGGATGCCATTGGCGGAGCCATTGCCCTATCCTTGGGGTGGTTACAGTTCTCACAGCCACGCCCCCCCTGCTTAGCCTAAGTCCTGTAACAGGGCATGGTAATGGGCAAGCAGCCAGAAAGCCAGAGCTTTTCCATCCCCTTGGCAGACAATGTAAGGTCCTGAAATTTTCCCGTTTTTTTTTTTTTTTTTTTTTTTAAATGGGGCTCCCCCATTTTGTTTTCAAAAATTGGGTGTCCATCTTACTCGAGAGTGTGCCTGTCTTAGGTCGTTTTCTGTCTGGAAAATCTTACCCGTCTTTGGCTACCACCCTAGCACTTCAGGTGGACACACCCAGGGTCAACAAGTGGCCAGGGGAAGGACATGGGACAGAACAGTCATCTTTTGGAAAGCTTTTCAAGGATGGCTGGTTTAGACCTCCGCATCCTGTTAAGGAGCATGGACAAGTTTGCAGGGCTTTCGCTCAGCATCGCTGAAGGTAGCATATTATTGGCAGACCACCAAGTTGTACCAATTTGTCCAGTCATAAAGGAGTTGAACAAGTTTGTTGATTACACAGGGCCTAAAAGCGAACAGAAGGAAAATGACAGGGGTTTCACAAAGGGGAGAAGGTAGGGGAAGCACTCATTTAGTCCAGTCCAAAGGAAGCTGTATTGGACAAAGTCTGAACAGTTGGCACATCAATAACAGTTTTTTCCCAGGAATAGGCATAGTCCCTCTTCTCTCGTTGCAGAGAGTTGAAATGCTGACAAAGGGAGAGTCCAAGGCAACAGTGCTCCTGATGAACATCAGGATAGAGATGATGAGAAGTCCAATCACAACGAGACAGAGGACCCATCATGGTTTTTTCATTCCTGTGAACAAAGGGAAAAAAATCACCCCTCAAGAGCATGTGCTTTTGGGTAGTCATTTTGTTCTAATTGGCAGTATTTGAGGTCCCTAGCAGGTACCCAAATAGGGCTTGGTTCTCCAATTGGAAAGACACATTGGTAGGGCATCTGGTTGGACCAATGTCTCTGAAAGGCAGTCAAAGGCTGATGCTTGGAAAAATTTAAGCATCACTGTTTTTAACAGATCATGGGGGCTGCTTCCCCCTTTTTGTTTTATGAATTGGTCCTTTAGGGTTTTATTGTGCCTCTCTATGGTGGCTTGTCCTTTGGGTTATATGGGATCTCTGTGGTATGTTTAATGTGCCATCTTTTGAAAAAATTTTGTAATGATTTGCTCACAAAGCAAGGTCTATTATCTGTTTTAACCTGTAGGGGTTAGAAGAGGGAGGGTAAAGCACAGGGTTAATACACTTCTAAGCCCTCAGATGGAGAGGGTTTAATGGGCCATTGGGTCGAGACAGATTAAGTCCAGTTTAAGTTGCCTTTGCTTATTATATTTCTTATTGGTTATTATTAGGGGAGAATAAATCTTTATTTTTTCCATAATTTGTCATCTCCAAGTTTAGTTGAGAAAGTAGCAGGCAGAATCAATGACTGAATGTTGGCATTGGAGACTCCCCTGATAATATGGAGGAGGAGGGGTGACATTGAAAGTCCTAAAGCTCCTCTTGGAAGGGGCAATTTTTGGAACAGGACGAGACAGCGGCAGTGTTTTTACAAGGGTTTTCAGTGGACAGTTTTTCAACAGGTTTCAATTTTTCATGGACTTACTCAAAATCACCCATCTATACTGACTGCCCAGTAAATTTTGGCTTCATTTATCAAGGATGGAAGATTTTATAAGAGAAACAAAGAACATTAGTACTGAATAAATGTCGTAGCAACTGGAACATGTCAATGTATACCATGATCATGGTAGAAGTCAATAATTTCTCACCAGGAGGTGTGAGGGCTGAGAAGTTATCTCTATAATAAGGCCAGAATGGACATGGCCTTTATTTGGGAATATAACTCTTTAACATGTACAGAATTATTAGAAAATTAAACATAACATTTGATGGCTTAAATTAACTCAGGTTGTGTTCTTAATTTGACTGAGTTATATATTAGAACCCCTGATTTTTAACAACAAGAATACCCCTTTGACCAGTGGTAATGAAAGTGATCAAGGAGTATTCTACTTTTAGAATTATCAGGACATGATAAAGCTTTATCTATTTTAAAAGTAAGAGCAATCTGATTATTAGCTTTTCATTGGAGGCAGTTTATCTATGGTTCAAAAATGCTTTTACTGAAACAAGGGAAATTTGTGATGTAGTTTTCTCCAATTTAGATGAGTGATGCTGTGAAGACCTAAATTGTTTTTCCTGATTGTTCTATATACTTATTTAATCAATTTTACAGAGCTTTTATATAATCCCTTTTTGTTCATAATTTTAAATAATTTTTATAATAATTTGAATTTAGGTAACCCTTTCATCTCAATAAAAATATTGTTACTTGCAGTACTCTCAACAGAAACAGCTGAATCCTTTGAGCATCTATATATGCAGAAATCTTCTATAAACCTTTATATAGAATCATACACATCTGTTAACCACTTCATGAGAACATAACATTCATGCATATGGAATTAGACCTGTTGAAATTTTAATCTGTTTCATTGATGACAAAGACCAATTTATGAAAACAATCAATAATGTTACTCGATGTGTTAGAATTTGTTAGGACAAGAAGTTACCCCGGAATGCCATGTTGAAAAGGGATGGTTTATTGGGGTGCCACGTGGTGTGGTAGGGGACGAAAATGGCATGGAGGGCAGGGAAGGTGATGGGCAGGGAAGTTGATGGCCAGAGCACCTGTTAGGCAGGTTCTCTGGCCAGGCTGAGGCACCTGGGAAATGTATTCTTTTCACAAATACCTGGGAGGTGTGGCCTTCCACCTAGGAGGCACAGCCTCCTGCTCGGAACCCAACACAATGGAATTTAAGGAGTTATCTGATGGCATATTTAACAGTATTTTTAACCTTGAAAATTAATGTCTAAGAAACAAAGTTACTTATAAATTTACTTTTCTTACATTTATCCCAGAGAAGACACACAATAAAAAGGCAGAAAAACCATAGAATACAAGAAAAGACAAAAGGGAGAAAGAACTAGGAATTATTATTATTATTATTATTATTTTAATTTTATTTTATTTGCTTTAGTTGTACACAATGCCTTTATTTTTACGTGGTGCTGAACCCAGGTCGAGCACATGCTAAGCAAGCGCTCTACTGCTTAGCCACAACCCCAGCCCCTATTATTATTATTTTTGATTTGGCAGTTCACTCTAGTAATCCAAAGAACAGAAGGCACATCCTGGGGCTTTGAAACTTCCAAGGTGCACATCCCCGGGATGGCATTCTATCCTGGAGTTTCAGAGCAAACATCCAGTTTTAGAATTAAAGAACTTTTAAATCACGTGAGTTAAAGATATTTGGATCCATATTTTAAATTTTCATGAGCGCTCAGTCTACACACACATAAACACACAAACAGAACACAAGTATATACACAACACAACCAAAACATCAATCTGGGTGCACAAAATCAGAACCATGAGCTCAAAAAATCTTAGAAAAATGACAGGCTGGTAAAAAGACATTTTAACTTTTTTTTTCTTTTTTCTTTTTTTTTTTTTTTTCCATTGGGGCTTAAGCTTACTTCTCCACTTGCATTTCAATGTAAGTCCTGGGTAAGTCCTGGCTGAGGTAACCCATTTTCTTTTTCTCTCTGGGGCTTATGCTTACTTCTCCATTTGCATTTCAATGTAAGTCCTGGCTCAGGTCTGGAATGGTGGGAAGCTGTAATTTTGAGCAAATGTTAAGGCACTTTTACTAATCTCTGGTACAATCTTTTTGTTATTCTTTGCCAAGCCCTGGCCCCAAGAGCCCAGGGCTTTGCCTCCATAAGGCAGGGCGCTGTGGCCAGAGTGGGGGGAGGGGAAAACCTCTTGTGATGGAGAATTGAGCAAGGTTGCCCAGGCTTAGGGCTCAGGCAAATTGCCTTGGCTCAGCTGTTTTAGCGCATAAGTCTCGGCTCAAGGAACAGAAGTCTGTTCGCGCTGCAGCCAGCCAGTGAGAGGATCTAGAGAACACAGGCTGTTTGCAGCTGTTGGGCTCAAAGAACGCAGGCTGCTCGCAACTATAGATAGGAACCAAGCTGCATGGACAGGAGAAAGCTGGTGCTTTAGCCATAGTGAATTGGCTTGTTCCGTGCATTCCCCCAGCTATTGCCCCCAGGGAACCCTGCGGGAGCAGACGTGTGGCGTGAACACCACACTGGTTTTGCAGAGCTGCGCTGGTCGCTGGCGAGTCCCGCCATGCATGGTCGCAGGAGATGACATCAATGGTGCCACCATGGAGGCCCTTTAAGGTGGCCATTTTAGGTACCATTGGCAGCCCGTTGCCAGGCAACGACTGGATGCACCCGCGTGTGTTTGGACCCTCGTGAGACTCCGTTTGGATTTCATTTGCCTCTGACTGCGGGCTGCGGCGCTTTCACCTTTGCTCCACCTCGCACCCTGCTGTGCGCCGGGCTGCCCCATGGCATCCCAGCTGGCAAGGCCCCATCTGTGCTGGCCTCGCCCCCAGAGGTTTAGATGCAAGCTGCAAGGTGCATGCCAGGCAGGCCGAGACACAAGCCTGGGACATGCAGTGGTACACTTTTTTTTTTCACTGAACCGCGGAACTTTGAGCCTTGGTGATGGTGGCAGCCATGCACCTGGGACAAAACCCTGGGGCCACGTGGCAGCGCCAGCAGCCTACCGTCTGTACACCCCTAGAGACCTCATATGGTCGCTGCCCATATGGTGCTGCAGAGGGCAGCTGTTCTTTGTTCTTAAGTTTGGTCGTGCTCTGAGTTTTTTCCATACCCAGGCTGGCACGCCCTTCAGCAAGCACGTTTTTTCCCGAACATCTTTCCGTTCTCCCCCGCCAGGCACATACAAAAATTGCAGGGTTACTCTCTCACAGAAGTTCCAGAAAAGGGAGAAGAAGAAAGAAAGAGAATGTGGATGAGAAAGAGAGAGAAAGATACATGTTTGCCTTATTTTCTTGAGGATGCCTCTACTCGGAAGGCCCTATCTGGCTTAAACGATTAGCCCAATCCGTCGAAGTTCTTCCCCACGCTTGGCGCCAATTTGTCGGGATATTATAAGGTGTTGGGGTCTTTAGCCCCCCTGTACCTGGGATGGACCTCCTCTGTCCAGCAAAAGAGGACAGAGAGGCCTACCCCAACAAAGAGACTAGATTGGGAAAGAAAAGGCCGCCGGCATTCCATCCCCTGCCCTCAAAGGACATAGGAACATATCGGGGAGCCTGATCACTGGTCAGTGCAGGAACTCGGTTTATTGAGGAAGTTGGACATTCTTACAAAGGACATGGGCCAATCAGCAGAAAGATCATACAGATATATAAGGAGCATGGGCGGATGCCATTGGCGGAGCCACTGGCCTATCCTTGGGGTGGTGTCAGTTCTCATAGCCATGCCCCCTGTTTAGCCTAGGTCCTGTAACAGGGCATGGTAATGTGGCAAGCAGCCAGAAAGCCAGAGTTTTTTATCCCCTTGGCAGACAGTGTAAGTTCCCGACAGAACTGGAAATCCATATGCATCAAAATAAAATTAATCCACTATTCTCACCATGCAAAAAACTCAGCTTAATGTGGATCAAGGTCCAAGGAATTAGATCAGAGACCCTGTACTAATAGAGCAAAAAGTAGGCCCAAACCTTTATCATGTAAGATTAGGTCCTTGATTCTTTAACAAAATTCTTAAAGTGCAAGAAGTAAAATCAAGAATCAATGAATGGGATGGATTCAAACTAAATAGCTTCTCAGGAAAAGCAACAATCAGTGAGTTGGAGAGCCTATATTTTGGGAGAAAATTTGTTGCCATTCAATGAATGAGTTAAGGAGCTGAACAGATACTTTTCACAAGAATGTATACAATCATTAAATAAATATATGAAAAATGTTTAACATCTCTATTAATTAAAAATGCAAATCAAAACTACTCTTTTGATTTCATTTTACACCTGTCAGAGTGGCACTCATCAAGGATACAAATAACAATAAGTGTTGGGGAGGATGTGTGGAAATGTGAATCAGTGCATCCTCTCGGGAAAGCAACATGGAGTTTTCTCAGAAAACTAGGCATGGAGCCACCATTTGATCCAGCTATACTGTTCCTTGGTGTATACCCAAAGGACTTAAAATCACCATACTGTAGTATTGCAGCCACATCAAAGTTTATAGCAGCTAAATTCATAATAGCTGAATTGTGGAAGCAACCGAGATGTCCTTCAATAGATGAATGGATAAAGAAGTTATGGTACATATACACAATGGAATATTACTCAGCATTAAAAGAAAATAAAATTATGGCATTTGCATGTAAATGGATGGAGTTGGAGAATATTATGCTAAGCCAAGTAAGCCAATCCCAACAAAACAAAGGATGATATTCTTTTTGATAAATGGATTCTTATCTTCAATTGGTAGGGGGGTTCATTGGAACAATAGTTGAACTTTGGGCAAAGGGGAGGGAGGAGAGGCAAGAGGGCATGGGGGCAAGAAATATGGTGGAATGTGCTAAACAGTACTCTCTAGGTATATGCATTACTGCACATATGGTATGATGCTTTATTGTGCACAATCAGAGAAATGAAAAGTTTTGCTATTATTGTGTGCAATGGATCAAAATGCATTCTGCTGTCATGTACACCTAATTAAAATAAATAAAATTATTTTAAAAAGCAAATTTTTATAAATATGTTTATTTGAATTTGAAAATGAAAGAGTAACCCACAAATTTATTCAGTGTAGTCTCCACACCACAACAGAAGTTGAAAAACTCTCCCAAATCCACATAGATTCCTGAAGAAAACCAAAACCATGAACAAGTCTCTAAAATGCATGACAAATCTCTGTGGCTTAACACACATTAATTCTCACTTAAATACTGTAGTGACTAGGCCATAAAGCTCTAGCATAAAAATAGATTGCTATAAATGAATGGAAAGATTTGAAGATTTAATAAAAAACACATTTGAAACCATTTTACTTATTTATTTATTTATTTATTGGCAAATGGATTAAAAACTTCCATGAGGAAAGAAGTATTTTCTAAAAAGATTCTAGGAAAGTGGAATGTCCACCTGAACAAGGATGAACACCAGACACACATTAAACACACACTCATCCATGGTTAACAAATATATGAACAAATGTTCAACATCTCTAGCAATCAGAAAAATGCAAGTTAAAACTACATTGACATTCCATCTCACCCCAGTCATGAGGGCAATTATCAGGAAAACCCACAGCAATAACTGTTGTCAAAGATGTGGAGGAAAAACTACACTCATACATTACAGGAGGGATTGAAAATTGGTGTAACCAATCTGGAAAGCAGTATGGAGATGCCTCAGAAAACTTGAAATGGAACCACCCTTGACTCAGTTATCCCACTCCTTGGTTTATACCCAAAGGTCTTATAATTAGCATACTGCAGTGACTCAGGAAGATCAATGTTCATAGCAGCTCAATTCACAATAGTGGAACTATCCAATCAGCATTGGTGACCCTCAACAGATTAATGGATAAAGGACATGTAATATAAACAAATACATCCTCACACAATGCAATATTACTTAGTCATAAAGAAGAATGAAATTATGCCTTTTGCAAGTAAATGGATGAAACTGGAGACTATCATGCTAAGTGAAATAAGTCAATCCCAAACACCAAATGCTGAATGTTGTTTCTGATGTGCAGATTCTAGCACAAAACAAGCGTGGGTGGAGAGGGGAAATAAAATCTATTGGATTAGGCAAAGGGGAAAAAAAGGGAAGGGATGGGGGAGTGAAATAGAAAAGATGGTATACTAATGGGACATAAATTTCATGTTTGTATATGAATACATGACCAGGGTAACTCCATATCATGTTCGACCACAAGTCTGGGGTCCTACTTAAAATAAGTTGTACTCGATGTATGTACAGTATATTAAAATACATTCTACTGTCATGTATATCAGAAGAAAAAGAAAAGTGAAAATAGATACACTCATCATGGAGCCCACAAATGCAAATAATGAATTTACTAGAATTATCAGGGCAACAATGAGACGGAATGTTTGTGATCTTGATAAAAAACAAAAATGTCTTTGAAATTACACCAAAGACACAATCAGGAACAATTTTTAAAAATTCTTTAGAGTTTTTTTTTTTTTTTGTTTTGTTTTGTTTTGTTTGGTTTTTTTTGTACAAATGTGGCAACTGAACCAAATCCTCATCCCCTTTTTATATTTTATTTAGAGACAAAAATTCATTGAATTGCTCAGGTGCCCACTTGTTGTTGAGGCTGGCTTTGAACTCTTGATACGCCTATCACTGCATCTTGAGCCACTGGGATTAATGGCATGTACCACGACACTAGTGAGAACGGAAAATATGATAAAGAGTACCTCATCAAATGTTTAAAAATTTTAAAACCCCACAAAGCATATGAGAACAGATACTAGATTTTAGCATTCCGAAATGTATGCATATATCAAAACATCATTAATACATAAAATTAATGGTATCTGATTGTACAAATAATTTCTATATGAAAAGATTTTAATAACAAGTTGCAGAACAGAAGAAAATAGTTTACATCATATATTTGATTTGTTTCTAGTATGTAGAGTATACAGGTAAGTCTAGTGAGTCAATAAATAAGTGACAGTTGGTCAATTAAAAAATGAATTCAGATTTGGGAAAATCTCAATGTGGCTGCTGTCTTTCATGATGATAACTGAGCATGATGTTTAAAATGCCAATTGTTAAACGTCTGTTCCTGATCGTGGGGATGAGGCTACAGAAAGGCTGCCACTGTCCTGGATGAGGTCATGGATCTTGCAGTGTTATTTTAACTCACCTCTTTTCCCAAGGTTATTGATATGCTCTGTGCAACCCCGCACTTCTGGAGCCCACACTCTGAGGCTAACATGGACCCTGAGAGCAGCACAGCCATGTGATTCTGCAGAAGCCTGGCAGGGGGCGCCCTTGCCACACACTTCACACCTCTGAGGGATTTCTTAATTCAAGGGTTAATGATGGAGTCTGAATCTCATTTATGCATTCACTGCAAGTGAGGTAAGAAAACAACAGAGGACAAATTTTAGTATCATGTCCATTTCTAGCATTAACTAATTATAAAAATTAACTGTTTTTCTCTCTCAATAGAATAACAGGAGTTCGCGAATGGTGTGAATATACTTTGCATACAACCAGAGATTTGTTAAAAAAAAAAAAAAAAAGTGCTCTATATGTGTGATATGAAATGTAATGCATTCTGCTGTCATTTATATCATCTTAGAATAAAAAATAATTAAAAAAAAAAGAATAACAGGAGTTCGGAAAGGATAGTCAAAGATGAGGGATAGGGACACTTGTTCTTTTCATAAACTTCCTAGAATCCCAGAAAAGACTCACCAGTTGTTCTGTCTCATCAGAGCTGGAGGGGCTGATTGGATCTCTGAGGGCCCCAGATTCACCTTGCTGCTGAGAAGGAGGGTGCACATGACCTTGTGTGAAGAGAAACTTCTTCAGCTCACATAGCTGTGACCTTCAACTCAGGAGACTGCAAGGGAGGCTACGTCTTCATGAGGCCTCCGTTAGAACTTTAGGTCAGCCTCCTCACACTCACTGCCCAGTTTTTTCCAGCTATCGTCACTCCCAAGTGTGCACATATGAGCCTGTCATGTGGAAAATGTCCCAGGCATCACACATACACAGGTGAAATATGCCACAAAGTCTTTTAGCTTTAGAAAACAGGAGGCCTGCAACTGAAGCCGTTCAGGTCATTCTGACGTAGCCCAAGATAGAAGACAACCCTGGGAAAAGCCTCGTCATTACAGTTCTTGTCTGCAGTTTGCAACATAAGGGACCAGCCACCACTCACCCCTGTGTTGCTGTTCTCAGCCAGTACAGCAGAGCAACAGGTGTGCTGCTACTTTCCTTCTCTGATCATCCTCTATTATTTTTTCTGAATGAACCCAGACTACTCAAATGCAGTTTCAAGAGCACAAATTCTAGATGGGAAGATCTTCATTCCTCTGGGGATCATCCTCATTTTGGCCCTGTGTTTCCACACCCACTGTGCCTCATCCTCTCAGGTAGACACATATGAAAGATAACAGCATTGCTTCTTCACACAGGAGAAAAACACATCTCTGGTGAGACACACCTGTCACAGGGGTCAGTGATGGTGCCAGAATCCCAAACCAGCTGTCCAATTCTTCAAGCCCATGTGTAGTCTGAGCTTCACCAAGACCAAGGTGCCCTGCCCCAAACATCCTATCTTTTACTTTAAAATTAGGTAATAGAGGGAGCTGACGGGATTTCTCTGGGTGCTTTTCTGGGCAGGCATCCAGTATGCATAGGATGTCATCAAAAGTGGGCAGCAGAGTCTTAGTCCTCGCCTTCCATATCAAATCCCCCTCCTAGGGAACCATTGTTGGGCTGTTGGGGAGGCTGTTGGGCCTACCCTTCCTGCCAGAGGACAAGCCCACCTTAACATCCACGCTTCATGTGGCTGTCCTGACAGTGGGAAAGCTGGTCATCCAGCAGGGCTACCTCACACCTGTGTGGGTCTCACTTTCTGCTGAGACTCTTCAAGAAGGCCAGAGCCCCAACATGCATGTATTCAAGCAACCAGAAAGGAGACCTGCCTGAGGCAGACTTGGGACCAAGTTTCTCACAACATTTTCTCTTCTGTACCAGAGTGCTGATGAGATGTGGGAGTGGGTGGCGGAGGCAGGCCTGGGATTCTCACCTTCCTGGAAATGGGTATATGAAGAGCCCCAGATCACCTCTGCAGCCCAGGTAGCCTGGGACCCTGTGCCCATAAATGTGGGTGTTTTCCACCCCTTTGCAGGAGTAGCCTCCAGAACTCAGCCTTCCCACAGGAGTAAGATGTGACATGTCTGTCATTCTGTCACTGCTTCCCCATTGACCCTCCTCGTGGTACCCCATTTTTCAGAGAAGAGGCATGCCCTTTTTCAGGTCTCAAAGTCAGCTTGTGTTTTAATTAACCCTGCAAGTATTCATCTTGGTAAGAATGTGAAGGTTTGCTTCCATATCCATGGGAGGCCCTGAGGGCAGATCTTATATCATTCTATGGACTTTGCCAGCTTTTGTGTCTACTGGACTCTGTTCTGGGTTCCTACATTAGTAATCCCAAACCAAACTCAGAATAACTTAATTCTAAACTCTGACCTCAACTTAAGGACTTTCCTTCTTATCAATAACATTATTTGCTTTGTTTCTGGCATAGTGGTGCATTCCAGTAATCCCAGGCACTCTGGAGCCTCAGGCACGAGAATCTTGAGTTCAAAGCCAGCCTCAGCAATGGCAAGGTGCTAACCAACTCAGTGAAACCCTCTCTCTAAAGGAAATACAAAATAGGACTGTGGATGTGGGTCTGTGGTCAAGTGCCCTGAGATCAATCCCTGGTATTTTTCCCCACATAGAAAACCTCCCTGTTACTTCCGATGGGCAGAATCACAGCCTCTGGCTCAGGAGCTTCTGTGCTGCTCTTTTACTGTCAAAACAAGAAAACTTCCTTTTTTCCTTATTTCTCACAGCCCCGTACTCATTATTCGATTGGAATTGGGGAATAGGATGGAAATTTCAATAACACCTTCACCTCTTGTTTCCACCTCTCACAGCTCTTATTTATCATTTTTTTAATTTGGAAAGATTTTGCTTGATGTTAGCAGAGGTACTACAATAGAGCTTACTCACGCTGTCTGTCGCATTGTGTACGACTCCTATCCTTTTGTTTTTATTCTCTTTATTCTTTTGCACCCCAACAGTGACTCCTGTAGATAGCATAGAATTGGACCTGGTTTTTATTCTGTCTGATGTTGTCTGCCTTTGGATAGGATCGTTCAGTCAATTCACATGTAATATTACTGTTCATGTAGTTAAATTTATGTCAGCCCCTTTACATTCTTCTATTTTTCCTTATTTTTTACCCTCTATTTCTCCTTACTGTGTGTGTTTGTATTTCACTGGGGATTGAGCCCAGGGTGCTCTAACAAGAAACTACATCCCCTGCTGCTTTTAAAGCTTTATTTTGAGCATGGGGGCTATGTTGCTGAGGCTGACCTACAATTTTAAATCCTCCTGGCATGGTTCGCAACACCAGACTAAGCTACTGCTGTATTTTTTGTTGTTGTTCTTTCCCTTTCTTTTGTTTTGTTGTTGTTTGCTAATGAAGAATTTCTCCAATGATTTTTTTTATTTCAGTTTTCTATATATTCCCCTAATCATGAATTATTATCTTAATGTTGTGTTCCCACCATTTTCATCTGTTTGTCCCCTAAAGAGTGAGAGACAAAGGTACTGAGAAAGCACAACTTTAACTGACCATCTTGCAAATGGAACATCTGGGGCATCAGGCACACCCAGAGCAGTTACAGTTACCATTTATCCTCTGGTGCACAAGGCAGCTCTACCCACTCCTGTTTCTTTCTTTTTTTTTTTTTTTTTTTTTTTTTTTTGGAGGTACCGGAGATTGAACTCAGGGGCACTCGACCAATGGGCCACATTTCAGCCCCCCCCTTTTTTTATATAGTATTAGAGACAGGGTCTCACTAAGTCACTCAGTGCCTTGCCTTTGCTGAGGCTGGCTTTGAACTTGCGATCCTCCTGCCTCAGCCTCCCAAAGTTCTGGGATTATAGGCGTGTGCCACCGCGCCCGGCTTCTGTTCCTCTTTGGTTGAGTACTGTTAGGGTGTACCACCTTCTGAATCATCACCTGGGTTTTACTGTTTCCCACTGGGTCATTTAAAGAAATATGCTGCTATGCACAGTAGAATATGCCTGTAATCCCAGTGGCTTTGGAGGCTGAGGCAGGAGGATTACAAGTTCAAAGCCAGCCTCAGTAGTAACCTGGTGAGGCCCTAAGCAACTTAGCAAGATCCTGTCTCAAAATTAAAAATAGAAAGAGCAGAAAATCTGGCTCAGTGGTTAAGCACCCCCAACCATTAAGTAGCTGGTGTCAAAATAATTTCATGTACGTATATAAAGAAATATACAATTAGTTCTACCCAACTCCTTTTGTTCTCTTGCAGCAGGGAAACTTTCCTGGATTGAGTGCATCTTGAAATGTACACAGTTTTGACTTTACTTAAATTAACAGATATTTCTATCTGTATTGGTCAGAACCACTCCTTCCCCTATTACCTGGGTGTCAAATGTGGTTCAGATGTATGGTCTCTGGACCTGCCACATGCACAGGCTGTGGTGCTACTGTGTGTTGACTGCTTGTAACTTTCCATTCTGCTCTATTTCCCCTCAGGCTGACATTCTTACATGCCAATCCTACATTGAAGTCTAAGTTCTATTTCTGAAAATGGATCACTGGACTTTTAATTTCTCACACCATGTATGTCTTATCAGAATCAGCTAAACATTTAAACTAAAAACTCCATATAAATATAAAAACATCATACTTAGCTCTATATCCTTCTACAAACACAGCTTTAAATAATTTTCTACATTCTATTTTTGTATATTATGTGTATACATGTCATATATGTATAACAACAAATTATATAGTAACTGGCTAGAATAGTTATTGCATTATGTAATTCTGTGTCTTTTGAGAAAATAAACGGAAACAAGATATTTAATTAGATTTTTGTTTTTTTTTACTGGGGATATGTCTCAGGGGCACTTGGACATTGAGCCACATCTCAAGCCCTATTGTGTATTTTATTTAGAGACAGAGTTTCACTGAGTTGCTCAATGCCTCTCTTCTGGTGATGATGGCTTTGAACTAGCAATCCTTCTGCCTCAGCATCTAAGCCACTGGGATTGCAGGCACATGACACCTCATCTGGTTTAAACATGTCATTTGTCATTTTCTTCATTTGATTGATAATAGAATGGAGTCACCATCTGGAGTTATTTTCTTAAGCCCATTATGGTTATACTCCCATCCACCTTCTTTGTGCCACAATAAAAAGGGGGCTGGGTATGTAGCTAAGTGGTAAAGTGTCCATGTCTATGAACTTTTCTGTTTTGTTTGGGGTGAAAAGCTGCCTTGACCTGTGGGATAACCAGAGTCAGGTCTCTGCCTAGGACTCCCCTAATGGTAGAATGTAGAACATCCACAATAAGTACAAAGGACACATTATATTTCCACTGCATATTGCTGCCTGAGAGGATTGCCTTCCTCCCCCCTACCCCCTTTTTATCCCTGTTCTGCTTAGAATAGAACACTGAGCCACAAGCCAATCCCAATTGCTTCCTTCCATAGCTCAGGCTTCCTCCTCAAAAGAACAGAGGCCAGGAGGTGATGAAAATTATTAAAATAATTGTTAAATTGTTTTTATTTGTAGAAATAATATATGTGTGATATATCTGAGATATTTAAACATTTTTTCAAAATTTTTGAAATTGTGTCTTGCTAAGTTGCCTTAGGACCAGCTGCTGGTACAGAGGTAATGTCTGGGATTAAGCTATGTCTCAGTGACAGAGTGATTTCCCAGCATGGATGAGGCCCTGGGTTTTAACCTCTCCAGGGAAACAAACAACAACATCAATAGTTACTTGAGGCTGAGGTTCCGAAGGTTCAGGTCAGCATCTGTAAACAGTGAGACCCTTTTTTTAACAGTATTTTTTAGTTGTAGATGAACACAATACCTTGATGTATTCATTTTATGTGGAGCTGAGGATTGAACCCAGTGTTTCACATGTGCGAGGCAAGTGCTATACCACTGAGATACAACCCCAGCCCCAAGACTATATCTTAAAATAAAAAATGTTAGGGTTCCAGCTTTTGGTTTGTAGCAAATATTACACTGAAAATTTAGATACCATACCCATACCCCTGCCTTCAGGGTCTGAAAAGGAGTTTGAGACTTTATAGAAAGGGTATTTCACATATATATATATATATATATATATATATATATAATGTGTGTGTGTGTGTGTGTGTGTGTTGAATGAATAGAACACTGAGCCACATAGATTATATATATATATATAATATATCTCTCTCTATATATACACACACACACACACACATCACACACACACACACACACACACACACACACACACACCATTCTTTTTCTTTGAAGTTCTGGGGAATAAACCCAGTGTGGCTTAACCTCTGAGCTAGATCCCCAACTTTTTTTAAGATATAGTTTCAGGGCTGGAGTTGTGGCTCAGCAATAGAGCACTTGCCTTGCACATGTGAGGCACTGCGTTCAATACTCAGATCCACATAGAATAAAAAAAAAAGGTAATTGTGTTCAATCTACAACTTTAAAAGGTGGGGGGCAGGTTGTGGCTTAGTGGTAGAGTCCTTGCCTAGTATGTTTGAGCACCTGTTCTATCCCTAGCACCACATAAAAACTAAATAAATAAAATATAGGTATTTGTCCATCTACCACTAAAAAACAAAATAATTTAAATTCAAAAAAAAAAAAAAAAAAAAATTCTCACTGCAGATGCTGAGATGAACCTTGGATCCTCCTTCCCCAGGCTTGAGTAACTGTTGATGTGTGTTTCCTGGTGAGGTGAAACCCAGGGCCTCACCCAAGCTGGGAAAGCACTGCCTCCCAGAGCCATAGCACAATCCCAGACATTCCCATCCCTACCAGGTTCCAAGCAAAAGCTTCCTAGCTGGATTAGTCCCCAGCCTAGCAAAGCAGCTCCGCCTTTTTAAAGGTCTGTCTCTGTAGCCTACTTCAGACAGGGGTGGGATAATATTATCTCTCATTCAGGATGCAGAGGCATGCCTGGAGGTTGTCCATCAGGGATGCACTGGAGTGGAACTGTCCAATCAGGTGGCCAGGAGGAGGGGAGGGGCGGGGCTCCGCAATCTCTGGCTTTGTCCCTCACCAGAGCAGCTGCTCCTTTTCCAGGCCTGCATGCTGGGCTCAGAAGGCCCACGTGACTCTGCATAGCCTGTTCCACTGTGAATGTCAACTGTCCCGGGTTCCTCAAGAGGACACCAAATCACCAGGAAGCCAAAAATGGTGAGTTTGTGGCCAGGGGTGACAGGACACGGTCAGCACTTGCCTTGGGCCACTGCCTGCGGGTGAGTGGTGGAGTCCCCTCTGGCGGGTGACCTTGGGACTTTATCCCCTGGACCCCAAGGGTGGGCTGTTTGGCGTGTCCATGACAGGCACCTGTGAATCTTGTGGCCCAGTCCTCGCTGGTGGGTGACCCTGGGGCTTCTGTCCCCTGGTTCCCTGGGTGGACTGGAAGGCTCAGGTCTCTGGTGTCCCCTCCCCTCCCTGCTGATTGCCTGCAGGCACTTTTCCAATGTCTAGAGACCAAGGTCACAAATCCAGTTTCCTTCCCCAGTTGAGCTCCTCTGAAGCTTTCGGTAGATCCTTAAAATTGCAGTTGCCTCCTGCGTTCTAAAATGCATCTTCCTTTCCCTTCACAGCTGTAGCAACTATTTGTTCTTCCTACTATGTTTTAAATTGATAGGGCTATTAATTTTCATTTTTCCCCTAGTGAAATATTGCAAAGAATAGAATTTCTTTTCTTTTTTTTTTTTTTTTTTTTTTTTTTTTTTTTTTTTTTTTTTTTTTTTTTTTTTTTTTTTTTTTTTGTATTGTGGATCAAAACTAGGGGAACTTGGGGCTGGGGTGCTGTGGCTCAGTGATAGAGTGATGGCCTATGGTGGCCCAGGTTTGATATTCAGCACCATGTGAAAATCAAGGCATTTTATAAACTAAAATGAATAAATGAATATTAAACAAACAAAAAAGCAAACAAAAAAACTAGGGGAACTTTAACAGTGATATCCCCAGTCCCCCCGTTTTTTAAAAAAATTTGAATCTAGTCTGATTAGTTTGGGAGGCTGGCCTCCAATTTGTGATCCTCCTGCCTCAGCTTCCCAAATCCCTGGGATTACAGGCCTGTGCCACTATCCCTGGCAAAAATAACACTTTTGAAAGCATTTGTTTACTGTTTGTGAATAGTATACTTGAGGGGAAAGAATATTCACTTGATACGTTCCTGTGTTTGGGTAAAATAATTGCTTTAAAGGAAATGAGGCAATTGGTACCAGGGATATTGATTCCTGGGCTACATCCCCAGCTCTTTTTGTTGTTGTTTATCAATCACTTCTTTATTTATACTTATTTTCTTTCTTTTTTTATTTATTTATTTGTTTTCATATGTTTATTTTTACAGACAGTAGAATGCATTTTGACACATCCTACATAAATAGAGTATACATGACTTCTTTTTCTGTTTAAATAAAGTATAACATGATGTAGATTCACACTGGTTGTGTAGTCATATATGTACATAGTGAAATAAAGTCTGATTTGTTCTACTGTCCTTCATCTCCAGCCCTTTTAAATTTCATTTTCAGAGTCTGGCTGTGTTGTCCAGGTTAGCTTGAAACATGATCATCCTGCCTCAGCTTCTGAAGCTGTTGGGATTAAAGGCATTGGCCATCACACCTGAGGAAAATAATTCATTTTGATCCAAATATTAATGACTGTACTCAGGAACATGGATTCAAGTTACCCTGAGTTATGTATGTCTCCCACCCAGGAAGAGATTACATTGCTTTTTTTAAATTTTTTATTTTTGGTACCAGAGATTAAAACCAGGGGCACTTAACAACTGAGGCACATCTCCAGCCCTTTTTATATTTTATTTTGAGACTTGATCTTGCTAAGTTGCCTAGGACCTCGATAAGTTGTCAAGGCTGTCTTTGAATTTAGAAATCCTCCTGTCTTAGCCTCTTGAGGTGCTGGGATTACAGTTGTATGCCTCTGTGCCTGGCCTACATGAACTTTTACATTGAGGATAAAAGAAAGTTATAAGTCAATACAGTAACTAATTGCATTGGTAGATCAGATTAGTGGGCTACAACAACAAAAAAAAAAGTGGAAATATTTTCTGTAGGTCTGTTGGTATTACTTTCTTAGCTTTGGAAGATTGTGGCAGGCTAGATGTGTGGTAAGCTTAGTGATACATTCTAGGAAGTTTATTAGTTTTGTGAATTTTGGTCTAATACAGAATTTAAGGAAATTGGCTACTAAAAGAGCTTAGGATGGTCCAAGATAATTTGTGGCTGTGGCTGGAATGTGGCTCAGTTGTGAAGTACGTCTGGGTTCCATTCCTGATACAAAAAAAAAAAAAAAAAAAAAAAAAAAAAAAAAAAAAAAAAACTAAAATTAACATGAAACCTACCAAGTCCAGACAACAACAACAAAAAAACTTCCATCCTCTGTCAAATTCTCCAATTTGTAAAAAACAGAAACTGACATTTTCATGGATCCTCATTCATGAATATATTCACCACTTTTCTTTTTTAGAAATGTATTCATATTCTGCAGCAAAAATACAAGAGAAAGTTTCTCTGTTACTTAAGAGGCATTCTGGAGTCTAGAACATGGATTTCAATTTGAAATCACTGAAAAAAAGACAAGATAGAATCTCATACACTTTGTATACATACTTGGGGTAGCAAAAAGGTAAATTATAATCATTTTGTTTTATTTTGTTTGTTAATTTTGTACCAAGGATTAAACCCAGAGGCACTTTACCACTCAGCTGTATCCCCTGCCCTTTTTATGATTATTTGGAGACAGAGTCTCACAAAGTTGCATAGAGCCTTGCTAAGTTGATAAGGCTGTCCTCAAACTTGTAATCCTCCTGCCTCAGCCCCCAGAGCAGTGAGAATTACTGGTGTGCCCCACTGCACCTGGCTGCATACTAGGATTTTGTAACAAATGGAAATGTAACTAGATTTTTTAAAAATCCTTTTTCTTCTTGCCTTCTTAATACTATTTCATCATATTTGGCTCTGAATAAATAAACCTGAGCCTCAAATAAGAGTGCAGATCATTAGAAATTGAGGAAAAGAAAAAGGGCTTGTGCTGACGGAGCTCAGATATGTCAGACTTACGGGCAGGTAAGGTCCCTGAAAGCTGGGACATCCTCTCACCTGGTCCTGATCAATGAAATACTCCATGATCACCCAGGAGACATGGACCGTGACTCCAGTCTATGAGGCTGTTCAGATTTGCACAGCACTGCACTGGGGTAGGTGGCTCTTATGCTCTGGGAGAGTTTGTTCTCCTTCACAACTGTGAGAGAACACAGGTAGCAAGAATCACTGCAGACCTGACCTCTCAGCAAGACCATCTACGGCTGACTGTCCACATGTCTCTAAGGAATGGGAACAGGGGTTAGAAACAATGTCCTGAGGAGGTAGCTCTCTAAATGAGACTTGTTCCTGGATATTGCTCAGCCACAGTGCCTCCAGCTGCTCCCCTGAGGTGCCCCACACCTCCTGCTGTCCTCTAGGGCTATTGGGGTTTCAGGAGTGCACTTCCACACCCAGCTTCATGCTAAATTTTAAGGGCAATCTTGGCAATGCCTAAAATACCCAACTATGGTCATTGAATCACCAAATGATTTATCATTGACATAGTAAACAACACCTGTTTTCTGGAAAGGACAGATACGTGTGTCTAAATAACAGTGCTGATCCACCTCATGAGCACACCAATGATCTCACCTCATTCCTGCTCCCTCCCAAGTGTCTCCTCCTAGAGCCACCCTGCTGGAAGCTGTCATTTTAGCTCCACATACCCCTGTACTTCCTGCTTAGTCTGCTCTCCCTCACTGATATAGGCTATGTCTCCACAATTGTCCCTAAGATGGCTTTTGCTTTCCTATTTCATTGAATGTGGAATTCAGAGTTTCTTATTCCTGACTTTAGCAGTTGGAGAAACATTATGCCTGATATTTGTGGCCTGTGATCACTGTGAGCAATTTGTTTTTCTCTTCATTATCACATCTGCATTTCAAAAAGAAAAAAAAAAAAAAAAGTACCTGTGCTGGTGATAATGAGTCTTGATAAAGGGCTGTATCAACTCTTATGCTCACATCACTTGTGCACTCCACATCCTTAGTGCTGATCAGGGCCATCAATCATTTCTTCTTCAATGTCTTCATTTTGGCTGTGGCCTGTATAAGGTAGATAAACTTTCTGCCCCATTCCCCAGGACTTATGTGCAAGTCCATTCAGCAATGTGTCATACATGAAAATATTATTTCATCCCTAGGGTGTAGAGACTAAAAACAATATAGAATGTAAGTGAATGCTTATGTCTATACAAAATTCTCTTTTTAATATGAGTAATTTGAAATATGGCCTTTTAAATTGTGCATTGTTCAGTAATTGTGAATGTTTTTGTTTTCTCATATTTTTGTATCAATGAGATTTTTTTGGTTTTCTTGAAACAAAAATGGAAATTGTCTACCTGTATTGACATTCAGCATAACAATTTTATTATTTTCAATTTTTCTTCTAATATATATTTTTTTAATTTAGTATATATGCAAGTCCAAAACAGGAAAAAAGCAATTTTGCTAAATAATAAAAGTAACCAGAAGGTGTAAGATGTTTTTACTTCCCCTCATTGTATAATTGTAAATAGCCAATATCCATTATTTTTATTTCAGTGTAGGGAAATCTTTACAGGCTTCAGCAGAGAACTCGTTAGGAATTTTGAAGTCTTTATTCTAGATGTCACATGTCAAATTGATGCTTCTTTGTGGGGGCAAAATCCCAAGGGAGTGAACGTCAATGAGGACTGAGAGGTGCTCTCAGAGGTGAAGGGTGAGGGGAAGTGAGCCATAAGATGGAGAGGTCAGGGTTCAGTCTGATGAATGGCCATTCTTCAATGCTCCCCACGCTTGGCACACAATCAGATTGTATCCCATATGGACACTGCTACTCGTGCATTGCACAGTGTCTGTCAAATGAGGCTTTACTTTCTACTTGCCACATGTTATACATTTACTGAATAGGAAAGTCAGCATTTATGCACCAAGAATTTCAGTCATTCTTAGTACATATAAGAAAATGATCTTAATAATATTTAATTTTGAGAAAAATCTTTGAGCTTTTTTGCTACGGTTTTCCAGAATGTTTATAAGCCAAAAATGGATTGGTATAAAATTTTGATCAATCATTGCAAAATAAAAGCTTTGTTATGCTAAAGGTCACAATTCTCAAGAAGTAATTTATGTTCTAATAATATGTAACTTGCTACAAATAAAATTCATATCTACTAGGGTTTAAACTTCAAATAGAAATACACACACACACACACACATACACACACACAAACACACAATTGTTGCTTGGTTGATTTTTTTGGCAGTGCTAAGGATCCAAACCAGAGATGTATGTGCACCTTTGACGCAAGTTCTTGGACACTAACATATATGGTTAGACCTAAATTTAGATAGGAACTTAATCAACAACATTTAAATTATTCTCACATTATTTCACACTTGTGACATTATATAATTATATAAAAAAAAAAAAAAAGATGTATGCTTTAACCTAGCTATGTATTTTACATCTTATATTCAATTAAAAATACACTTAAATTTTTCTTTACTATTAATAATTGGTCCATCTGACTCTTTATAATAAAATTAGTGATTTGATGTAAAACATGTTTACGTTTTATTTCTGAAAAATTTAAATAATCTTTAAATTTTATTTCTCATTGTGGCACCCTGGGTTCTTAGTTGAAGGAGAAATAAATAATTTAATTCCCATTGAGACAAGAAATGAACTTTCTGAAATATATCCGATGGCTCATTAAATCTTCAGACACACAGAGGAACCAGGATGGACATGTACACATGAAGAACAGTTTCCAAAACAGGCAGGAGGCAGAATGAATAGAAGATATCAGCTGGTCAACAATCAGCTAGACGTGCTGACTCACTCCAGGACTGTCAGGTCAAGGGACCTTAACACAGCCCATAAGCACAGGTTTGGGGAATGTGGACAGGATGGAGAGTTACCTCCAGGAAGGAGCTGGGCATGTGGCTGATGGATCATGGAACTGACCAGGCAAACAGGAAGAATAGGACGCAGTGATCACAAGGCTGCCCATGAGATGTTGGATGTTGAAACTAATGTGCCCTGTTCGAGGCACAGTAATTCCATAGATTCTAGGGAACCAGAAACCCCATGTCCTTCTCAGATGAGCCACAGATACAAAATGCAGAGAATAATTTTTTTTTTTTAGTGAAAGCAAGGACCAAGCAATATTCAATCATGGGATATAAAAAAGGCAAATAGAGAAAACTATGGCATTGGTCCCTGTGGCAGAAAGAGCTTCTTTATGTATTGTCTGCCAGGAGAAAGAGTACAGATATAAATAATTGTGCTTCCTAGGAGCCATTTGGATTTCAATATCTCTACAAAAATTAAAACCAAATGTTAGAAGCATAGAAATAATTTTTATTTTATCATGTTTTTACTTTTTATTTTTGTTGTTGGTACTGGGGATTAAACCCAGGGGTGCTTAACCACTGAGATACATTCCCAGCCCATTTTTTTTTTTTTTTTGAGACAGTTCTGTCTGAGATTATAAAAGTCATGCTAAGTTCATGAGGTTGGCTTTGAACATGCAATCTTCCTGCCTCTGCCTCCCAAGTCGTGGTTACAGGCATATGTCTCTGCACCCTGGTGAAATAGCTGTTTTAAGAGTATAATTCCTTATTTATGTGGGTTTTTCTCTGTGTTCTCTATTCTGTACCATTGGTCTACAAGTCTATTTTGGTGCCAATATCATGCTGTTTTTTGTTACTATAGCTCTGTAGTATAGTTTAAAGTATTGTGATGCCTCCTGCTTCATTTTTCTTGCCAAGGATTCTTTAGCTATTCTGGATCACTTACTATTCCAAATAAATTTTTTTATTTTTATGAAGAATGTCTTTGGGGTTTTAATAGAAATTGCATTATATCAGCATAGTGCTTTTGGTAGTATGGCAATTTTGACAATATTAAGTCTGCCTATCCAAGAGCATGGAAGATCTTTCCATTTTCTAAGGTTTTCTTAAATTTCTTTTTTTTAGTGTTCTGTAGTTTTCATTGTGGAGGACTTTCACCTCTTCGGTTGGATGTATTCCCTGGTATATTATTTTATTGGATTAGTTTTCCTAATTTCTCTTTCAGTGGATTTTTCACTGATGTATAGGAATGTGTTTGGTTTATGGGTGTTGGTTTTATATCCTGCTACTTTTCTGCATTTATTTATTACTTCTGAGAGTTTTCAAATGGAATTTTTTAGATATTCTAGATATAAAATTATATCATCAGCAAATAGTGATAATTTGAGTTCTTCTTTACCTATTTGTATTCCTTTAATTTCTTTCATTTGTCTATTTGCTCTGGCTAGGGTTTCAAGGATGATGTTGAATAGAAGTGGTGAAAGAGGACACCCTTGACTTGTTTCAGTTTTTAGAGGGAATGACTTCAATTTTTCTCAATTTAGAATGATGCTGGCCTTGGGTTTATCATATATAGCTTTTTATATTAAGGCATGTTCCTAGTATCCCAAGTTTTTCTAGTGTTTTGAATATGAAGGGGTGCTACATTTTGTCACATGCTCTTTCTGCATCTATTGAGATGATCATAAGATTCTTGCTTTTAATTCTATTAATGTTATGAAATATGTTTATTGATTTCCATTTGTGGAACCAATCCTGCATCTCTGGGATGAATTACACTTGATCATGGTGTACTATCTTTTTAATATGTTTTTGTATGCAAGTAGCCAGGAATTCATTGAGAATTTTTGCATCTATGTTCGTCAGGGATATTGGTCTGAAGTTTTTCTTTCCTTGATGTGTCCTTGTCTGGTTTTCGTATCATCATGATATTACCTTCAAAGAAAAAGTTTAGAAGGGTTCCCTAATATGGTTATCTCATACTAGACAAGGGTGCCAAAAACATGCAATGTGGAAAAGAGAGCCTCTTCAACAAATGATGCTGGTAAAACTGGAAATCCATATGTAACAAAATGAAATTCAACCTCTATCTCTTACCCTGCACAAAAATAAACTCAAAGTGGATCAAAGACTTAGGAATTACAACAGAGACTCTGTGCCTAGTAGAAGAAAAAAATAGGCCCAAATCTGCACCACACATTTGCCTAGGATCTGATTTCCTTAGCAAACTCCTAAAGTGCAAGAAATAACATCAAAAATCAATCAATGGGATGGATTCAAATTAAAAATCTTCTTTGCAGTAAAGGAAACAATTAATAATGTGAGGAGAGAGCCTACAGAGTGGGAGAAAATCTTTACCACATGCACCTCTGATAAGGCATTAATCTCTAGGATACATAAAGCACTCTAAAAACTTAACACCAAAAATACAAATAACCCAATCAATAAATGTGCTAAGGACCTGAACAGAAATTTGACAGAAGAAGATATACAACTGATCAATAAATATATGAAAAATTGTTCAACATCTCTAGCAATTAGAGAATGGAAAATCAAAACTAAGATTTCTTCTCACTCCTGTCAGAATGGCAATCATCATGAATACAGGCAACAATAAATGTTGGCGAGGATGTGGGGGAAAAGCTTCACTAATACATTGCTGGTGGCACGGCCAATTGGTGCAACTACAATTGAAAGCAGTATGGTTATTTCCTCAGAAAACTGGGAATGGAATCACCATTTGTCCCAGTTATCCCACTCCTTGGTTTATACCTACATGACTTAAAATCAGCATACTATAGTGATACAGCTGCATCAATGTTCAGAGCAGCTCAATTCACAATAACTAGACTATGGAACCAACTTAGGTGTCCTTTAATATATGAATGGATAAAGAAAATGTGATATATGTACTCAATGGAATATTACTCAGCTTTAAAGAAGGGTGAAATTATGGCATTTGCTAGTAAATGGTTGTAGTTGGAAAATATCATGCTAAGTGAAATAAGAATATCCCACAAAACAAAGACCGAATGCTTTCTCCAATATGTGGATGCTAATTCACAATAAGGCAGGGGGAGCACTAGAGAAAAATAGTGATAGATTAGGTAGAGAGAAGTGAAGGGAGGGGAGCGAAGGGATGTGGTGATGGGAAAGACAGTGGAATGAGACATTATTCCTCTATGTATATATGTGATTACATGACCAATATGATTCTGCAACTTGTGCACTTAGAAAAATGAGAGAAATAATATCCCATCTATGTATGATATATCACAGTGCATAAATGCATTCTACTGTCATGTATAACTAATTAAAACAACTAAAAATTTTTTTTAAAAAAAGATTACAATTTCTTTTCCGAAGACCAGGATCCAAAGACAGAATATTAAGCTACATGTGATCCTGAAGGAGAAGACTAATAGCCACCGAGAAGGGCTGGATATTTGCAGACCCAGGCACCATGTTTTTGTGGTAAACATGAAGAACATACAGTGCAAGTTGCTAACAGGATACAAATCTAAAAACATGTTATGCTGGAAAATATAAAATAAAAACAGGATACAAGCACAGCAAGAGTATAATGTCAAATATATAGAAATAATACTACTTCGATATCACTTTATTATTACTTTAAAATATTATGTGAAAAAACAGCATATTGTGTATTACATATAATATGAAATAATATCAACATTGTCAATGTTATCATTGACTTTTACATTAAATATATCAATCATTAATGTTTGTACAATATGTAATTTAATATTACTTTTAACCATGTCACTAGAAATCGAATTATTTATGTGGAATAACATACATCTATATGTCAGCATGCTCTAGAGAGTTCCAGTCTGCATGGAGAGAAACAGTACAGAGGAGCAGGACAGCCATGTCACTTCCTCCTGGAGGAGAACATCCCCCACACTCTTCTCATGGCCCCCAGCACCTCTTTGTTCCTCAGGCTGTAGACAATGGGATTCAGCATGGGGGTGAAGAGAGTGTAGAAGACTGCTAGATTCTTGTCCTCTTCAGGTGAGCGGAGACTCTTGGGCCGATGATAAGTGTAGACAAAAGGTGCATAGTAAAATACAACGACTATTAAATGTGTAGAACATGTGGTAAAGGCCTTTTTTTTCCCCGTCCTTTGAACGCATGTGTAATACAGCAAAAAGAACCTGTCCATAGGAAGCCATGATGACAAGAAAAGGAAGGAGGGGAACCAGGACCACACTAAAAATAACCATGTACTCATAGACCCAGGTGTCTGTACAGACCAGAGGCATCATGGCTGGAATGTCACAGTAGAAGTGACTGATGGCTCTGGACCTGCAGTATGGAAGATGAAGAGCATATACAGTGTGTACTAGGCCTTTGAGAGAACCTAGAGTCCAGCAACCAAGGATCATTTTCACACACATTCTTATGCTATGGGGGGGGGTGACAGATGGCCACAAAGCAGTCATAGGCCATGGAGGTCAGGAGTAAGTCTTCAAAACTTGCCATGGTCACAAAGAAGAACATTTGCACACCACAGCTCAGGAAGAAGATGCTTTTCTGGCCAGAGAGGAAGTTGATGGCCATCTTGGGGACAGTGGAGGAGATGTACATGAGGTCCATGAGGGAGAGCTGGCTGAGGAGAAAGTACATGGGGGTGTGGAGCCGGGGGTCCAAGAAGATGAGGGCAGACATTCCTGAGTTTCCCAAACAGGCAAAGAGGAACACAAAGATGATCAGGAGCAAGAAAAGCAGCCCTTTCTGATTTGGGGGAAACAACCCCAACAAAATAAAGTCATTTGAAGTATGGTTCCAATTCTCCATAAAAACCTACTTTCTCTAATTCCTTGAAAGGAAATAAAAAATAAAAATTGAGCCTTGAACATGAAATAAAATAGTAAAGGGGGAAAAAAGAAATTGCCTTTACTAGTGTTTATTTAAAATTAATTGGATTTATTTCAACATTACCTTTTCTTGAATTAATTTTGAGACCTGAATTGAATATTCCTGCCCCTCTTTTCTCTAGTACCATTTCAGCACGTTATACGCACATATGTGCTCACAAAATACAGTCTAGTATGACTCACAGCAAAGACAATTGAGGTAATTGCGATTCTTCCTTCCAACTCCTGTCAGGAGCATTCCTCAGGACTTTGCCTCAGTCTCAGCACCTCAGGAAGCCAGCATCCTGCTTTTCCACCTCCTCATCTCAGCACTCATGTTCACCACAGACATGGCCTTTGTGGATCAAGTTCCCTGTGTGCTTGAGTCTGCATCCCCAGTGACCTTGCCTCTTCCACATCTTTAATTCCTGCTCTTCCCAACCCACTGGCACTGCTGTAGTTGAGTAAGCCAGGCTCTTTTCCGAGGTGTTGTGCTGCTCACCTACTAAACTTCTCTGCTGGTCCTAAAGCTGGGTCACCAACCAAAGCATTTTTCTTGTTTGTGAAGATATACTGTGTCCTATAATATCCACCCTTATTATAGGATGTTCTTTGGGTATTGTCTCCTCCCTAATGAGCTTTCCATTTTCAGAAGTCCTACAAACTCATCTTCTCTCTCTCTCTCTCTCTCTCTCTCTCTCTCTCTCTCTCTCTCTCTCATTTGTGTAGGCAAAAAACACATGATAAAATAACAGACTAAAGTAATATGCAAGCTTTTCATTCTATTTGTTACAGCAGCAAGTATGCTTCATGTGGTGATGGATTAACCAGCATGGGTTTTAATAAAAGAAACACACTGTTAGAGGATTTTCTGTTTCCATAGGAATATTTGAGATGCCATCACTTGTGTGAAGACTTCCTTATATTACTTCATTTATTATAATCCATATACAGCCCATTTATGTAAATATAGACACTGATGGCTTCATTTTCTAAGTATGAAAAGTAGAATTCACCAATGAAAAGAGAAATGTTTGAATTTTTTTTTTTGGCAAACAATAATAAAATTATGAAATGTAGCTTATAATTATAATTGAGATTTCATTTTGATAGGGGTCTTGTGGACCAGCAATGAGAGTACAAACTGTCTGGTCAGGAAGACAGTGTGTTCTCAGACTACAAATTGAGCCTGTGTGCCTACTTCACATTTCCAATCATTTTTTGACTGTTTGGTAAATTCTTTACCTTTTCTACAATAACACCTTCAACAAAATGTCTGTAACTATTACTATTCTCCATAGGATGAGGTCTATTTTTATATCTGAGACTATGTTGGAGCACATGGACCTTAGAGAGGAAGTTTATTTTCTCTTTGTCTCCTGTTGTTAGTTTTCATACAGAACATGCAGCAGGATGAATCTGCTGCTGACCACTTAAACTAGGAAGGAAGGGGAGCAGTGGTACATTCATTATTTATAGCTCACAAATTACACATTAATCTTCTTAATGTGTAATTATTTAAGTAAAGTAAAACAAAAATTATATGTTAAATGTAAAGAGAAAATAAAAGAGCAATATAAAAGTGAGTCATTTTCCCTTCATGAATAAATTTTTCTTCCTTATCCTGCACAGGTGTTCCACTGGGAATTTATATCTGTACCTATTACAGCCTCCCTTTTTGTTTCCATGACATCTCATTTCCCACTAGAATTATTTTCTTTCATGTATTCTTACAAGTATGCATAAATTGTGATGGTGATATTTCTCTTGTAAGTGTTTGATTTCTTCCCATATCTATTCTTCACATTAAATTTTCTGCTTTACATGTTTGTGCTCTTCTATCTTAAAAACTATTAAATAAGAAAGAATTAATATTTTGTTGCCAACTTTCATATTTAGAAACTTTAATTGTTGCCTCATATTTTATTGGTGAACAATAATAAAATTATGAAAGGTAGCTTATGATTATAATTGAGATTTCATTTTGATAGGGGTCTTGTGGACCAGCACTGAGAGTAAAAACTGCCTGGTTAGGAAGACATGGAAACAGAGTCATTGTATATAAAGAAGAGTTAGGATCACAGGCTCCTCTGCTTCCAACAACTTGTAAAAACAAAGCTCCTGTCCTCACAGAAAAGGTAAAACACAAGACCCATCATCAGGGTACATTCACCCTACAAATGGGCTCACTATTTCTGTTTTGTGGGAGTGAGGTTCAGTATTCACTTGCTTTAGGCATTAAAATACACAAGTTCCTATAATCTGTAGTTAATACTAAGTGCATAATAGAGATAAGTAAAGAACAAGCTCAAACATATGCTATGAGGTTGTGTAGTCCATAGTACCAGAAAAGAAAATAAAGCAGGGAGGAAGGACAGAGGGAGAGGTGGGCAGCAGTACTGAGAACCACTCCAAGGAGGTGCTGTGGGAGCCCTCGGGCTCTGGAACACACTGTACAGACTGAGGAGCAGGACCAGCCCTGAGGGAGCATGCCTGGGTCATCAGGGCAGCAGCAGAGGCAAGTACTTGTAGCTGTAGTCTCCAGGCAAGTGAGCAGGGAGGAATGAGGACTTACACTCTGTTCTGGACCAGGTGAGAGGCCAGTGGATGTGTCATGGGGTCAGGTGCCCTTCTGGAGCCCACAAAGGAGCCTCTGGTTGAGGAGAGAGGTGAGAGAAGGAGCCCATGGAGGAGATTGTGCAGTGGTCAATGAGGACAGATGGGCTACTCTAGGTAGCCCATGCAACCTAGGGACCCCTGAGTCCTAAGTACATCAGCACAGCTTGGCACTGTTGAGGGACAGGGTGGGTCCCATTGAATCCTCCTTGTCCCCTGGCTCAGGGCCTATTGCATAGTAGGGTCTTAGTGTCACATCTTCCTTGTGACAAGTGAGCAAGGCTCCTTGTCCAAAATAATAGGTAGAGAAAACAAGGCATCTCTCCCTCTTTTGAGAACGATGTAAGACAAAAATGGTGCCGCGATGGTTAATTCTATCCCCCTATTCTTACTGTGTCTCTGTGTGACCACTAGGGGATACTAAGTTAGCTATGAAGCATAAATCTGACCACACAAATTTACACTGTGTAGTCTGAGCGAGGAGCTCTATAGCAAATTCTTTAGTACATGAGTGAAACAGGTTTATAATTAGACATTAGGCTTGTAAGTAATGATTAAACTTGTGGCTCTTGCTGTGCCCCATAGTTCAGACTTTTCTAAGTTATAGTTATAAGGTTTTAAGTTATAGTTATAAGGCTTTCTTGTGATTGATAAGGATTCTTTTATCTTAGGTAAGTTTAGGATATTAGTTTAAGATATATTGGTATTAGTTTTCCATGGTAGAGACTCCTTAGATCTAACACCTGATCAAAGAAAAAGTACCTGTTAGCTTAACTTTTTTAAAATAGCTATATTTCCTTCTTTCTAGTTCAGAACAAAGTTATTATAGGAAACAATAGTAAGTTGAGTTCAGTCAAGGTTTAGCTATGATATATTAGGGCAATCAAGGTGTGGGACATTGTGAGTGTTCTTAAAGGGCTGTAAACATAGTTTTAGGTAAAAACATGTTTTTGTTCTTGACATTTAAGATTGATCAATATATGCATTTTTTACATCTTTAGATAAGTTTAATCATTAATATGTACTTAGAACAATATCCTGTTTCCCTCAAAATGTATAACCCTGAAATTCTTTATTGTAACTTGTTTCCTTCATAATGTATAACTCTGAAATTCTTTAATGTAACCTCAAAAGCTGTAACGTAAAAGACTGTGCTGTCTGGGCTATACAAACTAGGGTAAAAGAAGTAAAGTCAGAGTTAAGCCTCCAGACTTGTGTGCTGCGTGGTTTATCTCTCACCCCTTCGCCGACTTCTTCACCATCCTTACCGGAGCTGGACTCTGGCATCTTAGTAGGTCTGCTGATTAACTGAAGTACATATGTGCCCCAGAAGTTAATTAGCATGATAGTTCAATGAATAAAATATATGAGTGTATGATTTTTAAAATCTATAGTATATGTACATGTACATTGAAAAGCAGAATATGAGAGCCTTTTGTGATACTTTTTCTACTTTTCTTTATCCTTCAGATTTAATTTTGCTGGTAGTACCAAGACCTGAACCCACAATATGCTGTAGGTTTATGTCTTCCATGGCCATGCCATTTAATAAGGAGACCTATGATTACATTTAGACTAGCAGCTACAGAGTTCAGAGTATCATAAAAATGTTGATGGTAATTACTGTATTAATTATATTTTTTCCTAAATTGAAAATGTGCATGCTGTCAGACAATGCATGAGAATATTGACTTCCAGATCACATTTGTCTGTATTGAAGCTTTTGTGATCTGGGACTTTGGAGTTAGACATGAAGGTATGTTTTCATGGATGACCAGATATTTCCTTTATTGAGTATTTGACCTTATTTTTTATGTCCCAGAATTTTTTCAAACTCCACTTTTTTGGTAACATTACAATGGGGAGGATATTGCTCTGTGATTACAAGGTGTCTCAAGGATTAGTATTTCCCTTGATTATTTTACAAGTCATGTTTTCTAAAATATTAAGAGTTTTAAAAAAATAACCTTCATTTGACAGAGCCCACTACATATAACTACAGCAAGTATAGCCAGATGAGTTCATTTGGCAAGACTTACAAGAAAGCAATAATAATTAATAAAATGAAAATTAATGGTCCCTGAAAAAAATGTTACAATCAGCTCTAAACTAAGTGAATTGTTTGTCTGAGCCTCAGCTAACTCAGTCCCAATAACTGCATGTAAGAGCTTTGAAGATGGAATTAAGTGAGATTTGGGTTGAACTTATGGAATTCTGAATAAGTTTTGCTCTCCTCTCTTCCTTTCATATTTTAAATTGAGAAGACTCAGGCCCAGAGAAATTCCTTCTCTCAATTAAGTCCACACACCTGGGGAACAGTATATTCTAAAACTTTACATTTTCACATCAACTAATTTTACCTTTAAACTCACTCTTATATTTTACAATTTGTTATGGCATGGCCTATTCTGTGTGCACAATAAATGTTTCCTAATGTTAAGAAAATATCATCTCTAAAATATCTTTTTAGTTAAAGATAACTCAAATCAACTTATTGTAGTAATTGTATTTTGACTTACATTTTTGTGACATTCTTGAGACTGGGTTTTGAGAGAAGAAGTCAATGCTAAAAGTCCATTGAATACTTTGAAATGATTAACCCCAAATCTATGATCACACTCTGCCAGGCTAAGCAACTAAGTCCTGCCACTGAGCAGCTGGCCCTGGGTCTCACCAAGCTCTCCTGATGTGAGAAGCCAAAGGCTCCAGGAAGGAATTCTCAGAACTCATTCAGTGCCTACTGCTCCCACCTCTAGTATTCTCTTATGCTGCCACAGTGCTCCTCACCTTGGTAGGTGCTTCCTTATTGCTCTCCTCAGTAATCTCCCTCTGCTGTTTGCTTGTTTCTGTGAAACAGAGTCTACGTGCCACACTTGCTTCCTCACGTCTGGATAGTGGACAGAAGGATGAAATGCTGCCTTCCTCCTTCAAGCCTTACATGTCCTTCTTCCTCTAATTGATCCCCAGTGTCCACACCCATGGGAGAGAAAACTTTTTCTTTCGCTTGACTTTGCTGGCTTCAAGATGAACTTGGTTGAGTTCAGAACAAATCATCGAACCCGCTCAGTACTGCCACTCTCATCTGCTTCTTAGAATTAGTCTCAAGAGGGATGAGCTCAGTTATTCCAGAACAGGATAGAGAGCTGTAGGCGGTGTTAGGTAACCTACTAAATGCTCCAGTTGTTTAGTTTAGAACATGATGATCAAAAAATATAGTATTCAGCTGGATGGTAACATCATTAGTAGCAAAAGCAATCACCTTCTACAGTCTAGTTAGTTTCTAAAGCAAATTATTAGCAATTGTGACTAAATCAAATTATGCTATGAAAAATACTTTTTTTGTGTATCAGGAAAGATATAAATTGATTTTTGGAAATGCTAATGAAGTCGATAATTCTCCTAAAGTGAAAAGTTGACTGAGGTTTATGATAAAATGAGGATTTGGAAGCAGAGAGGAGTATACCTGCCAGCTTCACCATTGACTAGGAGATCAAACTGGGAAAATTCCTTTAGACATTAGTCTCTTCTCAAATCTTTTCTTTTCTTATACCAGTGATTGAATATGGGCATGCCTAAACACTGAGCCACATCCCCAACCCTTTTTCTGTTGCATTTTGAGACAACGTCTCACTAAATATCTCAGGGCCTTACTAAATTGCTGAGGTTGGCTTTCAACTTGTGGTCCTGCTGCCTCAGCTTCCTAAACTGCTGGGATTACAGGCATTTGCCACCAACCCTGACAGTTTTGA
>CM046662.1:2983494-3020105 GCA_025594165.1 Tamias sibiricus | reverse complement strand
AAGAAGGTTTTTTTATTCTTCAGCTTTAGCAATCTCTCAAAACTCTAACACTAGCTCTTTCAGCAACCTCTCTGACTATTTACTTCTTCTGACTACTGACTCTTTACTTCTTTACTTTACTTTCTTTTACTTTTACTTTCTTAGAGAGAGCTTAGAGAGAGAGAGAGAGAGAGAGAGAGAGAGAGAGAGAGAGAGAAAGAGAGCTTCTTCTTTCTTCTTCCTTCTTCGGCAGCCTCGACCTGACTCCAACCAGCAAACTACTACTTCTCTCCCTCTTAGTCTGACTCCTCACCCGGTTATATATCTTTAGCTTTAACAAGGACCACAGGTGCATCACATAGTTCACGGGCATACAAAGATTCTTTTAGGTGGAAACCAGAACATCTCTTATGGCCGTCAGCTAACCGCAATTAACCATCTCCTCTTAGGGCTCCTTCACAACTGTAATCCCAGCACCTCAAGAGGCTGAGACAAAAGGATTTCTAAATTCAAAGCCAGCCTTGACAACTTAGCGAGGTCCTAGGCAACTTAGCAAGGTCATGTCTCAAAATAAAATATAAAAAGGGCTGGAGATGTGCCTCAGTTGTTAAGTGCCCCTGGTTTTAATCTCTATTACCAAAAATAAAAGATAAAAAAAAGGCAATGTAATCTCTTCCTGGGTGGGAGACATACATAACTCAGGGTAACTTGAATCCATATTCCTGAGAACAGTCATTAATATTTGGATCAAAATGAACTATTTTCCTCAGGTGTGGTGGCCAATGCCTTTAATCCCAACAGCTTCAGAAGCTGAGGCATGATGATCACATGTTTCAGGCCAACCTGGGCAACACAGCCAGACTCTGAAAATAAAATTTAAAAGGGCTGGAGATGAAGGACAGTAGAACAAATCAGACTTTATTTCACTATGTACGTATATAACTACACAACCAGTGTGAATCTACATCATGTATAACCGGAAAAAGAAGTTATAGTTTATGTAGGATGGGTCAAAATGCATTCTACTGTCATGTATAACATATGAAAACAAGTATAAATAAATAAGTGATTTATGCAAAACAAAAACAAAAAGAGCTGGGGATGTAGCCCAGGAATCAATATCCCTGGTACCAATTGTCTCTTTTCCTTTAAAGCAATATTTTACGCAAACACGGGAAAGTATCAAGTGATTATTCTTTCCCTTCAAGTATACTATTCACAAACAGTAAACAAATGCTTTCAAAAGTGTTACTTTTGCCAGGGATAGCAGCACAGGCCTGCAATCCCAGGGATTTGGGAAGCTGAGGCAGGAGGATCACAAGTTGGAGGCCAGCCTCCCAAACTAATCAGACTAGATCTCAAAATTTTTAAAAAACGGGGGGCTGGAGATATCACTGTTAAATTTCCCCTAATTTTTTTTGTTTCTTTGTTTAATATTTATTTATTCATTTTAGTTGTATAAAATGCCTTGATTTTCACATGGTGCTGAATATCTAAACCTGGGCCACAATAGGCCATCGCTCTACCACTGAGCCAAAACTCTAGCCCCAAGTTCCCCCAGTTTTGATCCGCAAAACAACAACAACAACAACAACAACAACAACAACAACAACAAAAATGTAAGAAAGAAAGAAAGTCTATTCTTTGCAATATTTCACTAGAAGGAAAAATAAAAATTAACATTCTGTGTCAATTTGAAACATAGTAGGAAGAACAAATAGTTGCTAGAGCTGTGAAGTGGAAAGAAAGATGCATTTTACAACGCAGGAGGCAAATGCAATTTTAAGGGTCTACAGAAAGCTTCAGAAGAGCTCAACTGGGGGAAGGAAACCGGATTTGTGACCTTGGTCTCTAGAAATTTGGAAAAGTGTCTGCAGGCAATTAGCAGGGAGGGGAGGGGATGCCAGGGACATGAGCAGCCCAGTCCACCCCAGGGAACCAGGGGACAGAAGCTCCAGGGTCACCCGCCAGCGAGGACTGGGCCACAAGATTTACAGGTGACCTGTCATGGACGCGCCATCAGCCCACCCTTGGGGTCCAGGGGATAAAGGCCCAAGGTCACCAGCCAGAGGAGACTCCACCACTCACCCGCACGCCATGGCTCCAAGGCAAGTGCTGACCGATTCCTGTCACCCCTGGCCACAAACTCACCATTTTCGGCTTTGTGGTGACTTGGTGTGCTCTTGAGGAACCCGGGACAGCTGACATCACAGTGGAACAGGCTATGCAGAGTCGTGGGCCTTCTGAACCTAGTATGCAGGCCTGGATAAGGAGCAGCTGCTCTGATGAGGCACATAGCCAGAAGATTGAGAAGTCCCCCCCGCCCCTCCCCTCCTCCGGCCACCTGATTGGACAGTTCCACTCCAGCATCCCTGATGGACAACTTCCAGGCATGCCTCTGCATCCTGAATGAGAGGTAATATTATCCAACCACTGGCTGAAGTAGGCTACAGTGACAGACCTTTAAAAAGGCAGAGCTGCTTTGCTAGACTGGGGACTAATCCAAGTAGGAAGCTTTTGCTTGGAACCTGGTAGGGATGGGAATGTCTGGGATTGTGCTATGGGTCTGGGAGGCAGTGCTTTCCCAGCTTGGGTGAGGCCCTGGGTTTCAACCTCACCAGGAAACACACATCAACTGTTACTCAAGCCTGAGGAAGGAGGAATCCAAGGTTCATGTCAGCATCTGCAGTGAGAATCTTTTTTTTTTTTTAATTTAAATTATTTTGTTTTTTTAGTTGTAGATGGACACAATACTTATATTTTATTTATTTAGTTTTTATGTGGTGCTAGGGATAGAACCAGGTGCCTCACACACACTAGGCAAGGGCTCTACCACTAGCCACAACTTGCCCCCCACCTTGTAAAGTTCTGGATGAACACAATTACCTTTTTTGTTTTTATTCTATGTGGAGCTGAGTATTGAACGCAGTGCCTCACATGTGAAAGGCAAGTGCTCTAGCACTGAGCCACAACTCCAGCCTGAGACTATATCTTAAAAAGAGTTGGGGATCTAGCTCAGAGGTTAAACCACACTGGGTTTATTCCAAAGTACTTCAAAGAAAAATAATGGTGTGTTTGCGTGTGTGTGTGTTTGTGTGTGTGTGTGTGTGTGTGTGTGTGAGAGAGAGAGAGAGAGAGAGAGAGAGAGAGAGATTGTATATCAATCGCTGTGGCTCAGTGTTCTAATCATTCATATATATATGAATGATTACCCTTTCTATAAAGCCTCAAAGTCCTTTTCAGTTCCTGAAGGCAGGGGTATGGGTATGGTTTCTAAATAAGTCAGTGTAATGTTTGCTTCAAACCAAAAAGCTGGAACCCCAACCCTTTTTATTTTAAGATATAGTCTCGGGGCTGGGGTTGTATCTCAGTGGTACAGCACTTGCCTTGCACATGTGAAACACTGGGTACAATCCTCAGCTCCACATAAAATGAATACATCGAGGTATTGTGTTCATCTACAACTAAAAAATACGGTTAAAAAAAAAAAAGGTCTCACTGTTTACAGATGCTGACCTGAACCTTCGGAACCTCAGCCTCAAGTAACTATTGATGTTGTTGTTTGTTTCCCTGTAGAGGTTAAAACCAGGGCCTCATCCATGCTGGGAAATCACTCTGTCACTGAAACATAGCTTAATCCCAGACATTACCTCTTTACCAGCTGCTCGACTAAGGCAACTTAGCAAGACACAATTTCAAAAATTTTGAAACAATGTTTAAATATCTCAGATATATCACACATATATTATATCTACAAATAAAAACAATTTGACAATTATTTTAATAATTCTCATCACCTCCTGGCCTCTGTTCTTTTGAGGAGGCAGCCTGAGCTATGGAAGGAAGCAATTGGGATTGGCTTGTGGCTCAGTGTTCTATTCTAAGCAGAACAGGGATAAAAAGGGGGAGGGGGGAGGAAGGCAATCCTCTCAGGCAGCAATATGCAGTGGAAATAAAATGGGTCCTTTGTACTTAATGTAGATGTTCTACATTCTACCATTAGGGGAGTCCTCCGCAGAAACCTGACTCTGGTTATCCCACAGGTCAGGGCAGCTTTTCACTCCAAAAAAAAAAAAAAAAAAAAAAAAAAAAAAAAAAAACAGAAAAGTTCATGATGAGAAGCAGGAAAGAAACTTTGATCAGTGCAGCTACATCAGGAGGACAAAGGAAGCATGTCTTTACCCCTGTCTTCAGGGACTGACAAGGATTTTGAGGTTTTATAGAAAGGGTGATCATAGGTATGTACATATAGGAAAAAGCTGGATGTAGGATTTGGTGTTATATGTGGCTTCAGGCATCCATAGATCTCATAACATATCTGTGAGCTCATGATCATTTGTCTCCTTAACACAATGTTGCTTCATTGCACAGACTGACCTCACTTTGTCTCTCAGGAGGAGTCTCCCTCCATGTGTTCTTTCCACGTCAGTGGTTCAGAGGCACCAACATTTTCAAGAAAAGCCACAAGCCTACCTGCCTCATGCCTGGAAAGCAACATACCCCCAAATGCTGACACAGTACTCTCAGCTGCCTGGGTTCCTAGTGATAGTCAAACCAGGAAGAAACAAAAATCCTGCTCAGCTCTGAACAAAAAGCTGCATATAAACCCCAAACATATACCACTTAAGGACAATATGGCATGTGGTATCTACCCCCTCTTGGAAAACAAATACACTTTTATTCTTTCCTCTTAGACTTTGTGAAGTCTTTTATATTCTGCACACTGTCCCAAATTTATTCTATCTAACAATTTTGCCCATGGACAAAAAGGGCTAATGTATAATGACTCATAGTCCCACAAGTGTGGAAAAGTGGCCACGTAAGTTCCTAGGGCTGAGAGCTGAAATCCAGGTGATTTTTTTTCCCCATTCTAGGGATAGAATCCCAGACATGGACACTTTACCACTTAGCTACATACCCAGCCCCCTTTTTATTGTGGCACAAAGAAGGTGGATGGGAGTATAACCATAATGGGCTTAAGAAAATAACTCCAGATGGTGACTCCATTCTATTATCAATCAAATGAAGAAAATGATAAATGGGATGTTTAAACCAGATGAGGTGTCATGTGCCTGCAATCCCAGTGGCTTAGATGCTGAGGCAGGTGGATATCTAGTTCAAAGCCATCATCACCAGAAGAGAGGCATTGAGCAACTCAGTGAAACTCTGTCTCTAAATAAAATACACAATAGGGCTTGAGATGTGGCTCAATGTCCAAGTGCCCCTGAGACATATCCCCAAGTAAAAAAAAATCTAATTAAATGTCTTGTTTCCCTTTATTTTCTCAAAAGACATAGAATTACATAATGCAATAACTATTCCAGCCAGTTACTGTATAATTTGTTGTTATACATATATGACATGTATACACAAATATACAAAAATAGAATGTAGAAAATTATTTAAAGCTGTGTTTGTAGAAGAATATAGAGCTAAGTAGGATGTTTCTATATTTATATGGAGTTTTTAGTTTAAATGTTTAGCTAATTCTGATAAGATATACATGGTGTGAGAAATAAAAAGTCCAGTGATCCACTTTCAGAATATAGTACTAAGACTTCAATGTAGGATTGGCATGTAAGAATGTCAGCCTGAGGGGAAATAGAGCAGAATGGAAAGTTACAAGCAGTCAACACACAGTAGCACCACAGCCTGTGCATGTGGCAGGTCCAGAGACCATACATCTGAACCACATTTGACACCCAGGAAATAAGGAAAGGAGTGGTTCTGACAAATACAGATAGAAATATCTGTTAATTTAAGTAAAGTCAAAACTGTGTACATTTCAAGATGCACTCAATCCAGAAAGGTTTCCCTGCTGCAAGAGAACAAAAAGAGTTGGGTAGAACTAATTGTATATTTCTTTATATACGTATGTGAAATTCTTTTGATATCAGGTACTTAATGGTTGGGGGGCTTAACCACTGAGCCAGATTTTCTGCTCTTTCTATTTTTAATTTGAGACAGGGTCTTGCTAAGTTGCTTAGGGCCTCACCAGGTTACTACTGAGGCTGGCTTTGAACTTGTGATCCTCCTGCCTCAGCCTCCAAAGCCACTGGGATTACAGGCATATTCTACTGTGCCTACCAGCATATTTCTTTAAATGACCCAGTGGGAAACAGTAAAACCCAGGTGATGATTCAGAAGGTGGTACACCCTCACAGTACTCAGCCAAAGAGGAACAGGAGTGGGTAGAGCTGCCTTGTGCACCAGAGGATAAATGGTAACTGTAACTGCTCTGGGTGTGCCTGATGCCCCAGATGTTCCATTTGCATAATGGTCAGTTACAGTTGTGCTTTCTCTACCTTTGTCTCTCAGTCTTTAGGGACAAACAGATGAAAATGGTGGGAACACAACATTAAGATAATAATTCATGATTAGGGGAATATATAAAAAAAAAACTGAAATAAAAAAATCATTGGAGAAATTCTTCATTAGCAAACAACACCAAAACAAAAGGAAAGGAAAGAAAACAACAACAACAAAAATATAGCAGTAGCTTAGTCTGGTGTTGCGAACCATGCCAGGAGGATTAAAAATTGTAGGTCAGCCTCAGCTACATAGCCCCGACTCTCAAAATAAAGCTTTAAAAGCAGCAGGGGATGTAGTTATTGTTAGAGCACCCCTGGGCTCAATCCCCAGTGAAACAGAAACACACACAGTGAGGAGGAATAGAGGTTAAAAAATATGGAAAAATAGAAGAATGTAAAGGGGCTGACATAAATCTAACTACATGAACAGTAATATTATATGTGAATTGACTGAACAATCCTATCCAAAGGCAGAGATCATCAAACAGAATAAAAACCAGGTCCAATTCTATGCTATCTACAGGAGTCACTGTTGGGGTGCAAAAGGATAAAGAGACTAAAAACAAAAGGATAGGAGTCGTACACCATGCAGACAGACAGTGTGAGTAAGCTCTATTGTAGTATCTCTGCTAACATCAAGCAAAATATTTTAAAATAAAAAAATGATAAATAAGAGCTGTGAGAGGTGGAAATATGAGGTGAAGGTGTTATTGAAATTTCCATCCTATTCCCCAATTCCAATCCAATAATGAGTACAGGGCTGTGAGAAATAAGGAAAAAAAGGAAGTTTTCTTGTTTTGATAGTAAAAGAGCAGCACAGAAGCTCCTGAGCCAGAGGCTGGATTCTGCCCATCAGCAGTAACAGGAAGCTTTTCTATGTGGGGGAAAAATACCAGGGATTGATCTCAGGGCACTTGACCACAGACCCACATCCACAGTCCTATTTTGTATTTCCTTTAGAGAGAGGGTTTCACTGAGTTGGTTAGCACCTTGCCATTGCTGAGGCTGCTTTGAACTCAAGATCTCATGCCTGAGGCTCCAGAGTGCCTGAGATTACTGGAATGCACCACTATGCCAGAAACAAAGCAAAATATGTTATTGATAAGAAGGAAAGTCCTTAAGTTGAGGTCAGAGTTTAGAATTAAGTTATTCTGAGCTTGGTTTGGGATTACTAATGTAGGAACCCAGAACAGAGTCCAGTAGACACAAAAGCTGGCAATGTCCACAGAATGATATAAGATCTGCCCTCAGGGCCTCCCCTGGATATGGAAGCAAACCTTCACATTCTTACCAAGATGAATACTTGCAGGGTTAAATTAAAACACAAGCTGACTTTGAGACCTGAAAGAGGGCATGCCTCTTCTCAGAAAAATGGGGTACCATGAGGAGGGTCAATGGGGAAGCAGTGACAGAATGACAGACATGTCACATCTTACTCCCTGTGGGAAGGCTGAGTACTGGAGGCTGCTCCTGCAAAGGGGTGGAAAACACCCACATTTTGGGGCACAGGGTCCCAGGTTTACCTGGGTTGCAGAGGTGATCTGGGGCTCTTCATAGACCCATTTCTAGGAAGGTGAGAATTTTAAGTGTGCATACATGTCACCCACTCCCAAATTTCATCAGCACCTAGGGTCCATAACAGGAAATGTTGTGAGAAACTTGGTCCCAAGTCTGCCCCAGGCAGGTCTCCTTTCTGGTTGCTTGAATACATGCATGTTGGGGCTCTGGCCTTCTTGAAGTGTCTCAGCAGGAAAGTGACACCCACACAGGTGTGAGGTAGCCCTGCTGGATGACCAGCTTTCCCACTGTCAGGACAGCCACATGAAGCGTGGATGTTAAGGTGGGCTTGTCCTCTGGCAGGAAGGGTAGGCCCAACAGCCTCCCCAACAGCCCAACAATTGTTCCCTAGGAGGGGGATTTGTTATGGAAGGCGAGGAAAGACTCTGCTGCCCAGTCCTGGTGCCATCCTATGCATACTGGATGCCTGGCCAGAAAAGCACCCAGAGAAATCCCATCAGCTCCCTCTATTACCTAATTTTAAAGTAAAAGATAGAATGATTGGGGCAGGCCACCTTGGTCTTGGTGAAGCTCAGACTACACATGGTTTTGAGGAATTGGACAGCTGGTTGATATTCTGGCTCCATCACTGACTCCTGTGACAGGTGTGTCTCACCAGAGATGTATTTTTCTCCTGTGTGAAGAAGCAATGCTGTGATCTTTCATTGTGTCTACCTGAGAGGATGAGGCACAGTGAGTGTGGAAACACAGAGTTTATCTGGGCCCAAAATAGGATGATCCCAGAGGAATGAAGTTTTTCCCATCTAGAATTTGTGCTCTGGAAACTGCATTTGAGTAGTCTGGGTTCATTAAGAAAAAAATAATAGAGGAGGATCAGAGAAGGAAGTAGCAGCACACCTGTTGCTCTGCTGTACTGGCTGAGAACAGCAACACAGGGGTGGCTGGTCACTTATGTCACACACTGCAGACAAGAACTGTAATGACAAGGCTTTTCCAGGGTTGTCTTCTATCTTGGGCTAGGTCAGAATGACCTGAACAGCTTCAGTTGCAGGCCTCCTGTTTTCTAAAGCTAAAAGACTTTGTGGCATATTTCACTGTGTATGTGTGATACCTGGGACATTTTCCACATGACAGGCTCATATGTGCACACTTGGGAGTGATGATAGCTGGAACAAACTGGGCAGTGAGGGCGAGGAGGCTGACCTAAAGTTCTGAGGGAGGCCTTATGAAAACGTAGCCTCCCTTGCAGTCTCCTGAGCTGAAGGTCACAGTTATGTCAGCTGAAGAAGTTTCTCCTCACACAAGGTCATATGCACCCTCCTTCTCAGCAGCAGGTGAATCTGGGGCCCTCAGAGATCCAATCAGCCCCTCCAGCTCTGATGAGACAGAACAACTGGCGAGTCTTTTCTGGGATTCTAGGAATGTTATGTAAAGAGCAGGTGTCCCTATCCCTCATCTTTGACTATCCTTTCCGAACTCCTGTTATTCTATTGAGGGAGAAAAACAGTCAATTTTTATAATTAGTTAATGCTAGCAATGGACATGATACTAAAATTTGTCCTCTGTTGTTTTCTTACCTCACTTGCAGTGAATGCATAAATGAGATTCAGACTCCATCATTACCCTTGAATTAAGAAATCCCTCAGAGGTGTGAAGTGTGTGGCAAGGGCGCCCCCTGCCAGGCTTCTGCAGAATCACATGGATGTGCTGCTCTCAGGGTCCATGTTAGCCTCAGAGTGTGGGCTCCAGAAGTGCGGGGTTGCACAGAGCATATCAATAACCTTGGGAAAACAGGTGAGTTAAAATAACACTGCAGGAACCATGACCTCATCCAGGACAGTGGCAGCCTTTCTGTAGCCTCATCCCCACGATCAGGAACAGACGTTTAACAATTGGCATTTTAAACATCATGCTCAGGTATCACCATGAAAGACAGCAGTTATATTGAGGATTTTCCAATTCTGAATTCATTTTTTAATTGATCAACTGTCACTTATTTATTGACTCACTAGACTTACCTGTATAGTCTACATACTAGAAACTAATCAAATATATGATGTAAACTATTTTTTTCTGTTCTGCAACTTGTTATTAAAATATTTTCATATAAAAATTATATGCATAATAAGATACCATTAATTTTATGTATTAGTGATGTTTTGATGTATGCATACATTTTGGAATGCTCAAATCTAGTATCTGTTCTCATATGCTTTGTGGGGTTTTAAAAATTTTTAAACATTTGATGAGGTACTAGTGTCGTGGTGCATGCCATTAATCCCAGTGGCTCAAGATGCTGTGATAGGCATTATCAAGAGTTCAAAGCCAGCCTCAACAACTAAGTGGGCACTTGAGCAATTCAATGAATTCTTGTCTCTAAATAAAATATAAAAAGGGGATGAGGATGTGGCTCAGTGGTCACATTTGTTAAAAAAAAAAAAAAAAAACAAACAAAACAAAACAAAACAAAACCAACTGTAAAGAATTTTAAAAAATTGTTCCTGATTGTGTCTTTGGTGTAATTTCAAAGACATTTTTTTTTTCTATCAACGTTACAAACATTCTTTCTCTTTCTTGCCCTGATAATTCTAGTAATTTCAGTATTTGCATTGTGGGCTCCATGACTAGAATATCTATTTTCACTTTTCTTGTTCTTCTGATATACATGACAGTAGAATGTATTTTAATATACTGTACATACATGGAGTACAACTTGTTTTAAGTAGGACCCCAGACTTGTGGTAGAACATGATATGGAGTTACCCTGGTCATGTATTCATATACAAACATGAAATTTATGTCCCATTAGTATACTATCTTTTCTATTTCACTCCCCCATCCCGTCCCTTTTTTCCCCTTTGCCTAATCCAATAGATTTTATTTCCCCTCTCCACCCACGCTTGCTTTGTGCTAGCATCTGCACATCAGAAACAACATTCAGCATTTGGTGTTTGGGATTGGCTTATTTAACGTAGCATGATAGTATCCAGTTTCATCCATTTACTTGCAAAAGCTATAATTTCATTCTTCTTTGTGACTAAGTAATATTGCATTGTGTGAGGATGTATTTGTGTATATCACATGTCCTTTATACATTAATCTGTTGAGGGTCACCTAGGCTGATTGCATAGTTCAGCTATTGTGAATTGAGCTGCTATGAGCATTGATCTTGCTGAGTTACTGCAGTATGCTGATTAGAAGACCTTTGGGTATAAACCAAGGAATGGGATAACTGGGTCAAGGGTGGTTCCATTTCAAGTTTTTTGAGGCATCTCCATACTGCTTTCCAGATTGGTTACACCAATTTTCAATCCCTCCTGCAATGTATGAGTGTAGTTTTTCCTCCACATCTTTGCCAACAGTTATTGCTGTGGGTATTCCTGTAATTGCCATCATGACTGGGGTGAGATGGAATGTCAATGTAGTTTTAACTTGCATTTTTTCTGATTGCTAGAGATGTTGAACATTTGTTCATATATTTGTTAACCATGGATGAGTGTGTGTTTAATGTGTGACTGGTGTTCATCCTTGTTCAGTTGGACATTCCACTTTCCTAAAATCCTTTTAGAAAACACTTCTTTCCTCATGAAAGTTTTTAATCCATTTGCAAAAAAAAAATAAATAAAATGGTTTTAAATGTGTTTTTTTATTAAATCTTCAAATCATTTTCCATTCATTTATAGCAATCTATTTTTATGCTGGGATGTGGATTTGGGGGAGTTTGTCCACTTCTGTTGGGGTGTGGAGACTACACTGAGTAAATTTTGGGCAACTCTTTCATTTTCAAATTTAAATAAACAGATTTATAAAACTTTACTTTGCTTTTTAAAATAATTATATTTATTTTAATTAGGTATACATGACAGCAGAATGCATTTTGATTCATTGCACACAATAACACCACAACTTTTCATTTCTCTAATTGTGCACAATAAAGCATCATACCATATGTGCAGTCATACATGTACCTAGGATAATACCGTTCATCACATTCCACCATATTTCTTGCCCCCATGCCATCTTCCATCTCCTCCCTCCCCTTTGCCTAAAGTTCAACTATTTTTCCCATGAACCTCCCTACCAATTGAAGATAAGAATCCATTTATCAAAAAGAATATCATCCTTTGTATTTTTGGGATTGGCTTACTTTGCTTAGCATGATATTCTCCAACTCCATCCATTTACCTGCAAATGCCATAATTTTATTTTCTTTTAATGCTGAGTAATATTCCATTGTGTATATGTACCATAACTTCTTTATCCATTCATCTATTGAAGGACATCTAGGTTGCTTCCACAATTCAGCTATTATGAATTTAGCTGCTATAAACTTTGATGTGGATGCAATACTACAGTATGGTGATTTTAAGTCCTTTGGGTATACACCAAGGAACAGGATAGCTGGATCAAATGGTGGCTCCATACCTAGTTTTCTGAGAAAACTCCATGTTGCTTTCCAGAGTGGATGCACTGATTTGCATTTCCCCACATCCTCCCCAACACTTATTGTTATTTGTATCCTTGATGAGTGCCACTCTGACAGGTGTAACATGAAATCACAAGAGTAGTTTTGATTTGCATTTTTAATTACTGGAGATGTTAAACATTTTTCATATATTTCTTTAATGATTGTATACATTCTTGTGAAAAGTATCTGTTCAGCTCCTTAACTCATTCATTGAATGGCAAAAATTTTCTCCCAAAATATAGGCTCTCTCTTTACCTCACTGATTGTTGCTTTTCCTGAGAAGAAGCTATTTAGTTTGAATCCATCCCATTTATTGATTCTTGATTTTACTTCTTGCACTTTAAGAATTTTGTTAAAGAATTAAGGACCTAATCTTACATGATGAAGGTTTGGGCCTACTTTTTGCTCTATTAGTACAGGGTCTCTGATCTAATTCCCTGGACCTTGATCCACATTAAGTTGAGTTTTTTGCATGGTGAGAATAGTGGTTTAATTTTATTTTGCTGCATATGGATTTCCAGTTCTGTTGGGACCTTACACTGTCTACCAAGGGGATGAAAAAGCCCTGGCTTTCTGGCTGCTTGCCATATTACCATGCCCTGTTACAGGACCTAGGCTAAGCAGGGGGCATGGCTGTAGAACTGAAACCACCTCAAGGATAAGCCAATGGCTCCGCCAATGGCACCCGCCCATGCTCTTTATATGTCTCTATGATCTTTCTGCTGATTGGCCCATGACCTTTATAAGACCGTCCCAACTTCCTCAATAAACCAAGTTCCTGCACTGACCCATGATTGTGCTCCCCGGTATTTTCCTGTGTCTTTTGAGGGCAGGGGAGGGAATGTCAGCAGCCTTTACTTTCACAATCAGGTCTCTTCATTGGGGTAGGCCTCTCTGGCCTCTTTTGCGGGACAGAGCAGGTCCATCCCAGGTACAGGGGGGCTAACGACCCAAAACCCTTATAATATCCTGACAAAGTGGCACCAAGTGTAGGGAAGAACTTCGACAGACTGGGCTAATCGTTTAAGCCAGATAGGGCCTTACGAGTAGAGGCATCCTCTAGAAAATGTGGCAAACATACATCTTTCTCTCTCTTTCTTCCTCTCCCTTTTCTGGAACCTCTGTGCTAGTAAACCTGCAATTTTTGTATGTGCCTGGTGGGGGAGAACGAAAAGATATCCAGGAAAAACGTGCTCAATGAAGGGCGCGCCGGCCTATGTGCAGAAAAAAACTGAGTGGGCCCAAACTTAAAAACAAAGAACAGCTGCCCTCTGCAGCACCATGTGGGCGGCGACCATATAGGGTTGCTAGGGGTGTACAGACGGTGGGCTGCTGCCGCTTCCACGTGGCCCCGGGCTTTTGTCCCGGGTGCATGGCTACCGCCATCACCGGGGCTCGCAGTTCCATGGTTCAGTGAAAAGAAAAAGTGTACCGCTGCATGGTCCAGGCTTGTGTCTCAACCTGTCTGGCTTGTGGCTTGCAGCTTGTGTCCAAACGCTGGGGGCGGGGCCAGGACACACAGGGTCTCACCGGCTGGGACGCAGTGGGACAGCCTGGCACACAGCAGGGCGTTAGGGGGAGCGGAGCGAAGGCGAAAGTGCTGCTGCCCACAGTCAGAAACAAACAAAATCAAAACCGAAGTTGCCCGAGGGGCCAAACACACGCAGGTGCATCTGGTCGTTGCCTGGCAGCAGGCTGCCAATGGCACCTAAAAAGGCCGCCCAAAAGCACCGCCATGGTCACACCATTGACATCATCTCCTGTGACAATGCATGGTGGGACTCGCCAGCGACCAGCGCAGCTTGGCAAAACCAGTGTGGTGTTCACGCCATGCATCTGCTCCCACAGGGTTCCCCGGGGGCAATACCTTGGGCAACCCACTGGACAAGTGAATTCACTATGGCTAAAGCGCCAGCTTTCTCCTGTCCGCGCAGCTTGGTTCCTATCTACAGTTGCGAGCAGCCTCTGTTCTTTGAGTCCAACAGCTGCAAACAGCCTATGTCCTCTAGATCCTCTCACTGGCTGGCTGCAGCGCGAACAGACTTCTGTTCCTTGAGCCGAGACTTATGCGCTAAAACAGCCAAGCCAAGGCAATTTGCCTGAGCCCTAAGCCTGGGCAACCTTGCTCAATTCTCCATCACAAGAGGTTTTCCCCTCCCCCCACTCTGGCCACCGTGCCCTGCCTTATGGAGGCAAAGCCCCAGGCTCTTGGGGCCACAGCTTGGCAAGGAGTAACAAAAAGATTGTACCAGAGATTAGAAAAAGTGCCTTAACATTTGCTTATAATTACAGCTTCCCACCCTTCCAGACCTGAGCCAGGACGTACATTGAAATGCAAATGGAGAAGCTTAAGCCCCAGAGAGAGAAAAAAAAAAAAATGGGTTACCTCAGCCAGGACTTACCAAGGTCTTACATTGAAATGCAAGTGGAGAAGTAAGCTTAAGCCCCAAAGAAAAAAGAAAAAGAAAAAAGAAAAAGAAAAAAAAAGAAAAAAAAAAAAAGGTTAAAATGTCTTTTTACCAGCCTGTCATTTTTCTAAGATTTTTGAGCTCATGGTTCTGATTTTGTGCACCCAGATTGATGTTTTGGTTGTGTTGTGTGTATACTTGTGTTCTGTTTGTGTAGTGTGTATACTTGTGTTTATGTGTGTGTACACTGAGCACTCATGAAAATTTAAAATATGGATCCAAATATCTTTAGCTCATGTGATTTAAAAGTTCTTTAATTCTAAAACTGGACCTTTGCTCTGGAACTCCAGGATAGAATGCCATCCCAGGGATGCGCAACTTGGAAGTTTCAAGGCCCCAGGATGTGCCTTCTGTCCTTTGAATTACTACTGTGAATTGCCACATCAAAAATAATAATAATAGGGGCTGGGGTTGTGGCTCAGAGGTAGAGCGCTTGCCTAGCATGTGCTCAACCTGGGTTCAGTCCTCAGCACCACATAAAAATAAAGGCATTGTGTACAACTAAAGCAAATAAATAAATATTAAAAAAATAATAATAATAATAATAATAATAATAATAATAATTCCTAGTTCTTGCTCCTTTTTTTTCTTGTATTCTATGGTTTTTCTGCCTTTTTATTGTGTGTCTTCTCTGGGATAAATGTAAGAAAATTAAATTTATAAGTAACTTTGTTTGTTAGACATTAATTTTCAAGGTTAAAATACTGTTAAATATGCCATCAGATAACTCCTTAAATTTCATTGTGTTGGGTTCCGAGCAGGAGGCTGTGCCTCCTAGGTGGAAGGCCACACCTCCCAGGTATTTGTGAAAAGACTACATTTCCCAGGTGCCTCAGCCTGGCCAGAGAACCTGGCTAACAGGTGCTCTGGCCATCACCTTCCCTGCCCTCCATGCCATTTTCGTCCCCTACCACACCACGTGGCACCCCAATGAACCATCCCTTTTCAACATGACATTCCGGGGTAACTTCTTGTCCTAACAAATTCCATTCTTTATAAATGAAGCCAAAATCTATTGGGCAGTCAGTATAGATGATGAGTCCATGAAAAATTGAAACCTGTTGTAAAACTGTCCACTGAAAACCCTTGTAAAAACCCTTCCCCTGTCCCATCCCGTTCCAAAAATTGCCCCTTCCAAGAGGAGCTTTAGGACTTTCAATATCACCCCTCCTCCTACATATTATCAGGGGAGTCTCCAATGCCAACATTCAGTCATTGATTCTGCTTGCTACTTTCTCAACTAAACTTGGAGATGACAAATTATGGAAAAAATAAAGATTTATTCTCCCCTAATAATAACCAATGAGGAATATAATAAGCAAAGGCAACTTAAACTGAACTTAATCTGTCTCGACCCAATGGCCCATTAAACCCTCTCCATCTGAGGGTTTAAAAGTGTATTAACCCTGTGCTTTACCCTCCCTCTTCTTACCCATACAGGTTAAAACAGATAATAGACCTTGCTTTGTGAGCAAATCATTACAAATTTTTTTCAAAAGATGGCACATTAAACATACCACAGAGATCCCATATAACCCAAAAGAACAAGCCATCATAGAGAGGCAGAATAAAACCCTAACAGACCAATTAATAAAAAAAAAAAAGGTAAAGCAGCCCCCATGATCAGTTAAAAACAGCAATGCTTAAAATTTTTCCAAGCATCAGCCTTTGACTGCCTTTCAGAGACATTAGTCCAACCAGATGCCCTACCTATATGTCTTTACAATTGGAGAACCAAGTCCTATTTGGGTACCTGCTAGGGACCTCAAATACTGCCAATTAGAACAAAATGACTACCCAAGAGCACATGCTCTTGAGGGGTGATTTTTTCCCCTTTGTTCGCAGGAATGAAAAAACCATGATGGATCCTCTGTCTCGTTGTGATTGGACTTATCATCTCTATTCTGATGTTCATCAGGAGCACTGTTGCCTTGGACTCTCCCTTTGTCAGTATTTCAATTCTCTGCAATGAGAGAAGAGGGACTATGCCTAATACTGGGAGAAAAGTGTTATTGATGTGCCAACTGTTCAGACTTTGTCCAATACAACTTCTTTTAGACTGGACTAAATGAGTGCTTCTCCTACCTTCTCCCCTTTGTGAAACCCCTGTCATTTTCCTTCTCTTCATTTGTGGGCCCTGTGTAATCAACAAACTTATTCAACTCCTTTATGACTGGACCAAATTGGTACAACTTGGTGGTCTGACAATAAAATGCTACCTTCAGCGATGCTGAGTGAAAGCCCTGCAAACTTGGCCATGGTCCTTAACAGGATGCAGAGGTCTAAACCAGCTATCCTTCAAAAGCTTTCCCAAAGGTGAGTGTTCTGTCCCATGTCCTTCCCCTGGCTACTTGTTGGCCCTGGATGTGTCCACCTGAAGTGCTAGGGTCATATCCAAAGATGGGTAAGATTTTCCAGAGGGAAAACTACCTAAGACAGACACACTCTCGAGTTAGATGGACACTCCATTAATGAAAACAAAATGGGGGAGCCCCATTTTGAAAAAAACAAAATGAGAAAATGTCAGGACTTTACATTGTCTGCCAAGGGGATGGAAAAGCTCTGGCTTTCTGGCTGCTTGCCACATTACCATGCCCTGGTACAGGACACAGGCTAAGCAGGGGGCATGGCTGTGAGAACTGAAGCCACCCCAAGGATAGGCCAATGGCTTCACCAATGGCATCCGCCCATGCTCCTTATGTGTCCCTATGATCTTTCTGCTGATTGGCCCATGTCTTCTATTAGACCGACAATTTCCTCAATAAACCAAGTTCCTGCACTAACCGGTGATCGGGCTCCCCGGTATGTTCCTGTGTCCTTTGAGGGCAGAGGAGAGAATATCGGCGGCCTTTACTTTCCCAATCTAGTCTCTTCGTTCTGGTAGGCCTCTATGGCCTCTTTTGCTGGACAGAGGAGGTCCATCCCGCGTACAGGGAAGCTAAAGACCCCAACCCCTTATAATACCCCAACACAGTTCTCCTAGCACCATTTGTTGAGGAGCCTATGTTTTCTCCAATGTATGTTTTTAGCTCCTTTGTCTAGTATGAAATACCTGTATTTATGTGGGTTTTTGTCTGTGTCTTGTATTCTGTACCATTGGTCTACATGTCCATTTTGGTGCAAATACTGTGCCATTTTTGTTACTACAGATTTCTAGTATAGATTAAGTTCTGGTATTAGTGATGCCTCCTTCTTTACTGTTATAGCTAAATATTGCTTTGGCTATTTGGGGTCTCTTATTTTTCCCAAAGAATTTCATGATTGATTTTTTTTTTTCATTTCTATAAAGAGTAACATTGGAATTTTAATAGAATCACATTGAAACTGTACTGTGCTTTGGGTCCTATGGCCACTTTGACGATATTAATATTGCCTATGCAAGAGCATGGGATATCTTTCCACCTTCTAAGGTCTTCTTCAATTTCTTTCTTTAATAAACAATTTTTCAATTCATGAGATTAACCAAAAACAAGTCTTATCAGAGTTTATTAGAATAACCATTCATAGAATCAATGGCATTAAAAAAAAATCTATCTAGGTAACTTTCAACAGTATGAATGGATAAAGTAATTGTGGATGTATACACAATGGATGATTACTCAGCCTCAAAGAAGAATGAAATGATGGCATCTGCTGGTAAAAGAATGAAGATGGGGAATATCATGTTAAGCAAATAAGACAGTCCCAAAGAATCAAAAGTCAAATGTTTTCTCTAATACTCACATGCTTATTCACAATAAAACGTTGGGGGGTAGCTAGCAAAGAATAGAGGTACCTTGGATGAGACAAGAGGAAGTGAAATGATAAAAGTTGGTACAGGGGTAGGATTGATAGAATGAAGCAGACTTTATTACCCTATGTGCATATATGATTACATGACTGGTGTAACTACATTTGCAGCCAGAAGAATGAGAAGTTATACTCCATCTATGTATGATGTATCAAAATGCATTTTAGAGTCATGTAAACTAATTACTGATTCTCTGAATCAGTTTTAAAGGCCCATAACCTCCTTGTCCCTCAGGTTGTAGATGATTTAGTTGAGCATTGGAGTGATAATGGTGTAGAAGATAGCTAGAACTTTGTCATATGCTGGAGACTGGAGGGATTTTGGGAAATGGCACATAGAAGAAAGTCACCAAAGTGAGTGGGTGCTGCAGGTGGAGTAGGCTTTCTTCCTCACCTCCCGAGTGCCTGTGGCAAAATGCAAGGAGAATATGACCATAGGAGCAAACAATTACAATGAATGTAAACAGAAGAAAAAGTGTAGTGCTCACAATGACTGTGTACTCATGGATCCAAGTGTCTTTACAGGCCAAGTCAACATAGAAGGGCATCACAGAAGAAATGATTAATGGCCCTGGATATACAGTAACATCTCAATGTGGAACATCAGAAAAGCACTATCCATATCAAAAATTACAGAGATAAACAAGATCATTCCCTCCCCACCCCTCTTCCACTTGGTGGACCCACGTTTGGTCGAATTTAATTTGTAGTTACCTCAGAATATAATAAAAAGGCTGAAGTATAAATCACAGCCCTTCACAGATGATCTGCACACAGTTCTTCCTGACATCCTGTTCCAGAAAACATAATTCAGCCAAGGACCACTGCAGAGTCTTCCGTAGGGTGGGGCACAGGACAGGTCAATTGAGGCCACTTAAATCTTCACTCCCACAGCAGATCAGATACGAGGTAGCTTTCTTTTTGCAGGGTCTCTGATGGGAATTCAGCAATGCTGGTTTCAAGATTCCCACTAGCACTTTAGAGCCTCCACTTTCTTCTGACACAGTTGTGACTCACATGAAGTGCAGAGCAGGTGCAGCAGCTCAGAGGTGGTCAGCCCTCAGGAAGGTGCAGGAATCCTCCTTTCCACTGCTCGGCATGGGCATTGCAGGGGGGACCTCTATGTCTATAAAGAATTCTGGCCTTTTTGTGTTGGCCTCCTGAGGTCAGCCTGCCAAGGAGGACTGAACAATGCAGGTCACCACTGGTCCTGAGGCCTTTTAATAACTGTGGAGGAGGAAGCACCTGCACTGCCACTGTTTTACTACTGCAAACTGACAACCATCCTCTGCCTCCAGGTTTTGCCTGGATCTGCTAGTCTTCCTAGTCTCATTCCTCTTCACTCCCTGCATTATCTGAGCTTAGTAAGCCCAGTTGTCCCCCCACTCAACTTCTTTCTTTCTCAATGTCTTGGTGGCCTCCTGGGCCCATGGCCCTGCACCTGCAGCACCTGCCCACCCTTCCTTCTCTTTCTTATCACCCTTGCATGGACTTTGTTCAGGCTCCAGGGCTCCACCTAGGCCATAGAGGTGGCCTCCTTGGCCATGATGGGTGGGGCTGCCCTGAGGTGGGGAAGAGGCAGATTCATCCTGGAGCCCCCAGGCATGTGGGTGGGGCAGGTGGCTTCCACTGCATGCTGTGATACACTCCATCCTGGGGTTCCCAAGAGTGTGCAGAGGGGCTGGTAGCTAACCACACCCATACTGTGGAGGCCTGAGAAGATCTGCCACTGCAAGGGGTCTCTATCCAGAAAAAGCATGGGTGGCCTCCAGCAGAAACAGGCAGCCAGCCCCTTCTGTATACTTTTAAAACAAGAATTCCTGGCCATGCTCTGAAATAATTTGCCAGTAAAAGATCCATTAGGATAGATGAGACTAGAAACCCAAGGAATTTTCAGGGAGCAGGTTTAACATCTGCAGGGTGCAGAGGGGCTATCATCTAAAATTCTCAGAACCTCCAGTTTGGAAAAAAATTTAACCTTTGACACACACTTAGGGTAGGGGTCATTGGATGTTAACCTCTTTTGTAGTAGTCAACATGACAGTATATATATTTTTAATTGAAAGAAAGTGCTTTTTGTCAATTTTTTTTTTTTAGATTAGTGAGCGGTCTTACAAGTTTTATTAGTAAAGCAGAAGTAACATCACCAAGTCTGCAGCCAAACTTAGCTTTTGTAAGCAGAGCAACAGAGAATGTACAGTTTGAACCCACACTGAGTTCTTTGAAGAAGCTTTTTTGACACTTTGCTAATAATTATAGCGAGGATCTCTGGAGAATTTTAATTAAGATTCTTTGGTTTGCAAGGCACAGTGGCGCACGCCTGTAATCCCACCTCTTAGGAGGCTGAGGCAGGATAGTGAGTTCAAAGCCAGCCTCAGCAATGGTGAGGCACTTAGCAACTCAGTGATATCCAGTCTCTAATAAAATACAACAAAGGGTTGGGGGTGTGGCCCAGTGGTCGAATGCCCCTGAGTTCAATCTCCAGTAGGAAAAAAAAAAAAAAAAAAAAAATTCTTTGGTTAAGGTGGGGATGTTACTACAGTAGGGCATCAGACTGTGACCCTCCATACTTGGGAGTTTGTCACACATTAGGAGCTAAAAAAAAAAAAAAAAACAACCACATGATCTTACCATGGCTACTGAGGTACCCTAAATACAGACAGAAACAATCCTTAGTCTCTGGCATGGTCCATCCAAGTATTAAACATGGGGAGAAAAAGTAAGTAAGATGTCAATGTTTTAAAAATTCACTTCTATAAAAGACATTTAAGAAAGGATAAGATGCAAACATGAATGCAACACCTGCAGAGCTGAATCCACTAAAGTGGTTATCAGTGGAGTCCACAGATTAAGCAGAAGAAAACTCACAGCCTGATCTAGGCATGTGTCTAGAGTACCTGCCTAGCATGGAAAAGGCAGGATTCGGCACCCAGCACCAGAAAAAGAAAAGAAAAAAAAAAAATAAACTCAATTAAGTATAGGGCAAAAATGTTTTGAGAAGATGCCTCAGCAAACAATATATAAAAATGACAACATTTTATGATTTTCACCATGGCTAAGTACAAGAAAACAGATGAGACCTAGAACAAGCACAAGTGACAGAGTGGTGGCCCCAAAGTCACCCACAGACCAATAAGACATCAAGGAAAAGGAAGGGGCCTGTTGCAGGTCACACAAGTATACATGCTTATGGTCCCAGCTACTAAGAGACTGAGGCAAGGTGACAACAATATCCAGGCCAGCCTCACCCATTCTCCAAATAAAAATTAAAGGACCATGTCAAAATTCAGTGTGTGAGCACCTATGGGGGAAATCTGAAGAAGGGAGGAGAGAAGAAAGAAAGGAGACATTTCACCAATCTGTATAAGAGGCTGCTGTGGAGAGGCCTAAACTAACATATAAAATGTGTACTGAAACTTTAGAAAGACAGAAAGGCTATGTTGAAGTCAAAATATAACAATAGATTTGAAGAAAGAATAGTGGCAGCAATGTTGAGAAAAATGAAAGAAATTGATGATGGTCACATCATGTCTTGAGGACTAGGGAGGGTAAGAAAAAGCATGATGTGAGCCTGTGCATACATGTGCACTTACGAGTGTGCATGTGTGTGGTGTCAGGTGGCAAAACTCACCCCTCCAAAGTCATTCCTTTTTTATTTCACTAAATGCTTTAGAAAATACGCACATGAACACAATGTCATATTTGACAGCCTCTGTGATTTTACTGTTGTGCTTAGCTAGTGCAAGTTACATAGAATGGAACATTAAATTATTTGTTGTAAAAACAGTGTGACAATACTCATTGTGCTTAATTAGAGTTAATTATATCATGAGATTTTATCAGAAATGACTACCTTATGCCCTTTAAATAACTGTTCTTCCAGCCATGTTTTCCACAAAAATTATCTAAAATAACATTTTCCCAAGGAAACATCAATTATTATTCCATTTGAATTTATTATTCCATTTGAATAATAAAAATTTGGAATATAACCTATGAATTAATGTTCTTCTGATGATCAGTATAATTCTAGAATCTTAAGACTGAAGGACTTGAATTTATATATACACTTTAGAAAATAATATTGCTTCTGAAATAGTTAACATCTGGAAACAGTACACATAGAAAACTCATTTTGGTTTATATCCAGAGGTCAAGAAACATCCAGAAGCCAGGCGTTGTAGAATATTACTGTAGTCTCAGTGGCTTAAGAGACTGTAGCAAGAGGATCGCAAGTTCAATGCAAGCCTCATCAACTTAGGCCCTTGAAAACTCAGCTAAAAAGTCTCAAAATAAAAAATAAAACAGGCTAAAAGTGTAGCTCAGTGCTTAAGCACTTCCGATATAAAATACATACAAAAATAATATTTCCCTTTTGTGTTCCCCCTCCATTTCTAACCCTAGAAATTAAATTTAGAACCTCTCAATTTTATTTTTAATTTTGTAAAACACATACAAAGTCAAAAGATATTTGAAAAGATAGCAACCATCTGAATTACACATGGGCATGGAAAAAAAATTATAATTATCAGACCAGAGGTTTAAAGTATGATTTATTTGCTAAGGACTTTAGTGGAATAAATGAACAACATGAAAAAAAATATACTTCGGAAAATAGATGGAAATTCTAAAATAGAATTAAAATGTTGTAAATAAATGTTAATAAATTTTACATCTGGAAAACTATTCTATGTAATACATACTTCTACACAAGCAAAAAACTCAAAATACAGGAAGATTGAATCTAACACTATGTAAAGAGAGACTTAACACACAATAACATGTTGCTATCACATCCTCATGTTGATGTAATAGTCATGTCCACCCCAGGATGCCTTTTATTATCTTTGAATAGATAAAGGAGAAATGAAGGTAAACACCCTTTTCACACACCTACAGTGCTTTTCTCAAGAAAGAGGTCACTTGGTGAAGGCAGTGCATGACTGTAATTCCAATGGCTCTGGAAGCTGAGGCAAAAGGATCACAAGTTCAAAGCCAGCCTCAGCAACTTAGTGAGGCCTAAACAATTCAGTGAGAATATATCTCAAAAAAAAAAAAAAAAAAAAAAACTGGGATATTGCTCAGTGGCTAAGTACCTCTGGGCTTCATCACAAGTCTGAATGGGTTTGAAACGACTGAAGGCCTCAGCACATTCATACATAGAAAGCTTTTCTCTAGTGTGAGTTCTTCCATGCTGTTCAATGAGAACTAGAAAATTGAAAGAGTTACATATTTCTTAGTGGGCACAGGGTTTTCCCTGATGTGAATTCTTTTATGTCTTTGAAGGAAACTGTGAAAGTTGAATACTGTCCCACATTGTTTATACACAGGATTTTCTACAGTATCAGTCCTTTCACAAATTGAACAAAACTGAAACATCCGAAGCCTTTACATTTCTTTCTTGCTTAGGTTTATTGATTTATTTAAGTATGAATCTTTCAACAAGAATCTTCCTAGTACTTACAAGGAACTGGGAAAACTTAAAGGCTTCCCAATTTTCTCATGTTTACTGGGCTTCCCTCCATGAGTACTTTACACTTGAGAAGGCAAATGAAACATCACATATTCAGGGGGTTGTTTTCCAGTGTGAGTAAAATGGCTTGGAAGGCAACTGGGAAAATGGAATGATTTGCTCTATTTTTTTTTGTTTTTTCATTTAAAAAGTTATTTAATCTGATGTCATGGTGTGTACCTATAACCCTAGTGATTCTGGAGCTTGAAGCTCCAGAATCACAAGTTTGAGTACAGCGTGAGCAACTCAGGAAGGCCCTAAGCAATTCATGAAGTCCCTGTGTCAAAAAAAAAAAAAAAAAAAAAAAAAAATCAAAAGGAGTCACTGAGCCGGGCGCGGTGGTGCACGCCTGTAATCCCAGCACTTTATGAGGCTGAGGCAGGAGGATCACGAGTTCAAAGCCAGCCTCAGCAATGGTGAGGTATATAGCTACTCAGTGAGACCCTGTCTCTAAATAAAATACAAAAAAGGGCTGGGGATGTGACCCAGTGGACGAGTGCCCCTGAGTTCAATCCCCAGTAGCACAAAAAATGAACAAATGAATGAATAAATGAATAAAAAAATAAATAAATAAATAACAGAGTCACTGTTAGAGTACCCCTAGACTAGACTCAATCATCAGAACAAAAAACAAAAAAAAACAAAAAAAAAAAACCTGTGATCCCACTCATTGCTTTGAAAGTGTGAAAAAATATTGATTTACTACATTTTCTATTCAAAGGATTTTTCTCCACTGAATTTCCTACAAGTTTATGAGTAAAATGGTAATAACAGAAGATTTTGCCCATTGTTTACACTAGTAGGATTTCCATCCAGTATCAGTTCATTCATGCGAGTTAAGATGACTGGATCTTACACAGACTTTTCTCCATTGCTTATATTCATAGGACTTCTCTCCATTATGATTTCATTTATGGACCTTAAGGGAAGAGGAAGTACTAAGGGCCTTTCTATACTGTTTACATTCATAGGACTTCACTCCAGTATGAGTTTGTTCATGTGAGTTAAGTTGAGAGGAGTGATTGAAGGCTTTTCACAGTTTACGTTCATATTGCTTCTCTCCAGTATGAGTTCGTTCATGTATTTTGAGATATGAGGAAGAAGTGAAGGCTTTTCCACACTGCTTACATTGAAAGGGCTTCTGTCTAGTATGAGTTTGTTCATGTCTGTTGAGACATGAGGAAGAAGTGAAGGCTTTTCCACACTGCTTACATTCATAGGGCTTCTCTCCAGTATGAGTTTGGTTATGATCTTAAGGGACCCTGAAGTAGTGAAGGTTTTTCCACACTGCTTACATTCATGGGGCTTCTATCCAGTATGAGTTCGTTCATGTATTTTGAGAGATGAGGAAGAAGTGAAGGCTTTTCCACACTGCTTACATTCATAGGGCTTCTCTCCAGTATGAGTTCGTTCATGTATTTTGAGATATGAGGAAGAAGTGAAGGCTTTTCCACACTGCTTACATTGAAAGGGCTTCTGTCCAGTATGAGTTCGTTCATGTCTGTTGAGATCTGAGGAAGAAGTGAAGGCTTTTCCGCACTGCTTACATTCATAGGGCTTCTCTCCAGTATGAGTTCGTTCATGTATTTGAATATATTTGGTAGTGAAGGCTTTTCCACACTGCTTACATTCATAGAGCTTCTGTCCAGTATGAGTCCGTTCATGTATTTTGAGATATGAGGAAGAAGTAAAGGCTTTTCCACACTGCTTACATTCATAGGGTTTCTCTCCAGTATGAGTTTCTTTATGTATTCTGAGATTTGATGAAAAAGTGAAGGCTTTTCCACACTGCTTACATTGAAAGGGCTTCTGTCCAGTATGAGTTCGTTTGTGTATTTTGAGATATGAGGAAGAAGTGAAGGCTTTTCCACACTGCTTACATTGAAAGGGCTTCTGTCCAGTATGAGTTCGTTCGCTTTCAGTGTATTTTGAGATATGAGGAAGAAGTGAAGGCTTTTCCACACTGCTTACATTCAAGGGCTTCTGTCCAGTGTGAGTTTGTTCATGTATTTTGAGATTTGACGAAAAAGTGAAGGCTTTTCCACACTGCTTACATTCATACAGCTTCTTCCAGTATGAATTTGTTCATGTAAGTGAAGGTTAGTGAGGACTGAGTGAAGGCTTTTCCACACTGCTTACATTGAAAGGGCTTCTGTCCAGTATGAGTTCGTTCGTGTACTTTGAGATATGAGGAAGAAGTGAAGGCTTTTCCACACTGCTTACATTCACAGGGCTTCTGTCCAGTATGAGTTTGTTCATGTATTTTGATATATGAGGAAGAAGCGAAGGCTTTTCCACACTGCTTACATAGATAGGGCTTCTCTCCAGTATGAGTTTGTTCATGTATTTTGAGATATGAGGAGAAAGCGAAGGCTTTTCCACACTGCTTACATTCACAGGGCTTCTGTCCAGTATGAATTTGTTCATGTTTTTTGAGATATGAGGAAAGAGTGAAGGCTTTTCCACACTGCTTACATTCATAGGGCTTCTCTCCAGTATGAGTTCGTTCATGCATTTGGAGGTATGAGGAATTAGTAAAGGCTTTTACACACTGCTTGCATTTATAGGACTTGTCTCCAGTACAAATTATTTTATGAACCTGAAGGGAAGAAGAAATAGTGAAGGCTTTTCCACAATGTTCATATTCATAGGGCTCCTGTTTTTGATGAATTCTAAATGAACTGGGATGAGTGAAGGCTTTTCCACATTGTTTATATTTATAGGACTTTTCTCTGCTATGAGTTACTTCATGGTGTTTAAGGGATTTGGAACATTGGAAGCCTTTCCCATAATGTTTGCATTAATGAGGATTCTCCCAATTATGAGTTTGTTCATGTCTTCTAAATGAACAGGGAAAATGAAAGGCTTTCCCACAGACATTACATTATATAGTCCCTTTGCAGCATGAGTTAATAGGTAATTTTGCAAATTTTTCTTAAAAAAAAAAAAAAAAATAGCCTTTTCCACATTGCTTACATTCATGGGATTTCTTTCTAGCATGAGCCTGCTCATGTTTTTGAATTTAAATAGGATGACTAGATGCTTGACCATATTGCTTTTATTTATAGGTTTTGCTCCATTATGTGTTATTTGAATTAATAAATAAATAATTGGGATAAACAAAGTCTTTCCCACATACCTTACTATGAAAACATGCATTCCCAGTGTGCAGGATCATGCGACTTTCAAAACTTGTGGGTGAAATAACGGTTTGACCACCTTGTTTACATTCATTGGGTTTCTCGCCAGAATGTGTTCTTTCATGTCTTCTAAACAAACAGAGCAAACAAAAGGATTTCTCACATATCTTACACTTTAAAGTTTTATGTCTACTATGTGTAAGTATGTTTCTTTGAACACCTGTGAAAGAACAAAAGACTTTACCACATTGTTTACATTCATATGGTTTCTGCCAGTAGAGGTTTCTTCATGTCTTTGAATGGAATTGGAACAACTGAAGACTTTCCCACATATTCTACTTTTATAAGGTCAATTTCCAGTGTGTATTCACATTTGTGTTTGAACACTTTTGAGAGAAAGCAGAGATTTCTTTTACTGTTTAAATTCACATGGCTTCTCTTCACATTCTCCATGTGTGTAAGGTTTATTTCCTGATAAGATCTGCCTATGTGGGAAAAAAGGACATATGAACTATTTTGCACACATAATAAAGTCACATGGACTTATTCTATTACAATTTTTCTTTCTTAAATTAAGAACTGGAATCTCAGCTGAGCACGGTGCTTCATGCCTATAATCCCAGCACTTGGGAGACTGAGGCAGGAGGATCACAAATTCAAAGCCAGCCTCAGCAATGGTGAGGCACTTAGCAACTCAGAGAGACACTCTCTCTAATAAAATAAAAATGGGCTGGGGATGTGGCCCAGTGGTCAAGGGCTCCTAAGTTCCATCCCCAGAAACCAAAAACCAAAAAAAAGGAAAAAAAAAAAATTAGAATCTCACTGAAAGTTTCCATACACTATCTGCTTTACCTTGAATTTTACCATAAGACTTCTATGAAGAATGACCAGCACATTATCAATGCTTGATTCATTCATGGTTTTCTATTTATTAATAGGCCTTAGGCTTACATTACTACCAACATCAAGTAGAAGCAAGGTTTTCTGACTTATTCAAATTGCCTGGAAAAAAAAAAAAAAAAAAAAAAAAAAAAAAAATTGAAAAGAAAACAATCTTTGCAAAACACCTTCCCTTATGGCTATTATCCAATATCCATATAGTGATGTTCATGTATGCAATTTCATAGTACTTTTTGCATGTCAACTACTTTGGAAAGAGTGAATATCTATTGTAATTCAAGTATATTTCTTTGCTTGGTTGGTTTTAAAAGTTATATGATATTCTTAAGATTCTCTCAAGAACATTGCTTTCTCTTGTGAGAACAATTACCTTAGATTGCTTCCAGAATTTTTGATCTGATCCTCAATGTTCTTGTCTTCCAAATTCTTTCCTAAAATGCCAACCCAGAACAAGCATTTTAAATTACTATGACCTAGAAAAACTTTGACAAATTCTAGGGGCTTTTTATACTGCAATAATTAACTAAAGAATCTTCCCACCACACATTCTACATGAAAGACCAAAATAACACTAGTTCTCTATTTTCTTAAGTAAAAAAAAAAACATCAATCATTACCTATAGAAGTCAAGTTTCTGCAGACTTCCTGCATCACATCTCTGTAAAGGTTCTTCTGGGAAGGATCCAGCAAAGCCCACTCCTCCTGGGTGAAGTTCACATCCACATCCTCAATGGTCACTGAGATCTAAAATATCCCAGAAATGTGAAGTGGAGGCCAGGAGAGATGAACAGCATGAGAAATGTATACGTGTATGATGTTCAGATAATACTCTGGCCTCCAGATTAATTCCATGATTTGGTCCATCAAATCTTTACTTTACTCAAATTCCAACACTAAAACTGGGTCATTCATAACAAAAAGAGTAGAGGGTTTTACAGCCTTCCTGGTGGTGAGTTCACAAGAAGTAAGGCAGGCTTCTGGGTCATTCCTAACTTCTTTATTTGTTTCATCTCTATTACATATCCTAACAACATCCTGTGCAGTAAAAAGCTAATATTTGTACTTCCGATTTTACTTACACTTAGAAAAGAAAGCTGATTGAGGTGGAAATAGATGGAACCAGGAAACAGATTTGGGACAGATTCTGAGAACCACAGTGGTTCACTGTGCCTATAGAGTCAATGTAAACAACATGATATTTACTGATCTCCTGTTTTCCTTCTTAAAGTCTATAGTTCCAATCTTACAGAAGTGATTAGAATCAGCTCTCACCCAAACAATGTAGGCACAGGATCTCTACTCAGCATCCTTCAAAGACATTTAAATCATGTAGTCACAATGTGTAAACTGGGGATTGAGCTCAACCTGTGTGATTACACCAAGAGAACAACTAGAAGTTTGCAAACACTTTATTCCAGACCAAATTTAGACAACTAGTAAACAAGCACAGTGATTAACATACAGAACTGTAAGCTGCCTGTTGTGGCCAGCCACGGTGCCGCGGGAAAATTCTCGGAGGCAGAGTTAAGCTTTCACTACTTTTACTTCTACTTTCTTAGAGCTTAGAGAGGGAAAGAAAGATTTTTCTTCTTAGCTTAAAGTAGAGTAGCTTAGAGTAAAGAAAGATAGAGCTTAGCTTTTCTTCTTAGCTTAGAGTAGAGTAGATAGAGCTTAGCTTAGAGAAAGACTAGAGCTTCTTTCTTCTCTCTTCTTTCTTCCTTGTTCTGTCTTCTGTCTTCTGTCTTCCTCGGGAGCCTCGGCCTTACTCTGACCAGTCCTCTGGAGCCTCGGCCTAACTCTGGCCAGTCATTACTTCTTCTATCTGGTTTCTCTTCTGTAACCACTCTGCCTACGTTCTGGCCGCTCTGATTCTTCTGACCGACCGAGTGACTGCCCGGCTGACTGAATTCTCCGTTCTCCTAACTCGGACCGCTTTCACCCGGTTATATATACCTCAGGTTTGCGGGTGCCTACAGGTGCGTCACATACATATCAGGTGGAACCCATGGCTTCCAGCTAGCTACAACAGCCCTTCCCAATTAGGGCTCCTTCACAGAACATTTTGATAACTCATACTGGTTAATGTCAAAGCAGAGTGGGGCAACTGGAAAGATGGCATGTGTCTTAGAAATAACTCAATGTCCCCAAGATGTCACCTTGTCCAAACAACAGCCTTACAAAGTTTTACAAGTCTCAAAAACAGTCTTCTTAATAGACAGCAGAAACTACTTTTCCAAACCTCATAGCAATAATAAATGTCCAGTGACTGTCAAACTCTTCTCAAAAGCAGAGAGTCCACTCACAGAATGTTCAGTCATGTGACACACAACCATGTTCTGCACAAGGACACTGTGATCAAGGATGGGCCACATAAGCAATGGTTGTCTGTTGTGACAGCGATTCCTTGTGCCTGTAGCAAAGTGGTGCAGACAAAACTAAGGCAGGAGCACTTCAAGAGAGTGGAAAAGGAACAGGATTGCAGTCCAGAGTCTTCAACTATCTGACACAGTCTGGGTGTGAAACAGACCACTGCATATTTGTCTGTAAGCATGCTCAGATGTCTGCACAGTGATGGGTTAGCCAAAAAAGATCACCTACTATAATGTGTCCTTGCCCTGAAACACAACCATACTCAAGGAATTAAAACATTGTATGACATTCTGAGCAAGAGATTTTACAAGAAACCACAAGAAAGCCGTCAGTGGATTGGCCTTCAGGGTATAAAATGATGAAGAGTGACAAACAGGTGTCATAGAGACAGATAACAGTGATGGTCCAGGCAAACAGGAATCCAAGTGGCAAAAGACACTGCATCTTTTGTTATGTAGACAAGTCCATTTGTTATGCATTCAAAAGTAAAAAAAACAAAGTACTTTTCAGAAGCCTACAGAAAATTTAATATAATTTTATTTGTTTACTTATGGTGGGGCAAAACAAACAAATACAGAAAGGATCGAATCCAGGTTATGAAAACACTGAGATACATCCTAAACACATTTGATATCTTAAGACAGGGTCTCCTATGTTGCTCAGGGCCTCAGAAGTTGCTGAGACCAGCTTTTGAATTTTCAATCCTCCTGCCTCAGCCTCCCGAGTTGCTAAGATCACAGACATGCACCACTGTACCTAGTGGACATTTATTTCTATAAAAAAATAAGCTAAACAATTATAAAAAAAAAATTATAAGCAGTAAACAAATAGAGCAACCCAGACACCAATGTAACACAATAGAGAGCCTGGAACCAACATGGTACTGCCATAAAATAGAACAGAACAGAGAGCCTGAAACCATCACGACACTACCATAAAGAAGACCACAACAGAGCCCAGGAAAAACTCATACAAATATTGTCAATTGATCTTTGAAGAAAAGTCATTTACATCCAAGATGACAATGGCTTCAGGAAGAGGGAGCTGCTCCACATGTATATTCTCCAAAGAAAAGTGGAAACACAAAGCAGGACCATCAGAACAAGATGTCATCATGCCTGAAAGCCCTGAAAGGTTTTCAACAGCCAAATGAAGTAGTCATGAAAAACAGTGGACAGCAGCAAGCACTGTGTGGCCTTCACTCACCCTTCAGACAGCCCCTCTCTGGTGTAGGACAGTGGCCTGACCTCCCACTGTAAGACACTGCTCACTAGCTCCAGAGTGCACACAGCAGACCTTTTCCAAGTTTCTACAATTTTCTATTAGATTCATCACAAAACTATGTTAATGTCTTTAAATATTAAAAAAAAAAAAAGCAACTAAGTCTTCTACGCCAAAATTAATCACTGTGAAAAATTAGCAGAAATTCCTTAAAAGGTTCTAAGTAAATAAGCAGCCTACATCTAGCAAGAGCAGCAAATTATTGTTTACCCACTAAACCACCACCTAAAATCTGGAAAAGAAAGCTTCAGGGAGAATTTCTTTTGGAAATCAGGTTTCAAAAGAACCTACGTTGAAGAGCCTTAGGTAGGAGGATCACAGGTTCAAAACAAGCCTCTGCAACTTAGTGAGGCCCTAAGCAACTTGGTATAACCCTCTCTCAAAATTAAAAAAAAAAATAATAATAATAATAATAAATAATTGGAATTTGGATATGTGGCTCAGTGGCTAAGCACCTAGAGTTTCACTGCATCGGATTCTCCTCCAAAATACTACTACCCAGGCATACTAAAGAAGTTTAAGGAAGCCCATGCAGGGCAGGAAAATTCCTTTCAGAAAAGACCAAGTGCACTTGCTCAGCACTGTTTCTCTCCAGGTTGGGTTCTGCAGAGTGAAGGCACAGCAGAGTTTTAAAAAGGACCACTGTATGTGGAAGCAGCAGCCCCAGAAAAACTACCCACAGAAAACAAAGGAACTGAGTTCTTGCTATTTTTACTGCTCTTTCCTAACTTCTGGTGGAGCAGAAGATGAAAGCAAGGAAAAAGAGATCTGGAAGCAAGAGTGTATTAGTGGCACCACACAGCCCAGAAGAATAATTCCCAAAGCCTGAGCCCTGAGTACAACAGGGCTTTTACTTTTATACATAACAAAGTTTTGGGTACATCAAGGCAAGGAAGTTGGTGCAATCTTTTTGAGGGTGCATATTATATTCCTTTTATCGGTTCAAGCTTGTCTACAGTCTAAGGACCCAGCTCATAGTGCTTAGGGACTTTTACTGCACTAAGCCTAAAGAGGGATTGTTCTGTTGGGGCTACTTTATTTGCTGCTTCTGCTACTCTGGTTATCTTGTTACCTGCTTGTTACCTGTACCTGCTGAAAGCCTCCATGGTGAAATGACAGTAAGCAAAGCTGCTGTGTGTCAGCAGGTAAAACCATAGCCTGTCAGCTCCTAAACTGCTAAACTTTTCACTCTGTCACCACACTGGTATTCAGGGAGATCTGTCAAAGAGGCTGAACACAAGTTATGCCCTACACATAGCACGAACAATGAAGTCTCTAAGCAAATGCATAAAGCCTTCAACAAACAGAAAAAGCACCATAAGAGAAAGGGGAGAAACACATTTCCCTTCATTTTTTAACAACAACAACAACAACAACAACAAATAAAAAAAGTACAAGGATACTAAAATACAGGAATCCATGGCTCAACAATATAAAATAAATGACTTAAGATTGACCACCCTGGGCTGGGTTTGTGGCTCAGCAGTAGAACTCACACCTAGCACGAGCGTGGCCCGGGTTGAATCTTCAGCAAGATGTATGAATAAAGGCATTGTGTACAACTAAAACAAATAAAAAAATATAAAAAAAAAAAAAAAAAAAAAAAAGCTGACCACCCTGAGAAAGATCAGATCCATAATCCCTATGTTAAATTTTCTTTCTTTGTTTTTTTTCAACCAGGGATTGAACTCAGGGGTGCTTAACCACTGAGCCTCAACACCATCCCTTTTTATTTTACTCGTTTATTTTTGTTTTGAGATAGGGTGTCTCTAAGTTTTTCACTGCCTCACTAAGATTCTGAGGCTGTCTCTTAACATGTGATCCTCCTGCCTAAGCCTCCCAGCCCCTGGGATTACAGGTGTGTGCCACCATGCTCTGCCTAGGCTAAACTTCAAGTATCACTCTTGAATTTTTAATATGCATGCACCTGAATCAAAGTCAAAATATACCAGCAGAGACAAACAGAACTGCCCAGGACAATGAAGAATACACAGATACATTGGGGGACATTAGCACAATTCTGCTAGGACAGAGAGCTCTTACAGAGAAGCAGATAGGAGGACTTCACTGGCCTTCAGACAAAGGCAAAGCACACAGCCTTCTCAGGGTCACAGCAACACTCCCTAGGAGAGGCCACATTCTGAGCCATAAACCACACTTCAACAAATGTTCAACACCAGTAAAATCCCAAATATGCTCCAAGAAAATTTGAGTTAAAACAGAAATCAGATCAGAAGCAGCTGGAAAGCCTCCAGGCAATGGGAGGTGAAGCACAGGATTCTAAATAAATGCAGGTGGAAGAGGTAATTCAAGAGAATAGGTGACCATTTCTAGGGAAATGAAATGTAAAACTCCACCACAGGAAATTTGTACAAAAAAGCACAGATGGCGCTTTGGGAGTATCTAAGGCCTCCAATGCACTTTTCACAAAAGAAGACCTAAAACCAATCATTTAATCTTCCATTTAAAGAAACCAGAAAAGAAGAGCAAGGTGAATATAAATTAAGCACAGGAAAGTAACAGAGAGGGTATTATTGAAACCACAATCAGGAAATCAACAGTGTACAAAATCACATGCTTGGTTTTGCAGCAGCATCACTGATAAACAATATGGGCTAAGAAATAGGGGCTGGAGTTGTGGCTTGGTGGTAATGTGTTAGCCTAACACGTGTGAGGCACTGGGTTCAATCCTCAACACCACATAAAAATAAACAAGTAGAATAGAGGAATAAAAAATAAATAACATTAATGAAATAAGAAAACAGAGGAAAGAGAAACTACCAACAGAAATAAAAGCACCATCGCTACCAACCCATGGGCACTTACAGAATATCATGAACATGTGCTTGACACAAATTACATAGCTAAGAGGACCAGGACTAATTCTTTGAGAAAAACAATCTCCTACAACTTAACACAGGAGAAATACACAAAAGAGATGAACACGTGCCCACTTACAAATCTGACTCAATAACTAATTACTACTCCAAAAAGGAAAGACAAGGCTCTGACATCTCATACAGGTTTCCACAAGATACTTAAGAACTGACACCAATTTTCGTCATTATTTTTCCAGAACACAGAAGCAGAGTAAACACCTCCTAATTTGTTCAGAGGCATATGTTACTATATAATCAAAATTTAATAGATAAAATAACTAGGAATTACTCTCAGGATCATAACTCCTCAACACACATTACTTCGTTGACTCCAAAAATAACTGAAAACATGGCCAAGGGGGATTTATTACAACTATGCAAGTCTGACTCAAACTTTGAAAATCAATTAACATGATCCATCACAACAAAAAGCAAAACAATAAATATCATGATTACATCAACAGTTAAAGAAAAAAGTCAAGAATAATGAAGAAAAGCACTCAACCTGAGAAAAACACAAACGTCTTTATACATACAGCATGATCCTCTACTCTGTGTGGAATACAGCAGAGAATCATGAAAATCTACAAGAGAACATCAGGGTTGTCATATTGTACTGATGACAGCAGCAAGCTGGGCACGTTGGCCATGACTGTGATCACTGCCACTCAAGCGGCCAAGCAAGGAGAATCTCAGCTTTGAGGCCAGTCTGAAAATTTTTCAAAGACTTTGTCTGAAAATAAACAAATAAAAAGGACTGGGGATGTAGCTCAATGGTAGAGCAACCCTGAGTTCAACAACCAGCACCAAAAACAAAAGAAAAAAGAAAAAAACACACACCACTATATAGCACCAATAAAAAAGAGAGATTTTCATATATAAATCTGAAAAAAAAATGTGCATGACAAAAACTGCAAACTTCTAATAAGAGTATCAAAGACAAGGTAAACGTAGAGATATTCTATGTTTGCTGATGGGAAGCCTCAGTATTATAATCGATTCTCATCAATTTCAGTATGGATTTAATAAAAATGCCAATAAAAAATCTTTTAAGTTATGTTTTCAGGAATGAAAGATCTAGAACAACCAACACAGTAATGAACACTAAAATCGCAGGATGGATATAATTGAGTTTAAGAACTACTAAAAAGCGGGAAAAAAAGATGGTGGACAGCAGAGAAGTACGCCCAGGAGACTGGCAATAAAACAATCTTATCGGGAAGATTGAACGCGTTCTTAGCAATGTTCCCGCAACCGGAAGGGAGCTGAGACATCCGCGCACATACAGACTGTGAAAATACAAGGAACTCCACACCGCTGACGCACGCACAGAGTCCAGTGCCAGCGGCCCACAGGCTGAACCAGCATTAACGGTGCAGCTGCTGTGGTAGCATTGCAGTACCGGAAGTGCAGACCACGGCAAAAAACAGCGCAGAATAAAAAGAGAGCCAGACGTGAGCAGTGGCCTCACAGACTTCTTTCGCGTAAGCTGCGGAACGGGACCTGCATACATCAGAGTGACACACAGGACCGGGATAAAGCTGTAGGGACTGGGGAAGGCGCCGCCATTTTGGAGAAGGGCTGGGGCTGACCGCGACGAAGAAATGGAGAAGAAAAACAGTTGCAGGCATCCAAGGAACGATCCAGAGCCCGGAAAACAGCAAACAGATTTTGGTGAGACGTGCACAGGCAGCCTGAAGGAAAGGGCCTGCCTGAGGCCAGAGTAGCAACCACAAAAGCTATAACCAGGGGTGGGCGTGGGGAATGCATGCCTTTTTGATGAACGTTTTCTTGGTGCTGTTCACGTACTGATACCCCCCACCCCCCAGCCATTATTCCTCTGTGCCAATCTGCCGCTGGCCAAAGCTGCAGACTAGACTCTACTGTGACTTTGTGGGCGTGGTCCAAGTCAACTGGCTTAAACTCCTACTCTGTTTTTTGTTTTTTGTTTGTTTTTTGTTTGTTTGTTTTGTTTTTGTTTGTTTTTGCTTTTGTT